>VZQC01008327.1:141932-300097 GCA_009823505.1 Rhizomys pruinosus | reverse complement strand
AAAAAAAAAAAAAAAAAAAAAAAAAGTTAAAATTCTCAGAGGGACAATTCTAGAAGAGTAGCACCTTAGTTTTACAGTCCTCTAGGTTTTCACTTAAGAAAGAAGCATTTCTGAAAGAGGAAAGGGAAACTGAGGCAATTGGAGTTGACTCTTCCATACCCATTCTACAGTTCTCTAGCGCCAGCTTCCCCCAGAAGAAAAAAAATTACTAGTGGTCTTTCCCAAATTCCTGGCCTAAATGAAAGGCAATCTGAAACAGTCTTAATACTTTATTAATTTAAAGCATGACTCTAATAAATATGTTCTAACATACACAATGCACTCGAGAAGATTAGAAACATTTACAACCTTCAAAGTAAAAATACCACTGTTTTCCTATATGGTACACACAGAGGACCAGCACTGAAGGGAGCCAGCGCCTTTGCCCTCACGTCTATCAGCTCAGGCACATGAGAAATATCCATTTAACGATAAAAACTGAATCTACACAGGAATCTTTGAAGTAACCCTTCAGCTACTCTCTGTTTAATATCAAAGGAATCCAAAAACGTCCCAAGGATTCTGTATCGTCTTTTCAGAACTCCTTTGAAGGAAAAGCACAGACTCTCACCACTCTGTGGTTCCACTGTCAGCTTATGAGGGGCAGGGGGCTGGGACTTTAATCTCTGGACCTCCAGTGCCTAGCATGGTACCTAGCACTCTCATAACCAGTAGTCAATAAAAAGTCGCAGGGTGAATGAATAAAATCTGTCCTCAGGCGATGCTCCATGTCCCCACCTCCTCTGATGGAGCCAGCAAGGACCTGTGACTGCCTCTGATCACCAGAACCATCGCTTTCTGCTCCTTCCTGGGTCAGGCTTGATGGTGCATTCTGGTAACTTCAAAATAATAAAGTTCCTTCTCTAAATCAGTTTCTGAGGGAGGAGATGGTCAGACAGCACCGAACAAAAGGGGCCCGCAGACTCCGCAGAAGAAAACAGTAACATTCATTCTTTCTAAACAATGGGTGCACATTAAAAAGGCAATTCCTCCTCTTTTAGCAGGGAAGCCAAACCCAAGTCCTTTCCTGTCTGTGAGACAAGGCAGAAAGGGAAGGGCTCTGGGGAAGAAGATTTTATTTGATCCCCACTTGATTTTGCATCTTCAGGTGTTGAAAAGCATGAAACCCAGATTGTTGCTGTGGTTTCCACGCCAGGCAGAAATCTGAAAAGGTACCTCACCCTTCAGCAGCTCCAGGAAGGATGGAGAAGGGGAATTAACATGGTGGGATTTGCAGACTGAATTCAGGGCCTGAGAAGGGGCTGAAGGCCTGCAGGGCAGCTGTCCTCCACAGTAGTGTTATGTAGCTGGTGCTGCAGCCAGCCAGGGTTCTCATTTGAGTCCGTGCTGTGTCTCCCGGTGCCTCCGGAGATCCACCTTCCTCTGGAAGCCCTTCCCACACAGGTCGCAGCCGAAAGGCTTGAAACCCGTGTGCTTCCGGCTGTGGGTGATGAGGTTGGAGCTCTGACTGAACGCTTTGCCGCACACCTGGCATTTGTGGGGTTTCTCACCTGCAGGGATGCAAGAGGGAGGAGGACGGGAAGTCCATGGTAAAGCTAGAGGGGCTGCAGCAGGACCCACAAGCGCTTGCCAGCAGCTGTTTAAGACCTTCAAGCAACGGTGGAGAGGGACAGAGTGCCACACGAACCAACTCCTTGCCTGTAACTTGGTCCCTGGAAGCCATGCATGGACCAGACGGAAGGGATTTTTGTTTTGAGTGGGGGTTTCCAGCCAAAGGTCTCAAACGGTTTCCTGCTAAACGGAAATTGAGCAAAGACCACGTGCTCTCCCCAGCTGAACCCAGAGGACTCCCCAGACTTTAGAAGTGAGAGCACCAGAAACAGATGTTGAAGAGGAGGTGGGAGGGGCTGTCCTACAAACCCTGTGACTGCAGAGGAAGTTTTCAAATCTGAGTTTCCAAGTGGGTGTTGGTTTTATATGACCAGCGAACCTGTCTTTGTTTTTGCTCTTGAGAGACACAGATAGTTGAAACATAGATGTTTCTCTCAATTTATTTTTTTAATCTACATTTGGGCCACAAATATTGTTTTGGTTTGTTGAGAAAGGATCTCACTGTGTAGCCCTGGCTGGCCTGGAATTTGCTACTGTAGCCCAGGCTGGTCTCAGACTCACAGAGATCTGCCTGCCTCTGCCTTGCAAGTACTGAGATCAAAGGTATGTGAGCCACCACACTTGGCCACAAATAATTTCTTAAGGCAGCCTATCCCTCTCTATCGATTTTGCTTTCTTTCTTTGAGGTCAATCAGGATTCTTAATATGCCGACAGCTCTTCACTACAGAGGAACAGAATAATAGGAAGAACGCGAAAAGCCATCTCATGCACTGTTTAAACTTGGGCAAATAACACACTTCCAGAGCCCTGCATGGCTTCATGGTTGAGACCTGGCCTGGGGAAACAATCCAAAATGGATGTATGTTTACTTTTTCATTTATCTTTATTTTATGCATATGAGTGTTATGCCTGCATGCATGTGTAAGTGCACCCATGTCATACAGTGGCTGGGGAGTACAGAAGAGTGTCAGATCCCCTGGAACTGGGGTTATGGATGGTTGTCAGCCACCATATGGGGGCTGGGATTTGAACCCCAGTCTTCTACTAGTGCACTCTTAACTGCTAAGCCAGTTAAGGAACCCCTCTGTCTCCTTCCCTCTCTTCTCAAGCTTCAAAAATTCTTGGATAGGGCTGGAGAGATGGCCTAGCGGTTAAGAGCGCCAACCGCTCTTACAGAGGACCCGGGTTCAATCCCCAGCACCCACATGGCGGCCGAGAACCGTCTGAAATTCCAATTCCAGGAGAACTCCAGTTCCAGGGGAATCCGACACCCTCTTCTGACCTCCGCAGCATTGCATGACACGGGTGCACAGACTTGCATGCAGACAGTACATTGATACACATACAGAAATAAATAAATGCCGGGCGTGGTGGCGCACGCCTTTAATCCTAGCACTTGGGAGGCAGAGGCATGCAGATCTCTGTGAGTTTGAGGCCAGCCTGGTCTACAGAGTGAGTTCCAGGACAGCCAGAGCTACAGGGAGACCCTGTCTCAAAAAGACCAAAAAAAAAAAAAATCTTGGATAAAGCCGGGCATGGTGGCACACGCCTTTAATCCCAGCACTCGGGAGGCAGAGGCAGGTGGATCTTTGTGAGCTCAAGGCCAGCCGTGACCTACAGAGTGAGTTCCGAGACAGCTGGTACTATAGGGAGACCCTGTCTCAAAAAGACAAAAAAAAAAAAAAATCTTGGATAAGAACTAACCCAACAAAACTTATCTATAGGGGCAAGCATATTTGAGAAGGAATTCTACGCATAAATGTAATGGCTCAGTAAAAGCTTAATGAATTATTCATTGGTCTGGTTCTAGTTGCATTTAAGTGTCTTGAATAGCTTATAAGATGTGAATTGTGCTGGGCGTGGTGGTGCACACCTTTAATACCAGCACTTGGGAGGCAGAGGCAGGTGGATCTTTGTGAGTTCAAGGCCAGCCTGGTCTACAGAGTGAGTTCCAGGACAGCTGGGGCTACAGGGAGACCCTGTCTCAAAAAGACCAATGGAATTAACCTATAGTTTATTTTCAGAATTTGTAATTTTGATTTATGTGTGGAGTGTATATATGCATATTTTGGAATAATATAAAATTATAACGGGAACAAAAAAAAAGAGAGAAAAACCTATTCAAAGAACTGACCAAAACAGTAAACTTGTGCATCAAAAGGGTTATAAAAGACTGAGAAAAAGATGCAAGACAGGATTTAACATGTATGACCTCTGGCAGGGAGTGGGGGGGGCGTGAGGGGTGGGCATGGATGGGGGAATGAGTCTAAATTTGATTAAGAAATGTATGAAATGCACTCAATAAAAATTAACAAAGTAAATTACACAGAAATTTCAGGTAAAGGAGCATGATTAAAGTGGGTTTTTTTTTCTGAGTTTTCAGATACAGATACCTACACTGTGCACACATATTTATAAACATCAACTGTTAGTATCTTGGAACGCACTGTGATTTGTTTTAAATGAATGTCATATTATGAAGTAAAGGTATCAGAAATTCTGGGTCTTGTATAAAAATGTCAAGAACACTCTTTACAGGCAAGAGAATAGTTTTAGTTGACAAGCTCCTGACAGCAGCCCTCCCCCCATCTGCCCTGCTAAGGAGTCCTGGACTGGAAGCCAGAGTTCTCACTGCTCTGTGATTCACTCACACTGACTTCTGAGAGGTCACTCTGTGTTAGGGTTTCTGTATAGTAAAAGGAACTCATTTTGCTTTATGGTGTGGTGGGAAGGAGCAAACAAAATGAAATATTTGAAAGTATTTTATAAATTTAAAGCATAACAGATGAGGAATTGCCACTTTTAGGGTGTAAAACTACTGCTCTTTTGAAAAGAACAATAAATGAATAGAAGTTTTCTGTTATCAATCAACTCCCACAACTCTGAAAGCATAACAGAAGCAATAGGTCAAGATCACAGACATCTGACAGGCCAGACAAACTGGAACTTGAGCCCTGGCCCCACCACTTGCTAGCAGTGTGACCCTGGACAGACAGGCTACTTCATCCTTCTATGCCTCTCTTTCCTCATCTCTAAAATGGGAATAAAGAACAGTCTGTCTTTTGGAGTTGTGAACGTAAGCTTAGCAGAAAGCTAAGGAATATTTGCCATTTTATTTTCTACTCAAACGAAATAAACTCTTAGACTTGTGAAAATGAAGCTGAGGCAGCACACACGACTCCCACGGTGGAAACCCTTCAGCAAGCCCTCGGTCTCCAGGAACCACCAGTGACTTCTGAGAGATCCCTTTCCCTCTCAGCTCACCCAGAGCAGGCAGCAATTGGAACAGCCACTATCGTAAAGGAAAACACTTTCCAAAGACACAGACTTGCTACTCCTTCAGACCCACCCCCAAATCAAGGCCCTTCTAGGGGAAGCATGTGTGTAAGTGAATCTAAGAGAATCTGTCATTTTATTAACTGTACCCTAAAAGCCTCACCTACTAGTGCTCACTGGGGCCAGGCTGTGAGTTCTGTTGATGGACTACAACATCCCCTATAAGCAGGACTTCAACTCACCTGTGTGAATGAAGGTGTGTTTCTTCATGTCTGACTTCTGGTGGAACCTCTTGCCACAGTACTGACAGGGGTAGGGCCGAGTGTCGGAGTGAATGAGCAGGTGTGTGGACAGCGTGGATGACCTCTTGAAGCTCTTGCCACAGATCTTACAGTCAAAGCTTCGTTCCTGCAGAGAGGGGCAGGTAGCATTCTCCTTGTGCAGTCAGCTGGCTGCTGCTCTCCTCAGCTCTGACCTGACTTGTACTATCCAAACCCAGCCCCCCATGCACACAGCCTGCATGTTATCTCCCCCATTCAGTTCCAATCTCCACACTCTCCTCCCATTCTTTAATGTGCAGTCACTAACATTTTTTCTGCCAAAACACTTTTCAGCCACAATCTTCCACACCCCATGTCAAGAACATATCTCCACCCTGTGTTTTTGACACCCATTGACACGCCTTTCTTCACCCTCCTCCAAAAGACCTCAGAAGCCTGAGATGCCCTGGAGCTGCTGTGGGTATTGGGGGAAGGGCATGAGCTGATGCCATGGTTCCTTGTGGACTTATTTGCTTCTCTCACTTTGTCACTTAGCTAAATTGGAATCTAAAGAGGGGATTCTTGTCAAAAACCCGGTGTTCTACCAGATTCTCAGATTCTCTCTTTAAGTTAGGCAACAGATGTTAGAAACGAATGAATAAAAGACCAGCAGGACTCATGGGGCTATTGGATGCTCTCAATGAGCAGAAACTCAGCCTTTTCAGTCAGGAAGGGTGACTGCTACCACTTGCTGAAGAGCAATAGCTAATAAACCTGATATATCAGCAGCAAACTCCTGCGCACGTAGACCTTCCTGAAGTTCATGAAAACCCTTGGCTCCTACTCCGGAAGCTCACTGCAACATCACAGGCTAAGATTGCTACAAAGCCGGAGCGTCCTACCACCCATGTTTTCTCCTCACACCTAAACCAGGAGTCTGGAGGCAGCAGGGGTGAGGTGGGGTGGGTGGGGAGAACTTCCAGAGCTGGTGGTACACCAGGGGAGGAAAAGAGATTCCCAGTGTGGAGAGCTGAGGCCAACGAGGCCGAGCTTACCTGCGAGTGCACGGCTTTGTGCTGCTCCAGGCTCACCGCGTGCCCAAAGGTCTTGCCGCACATCTCGCAAGCAAAGGGTCTTGTACCACTGTGGGACCGGCGCACGTGCACCTCGAGCCCGTGTGGCGTGGAAAACACCTGAAGCGGGTGGGGCCAGGAAGAAAGCGGCTGAGAGGGTCGCAGGGTGCGGACGCTGGAGGGGTGCTGGGAAGGATGCTGGAAGAAGGCTGGAGGGATGAGGAGGATGAAGAGGGTGAGGAGGATGAGGAGGGTGAAGAGGATGAAGAGGATGAGGAGGGATGAGGATGAAGAGGATGAGGAGGATGAAGAGAGATGAAGAAGGATGAGGAGGGATGAGGAGGATGAAGAGGATGAGGAGGATAAGGAGGATGAGGAGGATGAGGAGGATGAAGAGGGATGAGGAGGATGAAGAGGATGAGGAGGATGAAGAGGATGAGGAGGATGAGGAGGATGAGGAGGATGAGGAGGATGAAGAGGATGAGGAGGATGAAGAGGATGAGGAGGATGAGGAGGATGAAGAGGATGAGGAGGATGAGGAGGATGAAGAGGATGAAGAGGATGAGGAGGATGAAGAGGGATGAGGAGGATGAGGAGGATGAAGAGGATGAGGAGGATGAAGAGGATGAAGAGGGATGAGGATGAGGAGGATGAGGAGGATGAAGAGGATGAGGATGAAGAGGAGGAGAAGAGGATGAAGAGGATGAGGAGGATGAAGAGGATAGGAGGATGAGGAGGATGAAGAGGGATGAGGAGGATGAAGAGGATGAAGAGGATGAAGAGGATGAGGATGAGGAGGATGAAGAGAATGAGGAGGATGAAGAGGATGAGGAGGATGAGGAGGATGAAGAGGGATGAGGAGGATGAGGAGGATGAGGAGGATGAAGAGGATGAGGAGGATGAAGAAGATGAGGATGAAGAGGATGAGGAGGATGAAGAGGATGAAGAGGGATGAGGAGGATGAGGAGGATGAGGAAGATGAAGAGGGATGAGGAGGATGAAGAGGATGAAGAGGGAGAAGAGGATGAGGAGGAGGAGGATGAAGAGAATGAGGAGGATGAAGAGGATGAGGAGGATGAGGAGGATGAAGAGGGATGAGGAGGATGAGGAGGATGAGGAGGATGAAGAGGATGAGGAGGATGAAGAAGATGAGGATGAAGAGGATGAGGAGGATGAAGAGGATGAAGAGGGATGAGGAGGATGAGGAGGATGAGGAAGATGAAGAGGGATGAGGAGGATGAAGAGGATGAAGAGGGATGAGGGATGAGGAGGATGAAGAGGGTGAGGAGGATGAAGAGGATGAAGAGGATGAAGAGGGATGAGGAGGATGAGGAGGATGAAGAGGATGAGGAGGGATGAGGAGGATGAAGAGGATGAAGAGGATGAGGAGGATGAAGAGGGCTGCTAAAAGGATGAGGGGAGATGCTGTTGGGACGTTGGAGGAATGGGGAACACCTGCGGCAAGGGATTGGCAAGGCCTGGCGCAGGAGCCTCACCTTGCTGCACTTGATGCATTTGTAGGAGCCGCCGCCCAGCAGCAGACGCGTGCACAGAAGCTCCGACTCCACCTTGACGCCAGCGCCCTTATCCGCGTGAAGCTCGTGGCTGCGCTCCGGGTACAGCCGGCCCGCAGCTGCAGCTGCCGTTGGCCTTTCGTAGAGCCCGGCCGCTACAGGCCTGAAGTCACCAAAGAGTCCCAGGGTGGTGCCACTGGTGGCGCCCGTTGCGGCCCCACAGCTCCCTGGTGGCCCGGCCACCGCACCGCCCGCCGGCCGTTCTGGGCTGTACAGCGTGGCCGGGTGGACCGGCTCCGGGCTGCTCTCGCAGAAGAGGCTCAGGCCAGCACTGCGCTCCAGGGAGGTGCATGGCCGGTAGCTCTGCACCAGGTGCCGCAGATCAGAACCCGCCAGGCCGCTCCACGCATAGGGCTTGAAAGGCAGGGCGAAGGGCTGGGCTTCATCCAGGGACTGACACATCGACTTCTCCGAAGCTGTGGAGGCATAAAAGGATGACGGGTCAAGTTCCAGGCTGCTTGGCACAGCCCGCACCCCAAGTTCGCTAACTGATAGGGGTCCAAGCTGGTTAGACTGTTCGGTGCGCAGGTGCCTCGCTAGGTATCACCGACACCCTAGGCAAAAGGGCCTCGAGGGCCAGTGGCAAGCCAGCAAACTGATGATTAGAATGCCACAGGGCAAGAAGATGCGTTAATTCTATACTAGAGTTCGTCTTGCTGGACACTGGCACTTGCCGTTCCTGAAGGGAAAGGGAGGTAGGACTTGAGCTTAGAAGAAGGCCCTGGGCAGAGAAGCCAGGTATTTGGTCCCTCCCTGGGCCCACTCAACCCTTTTCCTTTCTACAAGAAAATGAAGGAGAGAAGAGGACCACTACATCGCGAGCCTCACTCTCTAGAACAATCGGTTTAAACAAACCAGAACGGCATTAAGTTGTTAAGTGTTTAGCGCAGGCTGCACAGCGTTCCGAACATTCCCATAGCTGCTGTAGTTTGATGGGAGAAAAACTAATTTCTTAGAAACTTATTTTTACTCAAAAANGCCCCAGCTGTCCTAGAACTCACTCTGTAGACCAGGCTGGCCTTGAACTCATAAAGATCCTCCTGCCTCTGCCTCCCAAGTGCTAGGATTAAAGACGTGTGCCACCACGCCCGGCTTGATTTGTCTGGGTTTCTATTAGCTGTTAGTCGCCTCTTGGGATTTCTGACAGAAAAATAAAACTGGGAAGTGGGAGGGAATGCTCAGAGGAGCAGTGGGAAGCAGGTGACACTGAATTCCCCAGAATTACACTCTGAGCCATGTAGATGTATGGCTAATAGAAACTAAACAAACACAGGTTAAAACTAAATGGCTTGCTGGGCGGGGTGGCGTACACCTGTAATCCCAGCACTTGGAAGGCAGAGGCAGGCGATCTTTGTGAGTTCAAGGCTAGCCTGGTCTACATAGTGAGATCCAGGACAGCTGGGGCTATAGGGAGACCCTGTCTCGAAAAGACAAAAAAAAGAAACTTATTTTTACAATTAAGACTTAGGCACCACCTTCTGGAAAACTTTCCAAACCCTCTGCTAGCTGCACCCTTCCCACCCCCCAACATCCCCATCGCCCAGTGGGGTTTGCTCAAACTAAATGCCCAGGGAATCTGAGTGCACGAACGCACAGATCTGTTGGTAAGCAGCATTTTTTGCAGGCACCTCAGAAGGGCTCCTGGGGGGCGGGGGGAGGCGCGGTCCACACAGTCAGAAACAGTCCCTTTCTACCGTCGACTCCCGACTCCCAGACACACTCCACAGAGCTATGATTCTTGTGGAAACTCTCTGACTATGCGATGTATGAACCGTCTTTTAAAAACAGCATATGTGATCAGGAAATAACTGGCCCTCGGCAGAATCTGGGCTGATAGGCTCCCATTTCCTACACTGCCAGAGATGCCCCCCTCAAACTGTAGTCGCTATGCTTCGTTTGCAGGAAGCTTGGTTTCCCACTGGAAATGAAACCCAGCAGGTTGAGACTGGGCCACCTTGATAAAAGGGGAAAACACCACACACACACACACACACACACACACACACACACACACACACACACACACACAACGAAATAAGCCCCCGAGATCGAGCTCGCTCCTGTAAGATCAAAACCAGGAGCTGAGATTTTCCTCAGGGACCTCTTTCTCTGTCCGGCGGGCGTGGCGCCCAGCTCTGCCGGGCTCAAGCTGCCTAGGTGTCCCTTTGAGGTGTTTATGTGGGATCCTGGATTCTGGGATCTGACACTTTTCCAAACAATTCTGATCAGAAAACGAAATCCCCGCGTTGCTGCCTTGTTTGTTCGCCTCTAGCTCCACGCAAACGAATTTGAGGGAAAGATCAGGAGCCCACCGACTTAGAAGGAAACACAGGACACTGCTAAGCCCACCCAGTCCCAGGGAGGCGGGGTACCTCCAACTGGGCCAGGTTCCCCATAAACCAACTCTGTTCTTGTGCCCAGGACTCTGTGCCACCGTTCACCATTTCTACACCCAAGGTGCTGCGAGTTTCTCTGCGCCTCCTGAGGGCCCAAGGTCCCTGTCATAGGACGTCGATACCCATCCTTACCTGGAGACACGGAGGGCGAGGGGGGCCTCCAGAAGTCCTCGAACTCGGAGCTCCGGTCGCAGACGCTGCCCTCGCAGCTGTCCGGGGACACGGAGGCTCTGTCCGGGGCCTCGGTTAGCTGAGAATCCGGGGACAAACGGTCTCCTGGCTCCACCTTCGCCTCGCCAGGACTCAACACGCTGTCTGTAGAAAGGAGTCAGAAGAGGTGTCAGGCTGAGCCTGGTTGACCTGGACGGTTCAATGGTTTCCCAAGCCCAGACGGTGGCACCCGCACATGGCATCGGCTCAGACAGGATTCGACCCTCCAGGATTCGAGGGTCGGTGCAGAAGCCGTGGCAAGTTCGGGAAACACAGAGACGAGACAAAACAAAACAAAACAAAACAAAACAAACGAAAGAAACAAAACGGCAGCCAAAAGGAGGAGGGCAGCTTCCCCGGGTCCGAGCGAACTGTGTGGCCCCGCGTAGCGTTGGCGTCCCCGGGACCTGCCCCGCCAGGACCGCACCTGCTCTGCCCGCCGCCGGTACAATCTCCAGCCGGAGCGAGTAGTCGGGTCCCGGCGAGCGCGGCTGGTGGTAGCTGTGCGCCTTCTTGCTCTTGACCAGGAAAGAGCGCGGCATGGTGGCTCGCCGCGGGAGGGATGCACCGACCCCGGGTCAGCCTTCGGTCACTGCGAGCGCTGAGAGGGAGAAGCGGGTGGAAACGCGGGTCGGCGGCGTTGGAGGCCCAAGACGGCTGCCAGGAGGAGGGGGAGCGCGGGCGGCGGGGGGGAGGAGGGGCCGGCCGGTCGCCGCGCTCACCAGGTGGCACTCGGACAGGTGGCGCGAGCCGCGTCCGCCGCCACTGCCACGGCTCAGTGGTAGAACCTGTCCCTGGCTCAGGCCTTTCCTGCCCTGCCCACGCTCCCGGCCCCTCCCCTTGGGTGGCAAAGCTGGCTCTTCACTCTGCAGAGAGCGCCCGTCCCCAGCGGGTCCGTTATCCCACCTCGACGCCCGCGGTCTCCGCTTCCCGGCTGCGCAGTGGGATGGGAGCGCGGATTAGTTTAGACGCATTCGCGGTTGGGACCCGGAAGGGGCCAGGAGCCAAGACCTCCGACAAACAGAAGTGAAAGAGGGGTGCACTAGGCAGGACGGGGGACGGGTTTGCAGTAGAGCCCGGAGAAGACCGTGGGACAGGAAAGAGGGTGGCTAAGGAGCGATCCTCCTAAGGAGGAATATCCCATCCCACACTGAGCTGTGGAACCTCGGGTGCTCATCCGCCTCCGAAACGAAGTCCGGGAAAACTCTGCTCTCACCAGATATCCAGTCCTAGGCAGCTGAGTCTGAACCGCGTGCTGACCTGCGTCTGCGAGACGCCCGAGTCGTCGAGCAAGGACGGTTTAGGGGGCAAGCTAGATGAAACCCAGGATGTGTGCACGCAGGGCCCGGAGCGCGCGTGGTGGGGAGCTGGCATCGCTCTCATTAACCCCCCAATCAGTTCACCTCATCTGGGGTGGAAACCTGAGCGCGTGGGGGCGGGGCTGCGCCTGGGGCCCAGCTCTTGGTAGGCTCCGGGGCGGGACCCCGCGGAGGCCTGGGGGAGAGGAATTTGCCTGCCTTCCTCCCTGGACCAGGCCAGGGGACGGCTGGAGCGTCTCGCAGCAGCTCTGCGATCTTTCCGGTGGTTCAGAGACCAGGGCGCACGCGTCCAGGCCGAGCCAGGACCCCAGGCCCTCGGGGTTCGCGCGGTTTAACTTCCGAGCTGCTCAGCTCCCAGGGCGCGGCGCCCTGTCGCCCGTGGATGCCCTGCACTGAGTCTAGCGACCTCGGCTTCGGATCCCCAACCCTAGGGTGTGCCCCTCCCGGGAGGAGTAGGGATAAAAGTGGCAAAAGTAGGCTGGGGATTTCTGCCCCCACCCCGCGCCCCAGGGATGTTTCCCCAGACCTAGGCGCCACCAGGTCTTGAGGCGATGGTGCCACCCGCCTCCGCCCGGCTTGACTCCCCGGCCACGGTGCTGCCGCTTCAGTTTTTCCTGCAACCCACGGATTGTAGAGTGAGACACCTTAAGCCAAAGACAACGGTCTTTCTTTCTTACTTTGTTTTTTCTCTCTTTCTTTTGGAAACAGGGTCTCCCTGTAGCCCCAGCTGTCCTGGAACTATGTAGACCATAGTTGTCCTCGAACTCACAGAGATCTGCCTGCCTCTGCCTCCCAAGTGCTAGGATTAAAGGCGTGCGCCACCTTCTTAAAGCAAACGAGGAAGAGAAGGGAAACAGGGAAAGCCTCTTGAAGGCTTCGGAGCAACTCCGACCCGCATCGGCGGCGGGTGGGAAGCAGACCATCTGTCCGTTCCCGCGCTGGGTCTGGGCTGTGAGCGATCACGCGGGACAGGGTAGTCACGGTGGTGTCTTCACCCTGGCCACAAGCCTACGCTTCTGTCGCACCCCGGCGGGCTTGGCTGGTTCCGGGTGGAGGGTAGGGGGCCGTGGGGCCCTGGGCCCAGCGCGTGGGAAGGCGGCCTCGCGCAGCAGCTGGCGCGCAGGGGGCGGGACCGCATGTTGCTGACACCGCGGCCCCCGACCTCCGCGGGCCACCCAGCTGCCGCGGCGAGCGAGCCCACAGATGTCCCCTGCCCGCGTGGATTCCGCTCCCGCGTCGCACCAGACCGCGTGCTCCCTGTCCCAAGTCCCTAGCTCCACTGCCCGGGTGGCTCCGGAACCCAGCGGCCCGCGCCCTCGGCCACTGGGGCAAAGCAGCAGGTGGAGACCTGCCTGCGCCCGGGGACGCCCCCGCAGTGGCGGTGCCCGGTCCGAGTTCGCAGCTGCCCTGCCGGGGCGGGAGGCGCACAAGTTCAGCACACCTACCTGCCGGGTCAGGGCGCGGGCACTGCGCCCCGAAAGTGTGCAAACCGAATCTGGCTTTCAGGAGGGACAATTGAGTCTCTCTGACTTTTTTTTTTAATCTCCGTCGGAGCTCAGCCCCTAAAACCACAAACTTCACTTCCTGAGCGTTACAAGAGCTGCTAGCCCTAAGACCCAGCCCCATCCCCCAGTGGGGCGCAGGGACTGGCGCCTGCTTGGCGAGGGGTCCTGAAAGCGACCGTGGGAGGCGAGCATCTTTGCAGCCAGCTTCCCGGGCACCCCTTGGCAGCCCTCTCCATCCCTTCAGGCCTTGAGACCACAGGACTGTCTATGGGGGAACCCAGAGGACTGAATCCTCCAGAACTAAGAAATGACTAGAAAGAAAATCGAACTATTATTGGCTCCTGGGAGACTTCCGCAGCGAGAAGTCACAGATTCAGGACACAGATTGACGGGAGCGGCGAGCGTGTGGACGCTGGCTCGCCCAGGCCTTCCTGGTCCTCGAGTCCTCGGCGCCCCCGGATCGGGGCGGTGAATCAAGGAGCCGCGGTGTCGCCTGCCTGGAGCCGGGCTGGTGGCCGCGGCGTCCGCAGAGCGAAACCTGCCCGGCAGCCCCGAAATAGCTTGTTGTGGAAACACTTGGGGATAAATACGCCCTACGAGGCTGAAAATACCTTGACACCCAATCCCAGAGGTTTGCTCATTTCCCTTCGGATTTAGGTAATGGTTAAATTTGGAAGAGGTGGGCGAGCGCCGAGCCCCCGGCGGAGTAGGCCCAGGCTGGCCGCGCGTCCTCCCCGAGCGCTCCAGCAGCGCGCGGGCCAGAAGCCTTTGCTGATTTCCGGTGGTCGGAGATGCTACCTTAAAAGCTTTGCGGGAGGCAACGCGTGGGGGCAGCGGGGAAGCGGCTCCGCCGACTCCACCCTGCAGGACTCAGGCTGGGAGATAGACCTGACACCCTCGATCTACCGCCTGGGGCTGCAGCCCGGCCAGGGGGTGGGGGGTGGGGGCGGGGGTGGGGGGGAGCACTGTTAGGTCTTGATAGGGCAACCCCGGTGGTCATGGCACCCAGCATGGGGTCTTCACCAATGACTGCGTGGAATGAACTTATTAACACTATTGATACCGCGGAGGTGGGGGAAATGGTGCTCAAACGTGACTCCAGAAAGGAACAATTGTGCCGTGCCAAGAGGTGTAGTGCCTGCACACTATCCTGCTTGAGGTGAGAGCACGTGATCACCTCGGTCTTCTAACTGCAGTGAGTTGGATTTTGATCACTCGTGCACCATAATTCTCTGAGACACAGAAAGAAGGGGGCGATGCCCCAAAGATCTTGGAAAAACCACTAGCATGTTTTCAAGCTTTTGTCTTGTTGGTTTTGGAGAATGGATCCCAGCCCTCTGCACTTATACGGGGTCGAGAACACTACCATATTTAGATTAATCCAAAATTCGTAAGAGGGGAAAAAGGCTTTTCCGTTGGGAAAAGTGGGGTTTTTTATTATGAAGTTTTTAAAGTGTGGAAAATATTTGGGAGGCATGGAGTGCTTCATGCATGTTATAATAAATTAGGCATCGTGTTCGCAGTGGCCTCACTGCTACTATATGCCAGAGGAACGTCTTGTGTGCCTAGCTGTCCTCGCGTTATTTGTTCAACAATCCTTTCTTTGCAAACAAATGCAGAGGTACACGATCTTGGATCACAAATACTGAACTAGCTGAAAGGAAACCGAACACATTCTATTAATCTTTTCTTTCTTGTGTGCTTTGTCCTGGCCCTAGTAGTGAATATCTCAAAGCTATCCAAAAGGTAAATCATTCTCTTACTATCTTCTATCTGTCTCAAAGGGAAAAGTGAAATTTTTAAAATAAAATGATAAACATGACAAAGTTAAGTTTCTTATGAAAAAATTATGGGGGGAAGGAACCATGGAACTCTTTTTTTTCCAAGACAGGGTCTCCCTATAGCCCCAGCTGCCTGGAACTCACTCTGTAGACCAGGCTGGCCTTGAACTCACAGAGATCCACTTGCCTCTGCCTCCCAAGTGCTAGAATTAAAGGCATGGGCCACCATGCCCAGCTTAAAGATGGTTCTTAGCCGCCATGTGGGTGCCGGGAATCGAACCCCGGTGCTCTGCAAGAACAGTCGAAGCTCTTAACCTCTGAGCCATCTCTCCAGCCCTGTGGAATTGTTTTTGCACAGAAGTCAGCTCAAAGCCAAAATTTCTAAACTAGTTGCTGTGACTGGTTCCGTTGAGTTGCAGTTTGGTCTCAGAAAACTTGGGAAAGGCCATGGAGAAAGCACAGCAATACCTTCCACATTACTGCCTTAGAATAAATCCCTCCCTTTGATTACATTGATTTGTCTGGGTTTCTTTTTTTTTTTTTTTTTTTTTTTGGTCTTTTCGAGACACGGTCTCCTGTAGCCACAGCTACCCTCGAACTCACTGTGTAGAACAGGGATGGCCTTGAAACAACACCAAAAACTCATAAGATCCTCCTCCTATGCCTCCCAGTGTAGGATTAAAGACGTGTGCCACCCACGAACGGCTTGATTTGTCTGGGTTTCTATTAGCTGTTAGTCGCCTCTTGGGATTTCTGACAGAAAAATAAAACTGGGAAGTGGGAGGGAATGCTCAGAGGAGCAGAGCAGTGGACGCAGGGGGGGACCATGGAATTTCCCAGATTAAACTCTGAGCAAATGTAGAGAATGTATTGCTAATAGAAACTAAAACAAACAAAGGTTTAAAAATAAATGGCTTTGTGGGCGGTGTGGGCGTACCCCTGTATCCCAGCAACTTGAGGACCCCCCCCCCCCAGGGCCCCCCTAGAGGCAGGCTGATCTTTGTGAGTACAAGGCTAGCTGGTCTACATAGTAAGTCCGGACAGCTGGGGGGCTATCGGGAGGGACCTTTTTTGTCTCGAAAAGACAAAAAAAAAAAAAACAAAAAAAAACCAAAAAACTACCACCACCACCACCACCACCACCACCAACAACAACAACAACAACAACTAAATGGCTGAGGGCAGGACATCTCTGAGGGGGGCATAGGAGCAAGGGAAGGAAAGGCATGCAGGGAGGTTCAGAAGCTTGCAAAGAGCCAGACCTGGAAGTGACCAAACCCATCCTGACTTCACCTTTTTCCAAATCCTCTTCTTCGCTATGTCACTGCACTGAGGATGACAGCGTGAGCACCTGCTGCACCCTTTGGGTTTGTTTCCTCCCGCCCCCCATGCTCCTTTAGAAGTGAAGGATATCTAATGCTGAGCAGAGTGTACAAGCGCCATAATTTTCCATAAATAGGAGCTTACTTAAAACAAAGATAAAAACAAAAACAAAAAACAAAACTAGCTGGGTGTGGTGGTGCACACAGGAGCCAGAGGCCCCCCAGATCTCTGTAAGTTCAAGGCCAGCCTGGTCTACAGAGTGAGCTCCAGGACAGCTGGGGCTACAGAGAGACCCATCTCAAAACAAAACAAACAAACAAACCCAAAAAACTATTTTAAGCCAGGTTTGGTGGTGCACGCCTTTGAGCCCAGCACTCTGGAGGCAGAGGCAGGCAGACCTCTGTAAACCTGGTCTACATATCAAGTTTCAGGCCAGGTGGGGCTACAAGGGAGACCTTGTCTAGGGGCTGGAGAGATGGCCTAACGGTTAAGAGTGCTGACTGCTCTTGCAAAGGACCTGGGTTCGATCCCCAGCACCCACAGGGCAGCTGAGAACCGTCTTAACTCCAGTTCCAGGGGAATCCGACACCCTCTTCTGATCTCTGCGGCATTGCACGACATGGGTGCACAAACCTACATGCAGACAGTACAATCATACACATAAAAAATAAATAAAATTTAAAAAAAACTTAAAAACTTTGCTATATTTAAAATTAATTCCCTGATTTTTTTTTTTTTTTTGAGACAGGGTCTCCCTATAGCCCCAGCTGGCCTGAAACTCACTCTGTACACCAGGCTGGCCTTGAACTCAGAGATCCTTCTGCCTCTGCCATCCCAGTGCTAGGATTAAAGGCCTGCACCAACACACCTGGCTTAAAGACGGTTCTTAGCTGCCATGTGGGTGCTGCACACCTAACCACTAGGGCATCTCTCCAGTGCCCCCTTTTTTGTGACTGGGTCTCCCTGTAGCCCCAGCTGTCTTGAAACTCACCATGTAGACTAGGCTGGCCTTGAACTCATAAAGATCCACCTGCCTTTGCCTCCTGAGCGCTGAGATTACAGGCGTGCACCATCACACCCAGCTTTTTTTTTTTTTTTTTTTTTTTCTTTTTGAGACAGGGTTTCCCCATGTAGCACCAGCTAGCCTGGAACTATGGAGACCAGGGACTTGAACTCACAGAGATCCACCTGACTCTGCCTCCTGTGTGCTGGGATTAAAGGCGAGCACGGCCACGCCTGGCATTATTTTTTATTAATTTTATTTCTTTCTGTATGTGTATGAATGTACTGTCTGCATGCAAGTGTGTGCACCCGTGTTGTGCAATGCCACGGAGGTCAGAAGAGGGTCTCGGATTCCCCTGGAACTGGAGTTCTCCTGGAATTGGAGTTTCAGACGGTTCTGGGCCGCCATGTGGGTGCTAGGGATCGAACCCGGGTCCTCTGTAAGAGCGGTCGGCGCTCTTAACCGCTAGGCCATCTCTCCAGCCCTGTTTTTTTTTTTGGGGGGGGGGGCATTATTTTTTTAAGTAACATTAATAGTACCTGTGGATGCCTATGATCCAAATGGTCTCATGTTGACAACATTTTCAGACTCTGGCCAGTCACCTGTTTATCTCAAGGAGCATTTTATATAGAGAACATTTCTAGGGTAAAGTCAGGAGCAGTGGCACAAGCCGGAAATCTCAATACTCAAGAGGCTCACATAGTAAATAGACCTTCACTCAAAAGAAAAAGGAAGAGGAGGAAGAGGAGGAAGAGGAAGAGGAGGAGGAGGAAGAGGAGAAAGAGGAGGAGGAGGAAGAGGAGAAAGAGGAGGAGGAAGAGGAGGAGGAGGAAGAGGAGGAGGAGGAGGAGGACTAAAAAGAAAAAAAGAGAATCTTGAGGCATTGAAAAGGTTATAAAACGGCCAGGCGTGGTGGCACACACCTTTAATCCCAGCACTCTGGAGGCCGAGGCAGGCAGATCTCTGTGAGTTCAAGGCCAGCCTGGTCTACATAGTGAGCTCCAGGCCAGTTGGGAGTAAAGGAAGACCCTGTTTCAAAAAGACCAAAAAAAAAAAGTTATGAGATGGTATTATTCATCACTGTCTATTCTATAAGGATTTAGCTAGAATGTTCTACTGGGGGCATGGGAAGATTAGGTTGTGGGGCACTGTGGCACTCCCAGCATGCCTTCCAGTAGGGCTTGGCTCCTTTAAACTGTTCAGTGATGTTAACAAGAGGGAAACAGACTTCAGGTCATTTGAAGACAGATGTTTTGCCGATATCACCCCGTGAAGGTAGGCAGGCTAGTTCCAATCACCAGCTTCTGTTTCTCTCCAGGGATGTCAGAGGGTCCGTGCCCGCATTTCAGATCTGTGGAACAGAACTGGCTTCCCCCTCTTCACCAGTTCATGTAGGGAGCAAGAATGAAGTGTACTCCAAGAGCAGCTGAGGCTTCAGAAAATATCATAGCCAGGGGCGTGGTGGTGCATGGCCTTTAATCCCAGCACTTGGGAGGCAGAGGCAGGCAGATCTCTGAGTTCAAGGCCAGCCTAGACTACAATAGCAAATTCCAGGCCACCTGGGGCTAGAGGGAAACTGTCCCAAAAAGACAGAAAAAATATTATTAACTATATGACATATAGTTTGATAAGGAAAATAATAAAACCCAGTAAAAGAACTTTCCAGGATTTTAATTTTCCTCTCTTCTTTTTTTTATTAATTTTATTTATTTCTGTATGTGCATGAATGTACTGTCTGCATGCAAGTCTGTGCACCCGTGTCATGCAATGCCGCGGAGGTCAGAAGAGGGTCTCGGATTCCCCTGGAACTGGAGTTCTCCTGGAATTGGAGCTTCAGACGGTTCTCAGCCGCCATGTGGGTGCTGGGGATCGAACCCGGGTCCTCTGTAAGAGCGGTCGGCGCTCTTAACCGCTAGGCCATCTCTCCAGCCCATTTTCCTCTCTTCTTAAGAAAACATAGTTATATAACTGTGTATTCTGCCTTTCCTCCTATTTCTCTTATTCTTTTTATTTTCTTTAATAGAACACAAACTTTTTAGTAAAATCTATTTAAATAAAACTCATGACATCAAAACATTACATAGTACTTTATTAATGTATAATTGCTTTATGTATCAGCAAAAGTAAATTTAAAATATTTTATTATTTTTATCTGTATAAATGTATTGCCTGCATGTATGTAAGTGCACCTGTGTTGTGCAATGCCCATGGAGGTCAAAAGAGGGCGATGGATCCCCTGGAACTGGAGTTATAGACTGTTGTTAGCCACCATGTGGGTACTGGGAACTGAACCTGGGTCCTCTGCAAGAGCAGCCAGTGCTCTTAACCACTGAGCCATCTTTCCAGCCCCAACAAAAAAAGAATTTTTTTATTTTGGTCTTTTTGAGACAGGGTATCCTTGTATTCCCAGCTGGCCTGGCACTTGCTATGTAGACCAGGCTAGCTGAGATCAAAGCTGTGTGCCACCACACCCAGTTCAAAAATAAAATTTTAAAATTTATTATAATCCTTTATTTCCACCTGCTGTAAAAGAAGATTCTGTTAACTATGATTTAATTAGACACTCCTGCCTTATCATCAAACTTCTTTTCATTTGTTTTTTTTATTATTTTAAGTAATGTAATGGACATTTTCTGGACAAAGTCTACATTATCTCTCTCTCTCTCTGGGGGGGGGGTGCTAGGGACTGAATCCAAGGCTTTGCACTTGCCTCCCATTTCAAACTGTTTCTTTAGGATCTATTTTCTTTCTTTTTTTGGTCTTTTTGAGACAGGGTCTCCCTATAGCAGCTGTCCTGGAACTCAATCTGTAGAGGCTGGCCTTGAACTCACAAAGATCCGACTGCCTCTGCCTCCCAAGTGCTAGGATTAAAGGCGTGCACCACCACGCCCGGCCAGGATCTATTTTTCAAGAGTGGAGTTTCTAGAACCAACAGTGAATATTTTTGTGGGCAATGGTGGATGCTAGAAATGCTTTAGATGGAAGATCTGTGGGATACACAAGCCAGAAGAATTCACATCAATACACAGAAGTCTATCAAAATCAACCATCAACCATGGAAAAGTGAAACCTGAATTAAGCACCAGATGTAGAACTTGTCTTTATTTTAATACAGAAGTGTTTGTAGCTGGGTGGTGGCGCATGCCTTTGATCCCAGCACTCCCGAGGCAGAAGGAATACCCTGTCTCAAAAAGACTAAAAAAAGAATGTTAGAAAAGTGGCCATATGCCATCATATTGGTGGAGTTTTGTTCTCACATTATTAAAAAATGTATTTGACTTTTGGCTTTAGATTAGCTTAGTGGGTGTAGTCAGAGAGAAATAAGGTGAAATGCTTGCCTTTTCTAAATGATTTGATTTCAAGGAACGGAAATGCAAAGTGATAACTGTGTGATGCCTTAAGTATCAGATAAAAATTGTACCTGGGGGCTGGCAAGATGGCTTAGTGGGCAAGGGTGCCTGCTGCCAAGCCTGACTTGATTCTGATCCCAGAATTCAATCTCTGGGACCCACATGAAGGAAGGAGTCTCTCATAATTTATCCTTTGACCTCCACATACACACACGAAATGACACCATAAGTCAGAATATGATTTGATGGTACAATCATTTATGGATAACAGATAATGTAAAAACTGGAAAAGGAAGTTAAGGAGAAATTTGATGATAAATTAATATGAGACTTTTGGAATGAGTAAGGCCGGTCCTTTCTTTTTCTTTTTTTAAAGGCATGTGCCACCACGCTCAGCTTAAAGGCAGTTCTTAACCACCATATGGGTGCTGGGAATTGAACCCAGGTCCTATGCAAGAGCAGTTGGCACTCCTAACCACTGAGCCACCTCTCCAGCCCAGGCCCTTTCTTAATTAAAAAAAAAAATTCTTGTCTCTGTGTGTGTGAGACACATGTGCATGCATCTTTGGGGAGTCGGTTCTGCACATTTACCATGTGGGCTCTGGGGACTGAACTCAGGTTGGCAAATTTATGTGGCAAGAGCCTTTACCAGCTGAGCCATCCTGCCTCCCTCCCCTCTTTTGAGATGGTCTTGTTATATAGTCTTATCTGGACTAGATCTTATTATGTAAACCAGGTTAGCCTCAACCTTGTGGGGCTCCTCTAGCATCATTCTCCCAAGTGTTCGGATTACAGGCATGTGCCACTCTGCTCGGCAAGACTCCATCTTAGATCAACGTCATGAGTTTTTCAAACATGAATAAAAATGCTATCTTCCTTTAATAAATTTTCCAGACTAGTATGTTCAAATCACATCACATTTTGAAATATAATACTAAAATTTGAACTTTTACATGAAGGATACCTAGGAGGGAAAGGGCGTGAGCTTTGGTGTTCAGAGTTCTAGTAAGGAAACTGTTCCGAAGAACAGATTGACTAAACAAAGTTTGAAGTTCTGTGTGGGCTGCAGGCTATGACTCTTCATAGAAATAGACCAGTGTGAACTTTTATGGAAAAAAAGACTAGATTTTACTTAGTAAATGGAAAATGCAACAAGAAAGAAAATGCATTATTTTTCTTTTGAGCTTTTCATCATTTCCTCCAGGATGTTTGGTAGAGCACTTTACTTTGAAACAGCAGAATTGATATAAGGTAACTTTCAAAAATTACTCACAAACCCCCAACTTGTGTGGAAGGAATGTCTAACTCCATTATCTAGAGGGGAGGTGAAAGCTGGGGCTTCTGGGAAGTTCAGGGCACAGACCACATGACAACAACCATCCCCCTCAACTTTGGTCGAAAATCCTGGAGCTGAAGGACAGGGAAGTCAGTGTGGTGTTGCCCCACCCCCCACTGTGTTGGGGCTCAGGAAGACAGGAGGAAAGCCTGGCCTTCCCCCAAGCAGGGAATCCCGTCACTTCTGTTTCATGAATGCATTAAAAAATTTAATATGCAATAGAAGAAGCCCAAGTTCTGAATTGGGGGAGGGGGGATGTTTATTTGTTTGTTTGTTTTTGAGACAGTGTCTCCCTGTAGCCCCAGCTGGCCTGGAACTCACTATATAGATCAGGCTGGCCTTGAACTTTATGAGATACACCTGCCTCTGCCTCCCGAGTGCTGGGATTAAAGCCGCCATGCCTGGTTTATTAGGAACATTTTACGATTTTATTTTTTTCAGTCTTTTTGAGACAGGGTATCCCTGTAACTACAAACTCTGTCTCTAGCACATCCCATCGCCCAAGTGTGGAGATCAGTTTTTAAAAATCAACAAAATCTCCAGCCTCAAAAAAGTCTTGATGGGGATGAAAATGGGAAAAGAGTAATCCTTGAGGGAGGGGGGGAATGGACGGACTCCGGAAGAGCCCGGCTCATCACCAGGGCACTTTGGGCTTATCTATCACTTTCTCATCAGATAGTCACAAAATATGGCATTAAAGCTGCTGGAGGCAACAGCGCTCTGTGATAGAACATTCTCTTTGTTCTTCCTTCCTTCCTCCCCTCCCCTCTCTCCCTCCCTCCCTCCCTTCTTTCCTTCCTTCCTTCCTTCTTTCCTTCCTTCCTGTTTTTTGTTTGTTTACATTTTTGTAACAGTTTCTTGAAGCTCTGACTGCCCTCAAACTGATATATAGCCAATGACGACCTTGAACTTCTTAGCCTGTGTCTACCTCCCAACTGCTGGGATTACAGGTATACACTACCAGGCATGGTTTTAGGCAGTGTTGGGGATTGAACCCAGGGCCTCATATAGCCTTCAGGAAAAAGCACTGTACCAACTGATATATATATATATATATATATATATATATTACATATATGATATAGATATATAGTATAGATATATACTAGATACGATAGATATATATAGATAGATAAAATAGATTAATATATAGAATAGATATAGATTAGAATTAGATATCTATACTGGGGCTGGGCAGATATATATATATATATATATATATATACTATATATATATATATATATATATCTCCAGTCCCAGTAGAACATTTTCAAAGTAGAGAAAGAAAATTAAACCAGGGCTGGTGAGAGATTGCTCAGTGGTTAAGTCACCGGACTGCGAAACAGCACCCACATGTCAGCTAAAACCGTCTTTAAGCCAGGTGTGGTGGTACATGCCTTTAGCATATATCCATATCTCACTGTCTTAGTTCAAACACTCGGTGACATTTTTAGCATTTACTCCAGCGCTTGAAGAAAAAAAAAATCTACCTCATCTATTTTTTCTTTTAAATTATGGACGGTCATCACCCTTTAGTATATATTATTCTATATATATATATATGTATATTTTATACACTCTAATCATATTACATCAGAGTTATGTCTGTTCTGATGAGGTACTATGCTTTTATTGTTACTGGGCAATTAAAATTTTATTATTTTTATTTTATTATTATTATTATTATTACTTTTGGGGGGTCTTTCTGAGACAGGGTCTCCCTGTAGCTCTGGCTGTTCTGGAACTCACTCTGTAGACCACGCTGGCCTTGAACTCACAGAGATCTGCCTGCCTCTCTGCCTCCTGAATGCTAGGATTAAAGGCATGTGCCACCACACCAGGCTTATTTTTATTTTATATATGAGACTTTTGCCTGCATGTATATATGTGTACTACATGTGTGCAATGCCTCTGGAGACCAGCAGAGGGCACTGGATCTCTTGGAACTGGAATTACAAATGGTTGTTAGCCACCATGTGGGTGCTGGGAACCAAACCCCAGTCCTCTGCAAGAGCAGCCAGTACTCTTAACCACTGAGCCATCATTCCAAGGCCCATTGCTGAGCAGTTAGATAATTACTTTTCTTCCTATTTCTATACTGTGACTTTTAAAAGTATACTTTGGTATTTGTGAATGTAGTTTTAAAATTCTTTCAATTGAATGGGTCTCATTATGACATTTTCAGACAATATATTATGTGGATCATGTGCACCCACTTCATCTTTCTTAGCACCCTACCATTTGCTCTCTTCCTCTTTCCACATAATCTCCCATCTACTTTCATGTAAAAATCTAGGGACTGAAGAGATTAACTACTGGCTGCTCTCACAGAAGACCTGGGTTTGATTCCCAGCACCACATGGCAGCTGTAACTCCATGTTCCAACGGATCTGACACCCTATTTTGGCCTCTGCAGGCATTGCATGACATAGGCGCATTTACATACATGCAAACAATACACTCATACACATAAAAAATACATAAATTAAAAAAAATCCAATTCTCCAAGCCAGGCATAGTGGCATACACCTTTAATCTCAGCTCTCAGGAGGCAGAGGCAGGTGAATCTCTGTGAGTTCAAGGCCAGCCAGCCTGGTCTACATAGTGAGTTCCAGGCCAGCTGGGGCTACAAGGACCCTGTCTCAAACAGACTAAAAAAAAAATTTAATTCTCCATATTGGAGAAAACAGGCATTGTTTGTCTTCCAGCATCTAGCTTAAATAATGATCTTTAATTCCATTCTTTTCTTTTTCTCCAAATCACATGGTTTCATTCTTCTTTATGGCCAGGTAATATCCCATGGTAAATGCATGACACATTTTCTTTACCCCGTCGATGGACATGACATCTAGGCTGATTCTATAACCTGACTGTTGTGAATAGTGGATCAAGAAACACGGGTGTGCAGGTCTCTGTTGTGTGCTGACATTAATTCCTTCAGGTATATATGCAGGAAAGGTGAAGCTGGATCTTATGGGAGTTCTAGTTTTAGTTTTTTGAGGAACCTCCATACTGGCTAAACTAATTCACATTCTCATCAACAGTTTATGAGGTTCCTTCCTTTCCCCCTGCATCCTGGCCAGCATGTTTTGTTTGTTTTCTTGATGATAGCCGTTCTGACTGGAGAGGACATCTCAGTGTAGTTTTCATTTGCATTTCTCTTATAGCTAAAAAGGCTAAACATTTTCTCCATCTATTTATTGCCAGTTATACCTCTTTTGAGACCTATATCTTCAATTCATTGACCATTTGTTGATTCGGTTATTTGTTCTTTTGCTCTCTCTCTCTCTCTCTCTCTCTCTCTCTCTCTCTCTCTCTCTCTTTTTGTCTTTTTGAGACAGGGTCCCCCTGAAGTTCCAGCCTGGAACTTGCTATGTAGACCAGGCTGGCCTTGAACTCACAGAGATCCACCTGCCTCTGCCTCTCTAGTGCTGAGATTAAAGGTGTGTGCCACATGCCCAGCTGTTCTTTTGCTCTTAAATTTGTTAGTTCTTTATATAGGGCGGCTACTAATCCCCTGCAGGCTTTCTCCCTTTGTGTAGCTGCCTCTTTATTCTGGCTACTATGCAGAAGCTGTTCAGTTTGATGCAATCCCACTTGTGAATTTTTGCAATGATTTCCTGAGCTACTGGAGTCTTATTCAGAAATGCGTTGCCTATGCCTGCATTTTGGCTCTGTGGTACCTATCATCCAAAATTATGTATTACCATACATCCAGCATTATTCCTTTTCTCATGGTGACTGGAAGACTTCTTAACATTGATCACCAGGAAATTGTCTTCTGAACATGACAGACTGTTGTGCCCATGAACTCACAAGACCTGTACAAGATCAAGCCAGCCACCATTCCAGCACGGATGGAGGAGGGTCCACAAGGCCCTGCTCCTTGTTGAGGAGCAGTTAGTGGCTGCTGGGGAAGGAGTCAGTTTTCTTTTCTTTCTTTTTTTTTTTAACTTTATTTATTTATTTATTCATTTATTTATTTTAATATATATTTTGTACAAGTTTATCAAATCTAGACCTGTGTTCCCCACCCTATGCCCCCACCCCACCAGAGCTCATTCATTCTGCCAAACATGCTTTTCTTCTCTTTCTCAGACTTTCTCAAAATTCTCCATGTGGAAGTTGACTGTTTTGAGCAGAAGTTCACTGTTTCAGTCAGTTCTTTGATGCAGTCCTTTCTGTTGTTATTGTTGTTTCCAATATGCATCACTCCCAACTGCTTTGCACAAAAGCTCAAGGGGCCATGCACAAGAAATACACCTTGTAATTGGCACTAGCAGCTATACAGATGAGGGATAACATATTCATGTTTGTTTTTCCTGTGGACTTCGGGTTACTTCACTCAGCAAGATGTCTTCTAGCTCCAGCCACTTTCTGCGAAGCTCATATATCTCTTTTCTTTTTTGTTATTTTTTATTGTATTAATTTATTTATGTAATGTATGTTATGAATATGCTAATAGCCATGACATGCAAGTTTTGTGCACACCGCAGTCGGTGCAATGCCGCGGAGGATCAAAAGAAGATGGGTCTCAGATTCCCCTGGAAGCTGGAGTTCGCCTGGAAGTGGAGTCTTCAGACGGTTTCTCAGGCGCCATGTGGGTGTGGGGGATCGAACCTGGGTCCTCCTGTAGAGAGCAGTCGGCGCTCTTAACCACAATAGGAAGGCCAATCTCTCCAGCCCCGATGTCAATCTTCTTACTTTACTTGCTTGCAATGAACTCCTCATTGTGTAGAGACGTACCACACTTTTCGTATCCACGCCATGTCAGTTTGAGGGGCATTTGGTTTCCAGCTCCTTGCTATTTGTGAAGAGAGACTGAATAAACATGGCCGTGCATGTATTCTGCGGTGGGGTGAATCTTGGGGCGTACATGCCTAGGAGTGGTATGGCTGGGTTGGTGGCAAAGTTCATTCACAATCTTCCAAAGGTTCTCCCATGCTTTCCAAATAGGCATTCCATGCAAGAGTTTCATTCCACCAGCGGTGGTGAGGTGTTCCCCTTATCCCACAACTCCTCCAGCACAATTCTCATTTTATATATTTTTTTCTTGATCATAGACCAGTCTACTGGAGGGATAAGATGATATACTTAAAGTGGTTTATTTGATTGCATTTCCTAATGATTAGTAGGATAGTTGAAACACTTCTTAAGGTGTTGCTCAGTACCGATCTCTAATTCCTCACTTGTGAAGTCCCTGTTCACGCTCGTGTTCTTCGCCATCATTGAGTGGGTTCATTTGTTTTCTTTCTTTGTTTATTTGAGTAGTTTATATATTCTGGAAATCAATGCTTTGTCAAGATGTAATCTGTGGTGAAGGTTTCCCGTCCTACTCTGCGTGGGGATTTTCTCTCTCACTTCCTTTGAATTGTTTCTTTGATTACAGAAGCTTTTGAAGTTGAATATGAGGTCCCACTTTGTTCCAATTGGTCGCCGACTTAATTCTTGTGCAGAGGCGCTGTTCTGATATTAAGGAGGTCTTTTCCTACGCCTATGTCTTGTGTCTGCTGCCCACTTTTTTCTTCGTATGATCGCCTTCAATAGGTTTGGGGTTTCACACTGAGAGTCGTTTAAATCTACATCGGAGTTGACTTTTTAGTACAGCTGAGAGGTAGGGGTGTAATTGTCTTCATTCTACAGTGTCGATCCAGCCTTCTTGCCAACAACGCTTGCTGAAGATTGCGGTCTTTTCTCCATGTGTCTTCATGGCCCCCTTGTCAAGTATGAAAGAGCTTAATATGTATGTGTTCAACGATTTGGATCATTCGGTTTTTTTTTGTTCTATTGGTCAACAGATCCGTTTTGTGGCCAGTACCCCTACGAGGGCTGTTTTATGATATAGCCTGTAGTATAGCTTTATTGAAGTCTGGTATGTATAGAGCCCCCTGTGTAGCCTTTTCACTCAGGGGTTTTTTGGCTATTCGTAGTCTTTTGATTTTCCAATGAATTTAAGGACTGTTTTCCCCCCAAGAGTTGTGAAAGAACGACTGGGGGATTTATAATATGGAGAGTGTTAAATCTTATCAAGAGTTATGGTAGTAGAATGGACATTTTTCAACTGTTGATTTTCCCAATCCGTCATGAGCATGGAGGTTTTTTCCATCTTTCTGAGTACTTCTTCAATTTCTTTCTTAGTTTATTTTTTTTTTTTATTTTGTTGTTTTCCTTTAGATAGTTGTTCAAGGTTATTTTATTGTTTTTTGAGGGGCTATTGTGTAGTGGGAAGGTTCTCCTTGAATTCCTATCGTCATGTTGCTTGTTGTTTGGGTGTAAAGAAAGGCCACTGATATTTTTTTTAGGTATTTATTGTATTCGGTAATTGCCACTTTGCTGAAAGCTGTTATCATTTTTTCTAGGAGTTTTTCTGGTGGAGTTTTTCTAGGGATCTTAAGTAAACAATCATATCAAAAATAGGGATAGCTTGACTTTTATTATTCTGTATGTCAAATTTATTTAATTTTGTTTTTTTTTTTTTTTTTTTCTTTTGCCTTATGTCCCTAGCAAGTGGTTTCTAGCTGTATTGAAAAGGAAAAAAAAAAAAGATTGGGACACGGGGACAGCCTTGCCTAGTTCCTACCTTTTAAAGGAATGTTTCTGTCATTTATCCCCATTTAGGATGTTATTTGGCTGGGGATTTTTTGCCTGTAATATGGCTTTGATTACCATTGAGGAAGTCCTCTCCAATCCAATTCCACGCTAGGACTTAAGCATGAAGGAGATGCGTGGATTTGTCAAAAGCCTTTGTTCAGCATCAAATTGAGATGATGGTGTGGTTTTATTGTCTTCATATCCATTTCATGATGTTTGATGATGATGTTTTTGATTTCGTATGTTGAACCCAGTCCCTGCATCTCTGGTATGAATCCAGCTTGGTCAGAGATGGGATGATCATCTTTGATGAGGTCTGATAATGCAGATTTGCCAGTAACTGTTTATAAATTTTGGCATCTGTATTCACTAGTAGTGAGATGGGTCTATAGTACTACTTTTAAGTTGTATCGTTTGCTAGTTTTGGTAATAGAATATATGCTGGCTTCATAGAGAATTCATGAGGAGAATTCTCATTGTTTATACCTTCTAAAAGGAGTCAGTTTTCTTCAGAAGGTATAGACCCATGGTAGGTTGCCTGTGTTCAGAGGAGGACCCCAAACCAAGCACACACAGGCAGCACTAAGGACTCAGGGGTTTATATATAAAAAGAAAAGAGAAGCCAGCATGGTGGTGCAATAGCCTGTAAATTCCTAAAGTACATTATGGAGGCAAGAGGCAGGCAGATTCTCTGGGAGTTTCAGGCCAGCCTGGTTTGGTCTACAGAAGTGAGTTTCCAGGCCAGCTGGGTCTAAAAAATAGACCCGTCCAAAAAAAAGAAAAAGAAAGAAAAGAAGAAGCGGGCGGGTGGTGCATGTGCCTTTAATCTCAGCAACTTGATAGAGTGAGGCAGAGGAAGTTGATTCTGTGAAGTTTCAAGCGGAGCTCTGTGGTTTCCTGGTCTACGTACGAGTGAAGTCCAGGCCACCTGGGCTACAGTGGACCCTGTCCTAAAAAAAAAAAAAAAAAAGAAGAAGTCAGGAATTGAAGTGGACATGGGTGTGTCTGGGAAGAGTTGGCTGGGGGGAGAGTAGAGGGCAGATATGGTCAAAATATTAGCTGGGCGTGGTGGCACATGCCTTTTTGTTTTAATCTTTTTTTTTTTTTTATGTGTATGAGTGTACTGTCTGTATGTAGGTTGGTGTACCCGTGTCATGCAATGACTCGGAGGTCAGAAGAGGGCATCAGATTCCCCTGGAACTGGAGTTAAAGATGGTTCTTAGCAAAAAAAAAGACGGTTCTTAGCTACCATGTGAGTGCTGGAAATCGAAGCCCGGTCCTCTGTAAGAGCAGTCAGTGCTCTTAACCGAGCCATCTCTCTAGCCCCTGCCACATGCTTTTAATCACAGCACTCGGGAAGCAGAGGCAGGTGGATCTCTGTGAGTTCAAGGCCAGCCTGGTCTATATAGTGAGTTCCAGAACAGCTGGGGCTACAGGGAGACCCTGTCTCAAAAAGACAAAAAAAAAAAGATTGATTGCCAGAGGTGATTCCAATACTGGGTCAAGGGCTTTTAACCTCATAGGGTCTATAAACACTTCCTGATGAAACATTTTCCTCGATGAGCGTAACCATTGTCAATGAAAAGGACACATTTCAGAGTAACTGAGAGGCAGTGGGCTGTGGTAGAGGATGGGGGCCAAGCCAAACTACTGGAGTCTGGAGGTGACACCTGGCCACTGACCGCACCAGGCAGGCTCTCTCACCTCTCTGTGCCTTGATTCTCTCATCTGTAAACATGGTTACTGCAGTGGTCCCGCTCCCATTAATAGAAACTGAAGTCTCTTCAGAGAGGCCACATTCAAGCTCCCAGATGTTTTCAGTTTCACTGAGTGGAGCACCGTGATGCTGTGAAGAGTTGAAGTGCTGTGGATTAGAAGACAAGGAAACAAGGTTATACTGGATTCTTTCAGGGCCCTTTGACAGCCATTTGTTATTGGCCTCCATGTCTAACCTAGCATTTTTTTTGTGCAGCTACTGGACAAAACAGTGACAGACTCCGGCTTCTGTTAAATACTTTTCCTTTTTTTGCAGTGGGTCGGAAGGGTTTATTTTAGATCACCGTTTCACAGAGGACAGCCCATCATAGTGAAGGCAGAACGGAGAAGCTCCTCGAAGCTCGGAGTGTGTGTTGGGTTCCTCACATCTTACCAGATCAGGAAGCAGTGAGTTTGAGTTGGAATTAGAAGAGACCAGTGGGTTTGCCAGATGGGCCCCACATCCCAAAGATCTCCTACCTCCCAGACAGCACCTCTCACTAGAATCAAGTGTTCAAACACATGAACCTGTGAAGAGCATTCAGATTAACCCATAACATTCCCCTACCACCATGGGCTCACAGCCATCTCTTAATGGGGAAATACAGTTATCCTTTTTTACCAGTCCTTGTATTCTTTTTTTTTTTTTTTTTTTTTTTTTTTTTTTTTTTTTTTTTTGGTGTTTTTGAGACATGGTCTCCCTGTAGCCCCACCCGTCCTGGAACTCAGTATATAGATCAGGCCAGCCTTGAACTCATAGAGATCCACCTGCTTCTGCCTCCCGAGTGCTGTGATTAAAGGTGTGTGCCACCACACCCGTCCTTGTATTCTTAACAGTTCCAACATTGTTCAAAGCCTCTTCTGAAGTACAGGGCAAACCCATAGCTGTAAATAAACCCTTACAAAATAAAAATAAATTCTTAGCTTCCAGCACACACTAGTAAATGTTCCTATTCCAAAAGGAAGGAAGGGGGTACAAATAAAGACTGGACCAAAGCAAGCCCCAAGCTCTGACGCTCCATGTCCAGAACCCAGGCAAGCACCAGTGGCAACTGAGTTCCAGTGGGTTTTGGAGAGCTGGTTCCCGCAGCCCCACAGCCCTGCCCCTGCAGCTCTCTGGAGTTGGCTCCACTTAGTTCTGTAGTGTTCCGTAGTAGATGTTCCATGTTCCCGGCACCTCTGACATCCTGGAGTTTACATTAAAACTTGGGGTGATACTTCCCAGCTTTACACAGTTCCCTCAGGAGCCATTCAGGCTACAGCTACACCATCGTTTTGCCTTGTTGGCTTCTTCCTGGCGCCCTGGGACAAACCTCCACCACCCTGTAACCCATGCACTCTGCAAGCCTGTAAAAATCGGTAGGTGGATGATGCCAAATTTACCATTAGCTTGAGATATACTCAGGCCCCCTAGGACCATGGCTACAGCAGCTCCTGTGTCCTGGTATGGTTAAATCAAGGAAAACACTTCCTTATGCATGCTTGTTTGAGCAGGGTGCTCTGCAGGGCCTAGCTTTTTGTAAATGAAAGTCAAATATATTTTCCTAGCTAAATGGAACAATTTCCACATCTTTTTTTGCTCTGTTTTTTTTTTATTTTTTTTTATTATTATTTATTTTTGTATGTGTATGAATGTACTGTCTGCGTGCAGGTCTGTGCACCTGTGTCATGCAATACTGCGGAGGTCAGAAGAGAGTCTCGGATTCCCCTGGAACTGGAGTTCTCCTGGAATTGGAGTTACAGACGGTTCTCAGCCGCCATGTGGGTGCTGGGGATCGAACCCGGGTCCTCTGCAAGAGCGTCGGTGCTCTTAACCGCTAGGCTATCTCTCCAGTCCCCTTTTGCTCTGTTTATTCCTCTGGGTTCTCACTGTAAGTCTGGCTAAGGGCAGTGAGCAGTAACCATGGCACATCCTAGATGCTGTGCTGTTTTGAAATCTCTTCTTTTTTTTTTGGTATTTTTGAGATAGGGTCTCCCTGTAGCCACAGCTGTCCTAGCTGTCCTGGAACTCACTCTGTAGACCAGGCTGGCCTTGAACTCACAAAGATTCGCTTGCCTCTGCTTCCTAAGTGCTAGGATTAAAGGCATGCGCCACCATGCCCGGCTCTTGAAATCTCTTCTGCCAAACAAATTAGTTCATTATTTTTGAAGACAGCCTCCTATCCCACCGAATTCTAACAAAAGACATAGTAATAAATACATTCACTTGTTCTATCACTTTCATGTATCTCGCTGGAGAAGTATGAAAGTGGAGGGTCACTCTCAATCAGGTATGAAGATCTACCAGGATACTAAATACCAGTAAGGGCAGTTTGAGAGAGCTAAGATCCCAAGTTCAAAATCATTATTACTTCATAACAAGGCAATGCAAAAATAAAAAGACTTTGGTGGCACAAAACTGAGTTTCCTCCAGCACGAAACATATTATGGTGACTAGTCCAAACAACTGTTGACTGAAATTGGGGATTATTCCTGGATATACAACCAAACTTAATTTCAGAAAGTGAAGTAATATATTTTTAAGTTGCATTTTATTACAGATAAATAACATGAATCTTTCATATTTAGAAAAAGTAGGAACTTTCCATATTCATTAGATGTACATTTTTTTTTTTTGCTAAGGAGCCAGAATTATGGAGATATAATTTATAGGTCTATGAGACTTATTCTGAGAGAGAATCTCCTGTACTCAGGCTGGCCTTGAACTCACCTTATAATGGAGCGTGATCTGGGGACAAATCTAGGCCTTGTATATGTGAAGCAAGCATTCTAGTAACTGAGCTACATCCTTGGTCCTTGGTCGTTTATTTTGGGGCATGTGCCGGGCGTTATATGCAAGTGGGGGGGATGCATGTGGTGGCTAGGTGTTCACGTCAGGGCTTTTCCTTACCATGCTCCACCTTACTTTTTTTTTTTTCTTTTTTTCTTTTTCTTTTTTATTTTTAAGGGATTCTACAATATAATGACACCAGTTGTTTACAGATAACATTTTTGATGTTTCATTGTTTCGGAGTATGTCATGCAATTAGGTAATTGGNAGATCCTGGCCTTGAACTCACTCTCTGTAAACCACAGCCATCAGGCGTGACCATTGGAAATTATATTTGCTATTGTTATGTGTTAATTATAGTGTAATTTTTAGCCTGCGACTTGATGTAACATAAGGTTGCAGATCATGTGCTTCTTGCAATCGCTTTGATAATGATGGCTCACACTAGAAGATTTGACATCATAGATCCCCCTAGCAAACCTGTGAACTTATTACGAAACTATTATGTCATGCGAATCTCAGCCCTCATTTGTGCCACCATGCCTATATATTCCTTCAGATTCTAATCTCCCTTCTGCGCAATTCTGTAATGCTCTAAAGAGCCAACACCCCTTTCTTCCCTCCCTTATAGGATATGCTAGTTATCCTCAAGGATTCAGCATTTTTATGTACCAAACAGAAAATGTTAAGTTAATTATCAAGAACCAAACAATATTAAAATTTCTCCGTTCTCCTTCTCTGTCGCTCAGTTTATCTTTTAAGCTACAGATAAATAAAAGCGAAAAACAACTCATTACAGATGCTATTTGCTATGGAGCGAGAGATTCTGATTTTCGAGAGTCTATTAGCAGCACCTTTGTCATATGCTTCCCCTTCCAGGGTTTAAGAGTAGGAGCGCCGATGCTGCTCTGCAGAGGACTGTACGCTTGGATGCGTCTGTATCCCCATGCATCCACCATGGCTCTGGTCCTGGGCTAGAACCGTCTTGGAAACTCCAATTCCAGATAAGCACTCCACATTTGCCTCTAAGTAGATTGTTGCCTTTTTTGTTATTTATCTTTTTCATGTTTGTTCATTATTTTTTTTTTTATTTCTTTATAATGAATCCGAACGCCTCTTCTGACACTCCTGCTGGCATTGCACGACACGGGTGCACAGATTGCATTCAGACAGTAATTATCACACATTACAGATATAAAATAAAATTAAAATAAAAAAATAAAAAAAGAAAATATTGATATTTTGGAAACTGGGAAACTGCTTGTGTAACAATAAGTTGAACAAGTTCAGTAGCTCTAGGAACTAGTTGTCTAGAGTTTGGAGTCTTGATTAGAAAAGCTTGTAGAGCCCTGCATCAGCAGTTTAAGTTTTGTACTTCTTGGGAATTCAGTTGCAGGAAGACTTAGATGTGATAGAAATCTTGTGACATAGGGCCTGGGAGAGACATAGCGATTAGGGTTAGTAAGGCATTCGACTGCTTCTTGCAGAGGATCCGGGCTGTTCAACCCCAGCACCCACATGCGGCTAAGAACGTCTGTAACTCCAATCAGGTGAGAACTCTCTCCACGTTCCATGGGAATCTGAGGATCCTTCTTCTGAATCCTTCCACTATGGACCATTTGCAACGACAGGCGTTGCCACAGACCTACATGCAGACAGTACATCATACACATATAAAAATAAAAAAAAAAAATATATATATAAAAAAAAAGAAAATGTGTGACCATAAACTAACTATCGCAGGAGGTTCAGAATGGGAACATGAGACTCTGTTGGGAGCTGGGCAATAGGCCATTCCTGTTTCACTCTGGCAAAGAATCCAACTGTGCTCTACATCTCCTTCGCCCTCTCCTCCTTGCGCTCCTTCTCCTCTCTCCTCCTCTCTTCTTCTTCTTCTTCCTCTTCTTGTCTTTCGTGTTCTTCAATTTTACTCATGTCAATAGAGAATCCTGGAGTGTGGGGCTGGAGAGATGGCCTAGTGGTTAAGAGCTCCGACTGCTCTTGCAGAGGACCCAGGTTCGGTCCCCAGCACCCACATGGCGGCTGAGAACTGTCTTTAACTCCAGCTCCAGGGGAATCCGACACCCTCTTCTGACCTCCGCGGCACTGCATGGCATGGGTGCACAGACCTGCATGCAGAGAGTACATTCATACACATGAAAAATAATAAATAAACAAATAAAATTTAAAAAAAAAAAATACACATGCTCATGCAGCGCACTACATATGTGCATGTAACCCATCCCCAACAAGAGCAGGGGTTCTGTGCAAATTGGGAATTGCAGGTGTCTCAGAGTCCCTGGAAATACCAACAGCAACAGAATGAACCATGTTGGGGATGGGAACCCAGGAGTGACCCCTGTGGGGTCCTGACTTAAAAGCAGCCACTGAGTCCTGCTGGGTGGAAAGACCCAGGGATGGCCCGGAGTCCCAGATGAGGGGAGAGCTTGGACTCCATTGTACAACTCAGCAAATATTGGCTGGCCAGAGGCTGAAGGACCTGCTGCGTGCCAGATGTGGGTGCAGGGCATGCACCTCTGCTCTGTCCTTTTGGAGAAGTGGCCTTTTCAGGAAAGGTGGACGATGGAAAGAATATGTAAGTGAAAGCACATTTCCCAGGCTGGACCTCCTCGGGGGCCCTGTACCCACCCAGCTTACCACACAGTTCTAGGCTGAACCAGCAATGAAGCTGTGGTTGGGGTTTTGATCATCAGCTTAGGACATAATTTTTTTCAATGTAACTTTACTATCCTTTGAATTAATTTTGTTCTTTTACACTTTCATAGATGGAACAATATATTCTGACGACTCTGTCCGCCTGGCTCTTCCATATCTCCCTTCTGTTCAACTGCTCCCTCCCATGTCTACCAGTCTCTGTCCCAGATTCGAGACTTTTGGTTTGGTTTTGTGAGCCTTGTAATTTAACCAGGGCCATCTGTGTGTCTGCTGGACTGGAACTACCCCTGAAGCCTGCTGGGGTCCCCAACGGCACCCACCGAAGGCAGTGATTTCCCCTTGCTCAGAATCTATTGGGAGCAAATTTTTTGCAGTTTTGCTTCTGGTTTGAGAATCACTTACCAGTTCGTACAGAGGTGTGAGTTTGACCTATTCCACAGTGCATCTCCAACCCAAACTCCTCAATCTCCCACCCCACTGTGTGTGTGTGTGTGTGTGTGTGTGTGTGTACATGTGCATGCACATACATGTGCAGGCCAGAAGTCCATGTTTAGTGTTTTCCTCCATTGTTTTCTACCCTACTTTTTGAGACAGTCTCTTACTGAACCTGGGGCTCCACATTTATGTTAGCCAGTGAGCTCAAGGGACCTGCCCATGTCAGCTCTTTCAGGGCTGGGGTCACAGATGCACACCATCATGCCTGGCTTTTGACGTGTTGCTAGAGATCCAGACTCAGGTTTTCACGCTTGTGTAGCCCAGGTTTTACTGATAGTCACCTCCCAGCCCCTCAGTGTTTCTGTTAGGATTCCTAGAGCAGAAGGAAGTCTGAGGGTAGATGGAATGTTTTTCTAGCTTCCTCCTTTCCCCCTCCCCGCCTCCTCCCTCACTTTCTGCCGTCCTTCCCCTATCCCATTTATTCTGAATCATAAAGGTGAGATTAGCTATTAACTACTAAAAGTCAGAGTTCCTTTCTGGGATCCTAAAAATCGCTGATTACAGTAGAAACAAGCAGCATTGTCATCTACCCTTAAAACAGAAGTTGTGATGTTTTCTAACACTCAGTTTACAGCACTGATAATCACGCTCGACTGCAATCTGCTGAAACCTATGCGTAGAGCACTGTGGCCGTAGTAAGGGGCCAGCTGCCGGCTGATCTAGCTTAATCCGTGGATTCATTTCAGAGGATCTGGAAATACAGAAGCTGATGTGCGCGCTCAGTAATTCTCCTGAAAATGTCTTCTCTGATGAGTTTTAATAGATTTTAAATGACAAGATAAGATCATACTCGGGCTAATCCTGAACTGCAGCCAGCCTGTGCTGCCTGACTTCAGACCCATATGCTTTAATACAGTTAGCAGGGAGAGAAGGCTGAGGTGCTTAAGGCCAGCTGCTCTAAAAAAGATTTTCTCACCTACAAGGGAAAGCCCAAGTCAGGTGGACTCTCTCCAGGAAACCGCCTTGAGTCTGCAGAGCATGCAAATGAGACCCAGAAGGTTCCGTCCACAAGACAGGACCGCAGTGAACAGGGTTTTTTCCAGTTTTTAAAAAATTTTTTCAATACAGGAACTTTAATAATAATACGATGAAACTTGTAGGTTCAAATCAGCAGAATACTGGTATCTTTAATGTCAATGTGAAGCACACTTAGCTTAAGCAGTCGGACTTCTTACTAATCCCCTCCCCCGCCAGGCATTTAAGATGAACAGGAAGTTAAGCAGTGAATTTCATAGCATCACTGGATCAGTTAAGAGATGAGAAAAAACGGGCTGGAGAGATAGCCTAGCGGTTAAGAGCACCGACGCTCTTGCAGAGGACCCGGGTTCGATCCCCAGCACCCACATGGCGGCTAAGAACCGTCTGTAACTCCAATTCCAGGAGAACTTTAGTTCCAGGGGAATCCGAGACCCTCTTCTGACCTCCGCGGCATTGCACGACACGGGTGCACAGACCTGCATGCAGACAGTACATTCATACACATACAAAAATAAATTAAAAAAAAAAAAAGAGATGAGAAAAAACAAACAAACAAACAAACGAAGCCACCAAATGTGCATTTATTTTGCCAGTATCAAATGCTTGTGACAGTCAAAAGGGTGTTCGGAGTTGTGTTTGAGGTAATGGCGCTCTTATCTTGTAAGCAGAAAGGAGGAGACTGGTGCATCTTGAGACTCTTTCTGGGCTTCGATTCTTTTTTTTTTTTTTTTGAGACAGGGTCTCCCTATAACCCCAGCTGGCCTGAAACTCACTCTGTAGACCAGGATGGCCTTGAACTCAGAGAGATCCGCTGCCTCTGCCTCCTGAACCTGGGTCCTCTGCAAGAGCAGTCGGCACTCCTAACCGTTGAGCCATCTCTCCAGCCCCTAGGTTTCCATTCTTAGATTTAACATTAGCATAGGGTAAGGAGTGTCTGTCCTGAACTCGAGCAGTGTCTGTCCTGAACTCGAGCAGTGTCTGTCCTGAACTCGAGCAGTTGTCCTCAGTGACAATCCCTGCCAACAAACTCAAAAGCTAAGAAAATTCAGAACAGGCTGGTGAGATGCTCAGTAGGTAAAAGCACTTGCCACAAGAAGCCTGGTTATCTGCCTTCCTCCCCAGGAGCCAACATAAAAGTGGAGAGAATCAACTCTACAAGATTGTCACTGGACCCATACACCCTCGCTGTGGTACAAGCATCACACACAGAAGCACACACTTTACACAGAGGTACACACACATTATACACACATTACACACAGAAGCATATACTCAGACACACACACATACACATTGCACACACATATAGGCATGCACACATTACACACAGAGGCACACACACATACACACTATACACACTTATGCAGGCACACACACATGCAGGCACACACATTACATACACAGGCAAACATATACATATTACACACAGACACACTTTTTTTTAAAGAGAGAAGAAAATTCAAATCACTGAAATATATGGTACAGACTGAGGGGGTGCAGTCACTAAAGCCCCGGCCAGGCATTAGGAAGGCTCTGGGTTTGAGCCCCCAGAAAGAGTACAGGGGTGCTCAACAGACCAGACGTATCCAAAGCCTGCCTGTTTCAACATCACTCTGAAAAGCCCAGGTCTGGAACGTCTCAGTAAGCTGATAACTGACTTCTACTGGCTGCTGACTGAGACTGGGCTGAGCACTCTTCATATGAGTAGGACTGTGAGACAGCTATTATTCCTGTGAGGAAACTGAGTCTTCAAGAAGTAGCTTTACCTGAGGTCACTTGGCTACGTACTGGGATTCAAATCTAAGTGACCTCAAATTGATGCGGGAACCCAAAGTACCGTTCAGAAACGTGGGTCTCCTGTAGATCAACACACCATGCCCTCAAGTTTCCACAGCCAAATCCAGAGCCAGCACAGGGCCTCTCACAAGGCCACAGCTGGGCGGTTTCATTGTTTTCGTTTTGGTGGAGTGTCCAATACACACACACACACACACACACACACACACACACACACGCTCTTACGGAATTCAAACTCTGAGGCTGGGGGCACAGTTCAGTTGGTAGAGTGCTTAGCCAGCACATATGCAACCCTGGGTTCCATCTTCATTTCCTCATAAACTAGGCTTGGTGATCACACATGTAATCCCACCACTCAAGATATGGAGGCAGGAGGATCATAAGTTCAAGGTCATCCTTAGCTACATAGGGAGTTTGAGGATGAACTGGGCTACTATGTACTTTATACAAAAATTTTAAAATTTATTTTATTATTTTTATGTGTATGAGTGTTTTGTCTGCATTCGTGTAAGTGCACCTGTATGTACAATGCCCATGGAGGCCAGAAGAGGGTGTTGGATTTCCTGGAACTGGAGTTATGGACAGTTGTTAGCTGTCATGTAGGTGCTGGGGACTGAACCAAGGTCTTTTGCAAGAGCTTCTAGTGCTCTTAACCATCTCTCTAGCCCCTTCTTTTTTGTTTACTTTTTAAAAAATTTTTATTTATTTCTGTATGTGTATGAATGTACTGTTTGCATGCAAGTCTGTGCACCCGTGTCGTGCAATGCCGCAGAGGTCAGAAGAGGGTGTTGGATTCCCCTGGAACTGGAGTTCTCCTGGAATTGGAGTTTCAGATGGTTCTCGGCCGCCATGTCGGTGCTGGGGATCGAACCCAGGTCCTCTGTAAGAGCGGTCTCTTAACCGATAGGCCATCTCTCCAGCCCCTTTTGTTTACTTTTTAAAACATAATCTTCAGCCGGGAGTGGCGGCACACACCTGTAATCCCGGCACTTGGGAGGCAGAGGCAGCGGATCTCTGTGAGTTCAAGGCCAGCCTGGTCTACATATCAAGTTCCAGGACAGCTGCTGCTACTGAAAGACCCTGTTTCAAAAAGACAAACAAAACAGAATAAAACAAAACAAAACAAAAACACAGTCTTCAGGTTACAATGTTTCCAATACCATGTCTCCAGTTTCCATTTGTACTGAACATGTTTTGAGTTCAAAAACTCATCTCTTTTCAAAAGTATGTTCTGTATGTTCCTCTGGGTTTTGTTGGCTTGTCTATTGTTGTTTATGTTTTGAGTCATGTAACCCAGGTTGGACTGAGACTTGCTGCGTAGCTTAGGATGGCTCCTGGTCCTTCTGCCTGTTTCCCAGGCACTGGGATTACAAGCCTGTGTTACCACCCTGGCTCCATATGCTCCACTGGTCTAGGTGTCTGCTGTTAGCAACGTATCACACAGGAACAAAAAGCTATGTGCTGAAGTTCTCCCAAGGAGTTTCATGACCATAACAGGAAACAAGTGGCTGAAAACACATCAGTTAAAGATTGTATGGCCATTAAAAGATACAGAAAAAGGTAGTAAATAAAAAATAAGGACACATGGGGGCTGGAGAGATGGCTCAGCAATTAAGAGCACTGGCTGCTCTTGCAGAGGACTTGGGTCCGTTCCCTGAACCCACACAGTGGATAACAACCATCTGAAACTCCAGTTCTAGGGGATCAGAAACCTTCTTTTGACCTCCTTGGGCATTGCACCACATGGGTGAACTTACATACATGCAGGCAATACACTCATACACATAAAATAAAAATAATAATAAAAAAAAAACAAGAAAAAAGACAAAGAGCAGTAACCCAGAAGCCTCAAAATCCCAGTAACAGAATGGAGACAGGAAATTATGAGAGAAGAGAGGAAGGAAGGGGAAAAGAGAGGGGAGGGGAGGGGAGGAAAGGCGATTGAGAAAGGTGTTTTCAGAATTACTGTCAGTCTCCATATTGTAAGGGTCAGTGAGAATAGTCCCCATATCCAGACACGTGAGAAACTTCAGAACTCCAAGTCGTCTATCTAATCATTCCGTTTATATGAAATGACCGGTGTGGCCCGATCCATGGAAACAAGATTGGTGGTTGTCGGGGTCTGGGAGAAGGGAACATCGTGACTTCTAATTAGTGTGGGGTTTCTTTTTTGGTGTGATGAAAATATTTTGAAACTAGATAGTGATGGTTGTAGTTCTGCACACACACTATAAACCATGTGATTATATATTTTAAAAGGCCACATTTTATGGTGCATGAAATTTATCAAAATAAAGCTACTATTTTAAAGATAGAAAAAAAATAAAGATATACTGACAGCAGTTGATACAGAGCAAACTGCAAACCCACACAACAAAATATTATTTAGCAAAGAAAAAGGTAACATATAATGCTTTGGCTTGGATCTCCAGCATCAAAAGAAACACAACGAAACATATCATAAATGTAAATAACATTGTGGAAATACCAGAATAGAGCACAGATGAGGAATTGAGTCAGAAGGGACATTCAAACCAACAACTGTTTACTGAGTGGCCTGGACTGCTTCTAGGGACTTCAAAGATACAGTTACTCTTTTTGAGAAACTCCGCTAGTGACAGTAGCTGACCTGGACAAACGCTTCCTACGTGACAAGCCCTTTTGGGCTCCAGTATGTGTACTGTCTCCCGGCTCACTAAAGAACAGTTTGGGGAGGAATGAGAAGCTTCTTCAATTTTGATCCTTGAATAAACAACTCTTATTTTAGAGAAATTATTGAAGCAAATGAAAGGTTGTGGGACCCGTTTAAAATAGTCACAGAGTGTCACTGGCGAAGAGCCAGAGCAAACACACACCTTCCCACACAGGCCACCCGGGCCTGTGATTACTCAAATCCCAGCACCAGGGCCTGGAGAACCAACCCTGACTTTCCTCCAAGAAGCCCAGCGGGAAGGCGGGAAGGCAGGAAGGCGGCTTGAGGAAGGCCGGAGCCGCACCTCAGTGAGCCTTTGAATGGGCCCCGTTCACTGGGGGAAATGCATAGCCTTTACGAAGTTTAACATCAGGCTCCCGTTCCCGCCTCACCTGGTTTGCTCGTGCAGTTCTGACAGTAGCTCAGCCTTGCTGCGGCTCAGGGATTCTAGGCCGAACAGCCAGGGACGGGTTACGTTTATCTGTCGGTAAAGCCAGATGAACATTTATTCATGCACAAAAGATTAAACAAAAACACCAACGTTTTTTCTTTTGAGAAGGCTGGGCTCAAACTTACTATATAGCCAAAGATGACCTTGAACTTCTGCTTGTCCTGCCTTCACCTCCTGGGTGCTGGGGTGACAGGCACGCTCCACCACAGCTGGTGGATGTGGTCTAGGAATGGAACCCAGGGTTTCCTGCATGCTAGGGAAGGATCTACCAACAGCACTACATAGCTCTTGAGATGCAGTGTGGCTGCTCCAACCCTCTGCTCCCCTGACTGGCATAAGAGCAGAAGCTGGCTGTCCTGGAGATGAACCGGTGGGGACTGTGATGCCACCCTTTCCACTCACAAGGATTCAGACTGGCACTTCAGTCTCCTGTGGTGCGCCTGAGGCAGAATACAGAGAGAGCATCAGGCAGGGACATCTGGCTCAGTCTCACGGTGGAAGGGCAGAGGTGACGCAGGGCGCAGGTAATCTGTGCTGTAGAGAAGAGCCAAATGCTGGGGGCAGAGTTGGGGCTCCAGGCACAGTGGGTTGACTGGCTGCCTGCCTGGCCTGCTGTACAGGGCTGGGTACAGTGGCACCATCGACGGCAGTTAGAACTCCCAGGTGCGTGCCAACTGCCACCGGCCTCTCACCCTGGAGTCTGTCATGTGTACAGAATGCACTTCCTTAAAAAAAAAAAATCAGAGAAACAACATCTTTAAAGTCAACCAGCGACTTTCCACCTGTCCCCTTGGTGAGGACAACCTCATTTAAGCTCTGAGGCAGGCTCTGAAAAAAGCTGCCCTCCTTGGCAACAAGGGGGTGAGGGCACTGCAGCAGCTTCTCCGAGGAACATTCCAGAAGGTTCTCCAGTTCTAGCCCCTCCCTCAGGTACATGTAGGATTAAGATCCATTTCCAACATGCATTAAAATGCATTCCAAAAAAAAATGCATTCCCAACATCCATGGAGAAATAGAACCAATTAGGTGACAGCATCTACATAGGTCACAGGAGAGAATGGGACAAGGGTGTAGGAGCTGTGGCAGGGACATATTATAAGAAGCTTCTCGGGCTGGAGAGACGACCTAGCGGTTAGGAGCGCTGACTGAGTTCGATCCCCAGCACCCACATGGCAGCTAAGAACCGTCTTTAACTCCAGTTCCAGGGGAATCCGAGACCCTCTTCTGACCTCTGCAGCATTGCACAACACAAGTGCACAAACCTACATGCAGACAGTTCATTCATACACATAAAAAATAAATACAATTTAAAAAAATTTTAAAAAGAAGCTTCTTGGCTTTTTGTTGTTGTTGTTTTATTTGTTTGTTTGTTCTGAGACAGAGGTCCCCTGTATCCAAAGCTGGCTATTGAACTCACCTTCCTTTACCTCCAATTAAAGGCTTGTGCCATCATGGCTTGTTTTTTTGTTTGTTTGTTTGTTTTTGTTTTTGGGACAGGTTCTGGTCTAGCCCCAGCTGGCCTAGAACTCAATATGTAGACCAGGCTGGCCTCCATCTCACAGAGATCCACCTACTTCTGCTTCTAGAGTGCTGGAACTAGAGGCATGCGTTACCACATCTGGCTTTTGTTTGGCTTATTTGAAACAAGTCTTAGTATGTAGGCTTGGCTGCCTGGAACTTACCATATGGACAAGGCTACAAAGAGATCCACCTGCCTCTGCCTCCCAGTACTGGGATTAAAGACATGCATGACCACGCCCAGCTATTTGTTTTGCTTTTGAGAATTGACAACTAGCTGACAATGACTTAGAACTTCTGAACCTCCTGCCTCCACCTCCCTAAATGCCGTGATTGAGGCTTGCACTACCACGTCTGTTTTATGCCATGTTTCACGGATGGTAGGCGAACACTCTACCAACTGGGCTGTACCCTCCACTTGCTTGCAAATAGGATGTGATCTCCATCTCTCTAGAGGCCCCGGACCCTCTTAATTTATCTTCCAATCTGTGCTCTAGCAGGGCCTGACTGATCTTTGCCTCTTCAGCTTGGTAGTGTCTGTGTCTCACACCAGGAGGGAAAGAGGTAGGGAGAGAGGGAGGGAAGGAGAGAGGGAGAAAGGGAAAAAGGGAGAGAGGGAGAAAGGGAGAGAGGAGGGAGGTTAACATACCACTACTATGTTATCCAGCAAGTCTAGATAAATACTTGAAGCACAGACTCAGACAGTTGTGCACTAATGTTCATAGCAACATTATTGACAAGGTGATAGCAATGTGTGTCCATCAACAGCTGAATGAGGATCAGGGGAGTAATGTATATAAGGGAACATTAGCCAGAATGAAATTCTGATATATGATACAATAAGGGATTGTATTAGTCACTTTTCTGTTGCTGTGATAAAACCACCAAGACCAAGGGAACTTATAAAAGGAAGAGTTTATTTGAGGCATGGTGGCAGGAGCTGGAGCAGAAAGCTGAGGTTCACATCTTCCGGTGAATACAGGAAGCTGAGAGAGAGCCACTGGAGACTGCAAGGCTTGTTGAACTCTCTAAGCCCGCCCCCCCATGACGTACTTCCTCCAGCGTGGCCACACCTTCAAAGACCTCCCAAAACAGTGCCACCAACTGGGGACAAAATGTCTGAGTACTTGAAGCCTATGGGGGACATTCTCATTCAAACCACCACAGGGATGGACCTTAAAAATGAGGGAAGTGGGGCTGGAGAGATGGCCTAGCGGTTAAGAGCGCCAACCGCTCTTGCAGAGGACCCGGGTTCGATCCCCAGCACCCACATGGCGGCCGAGAACCGTCTGAAACTCCAATTCCAGAACTCCAGTTCCAGGGGAATCCGATGCCCGCTTCTGACCTCCAAGGCATTGCACGACACGGGTGCACAGACTTGCATGCAGACAGTACATTCATACACATACAGAAATAAATAAAATTAAAAAAAAAAATGAGGGAAGTGAAGTAGCCAGCTAGAATGAGTTCATGTAGATAAGAAGCCTAGTATAGGCAACTTCATAGGGACAGTAGACATTTACCAGGGGATGGACTTGAGGGGAGGTGGTTATTATCTTGCCTTGATTAAAAAGTTTTGGAAGTAGATAATGGTGATGCTTATACAATAATGAATGTACCTATTATGGTTTGGATCTAGAAACTATCCCCATGCCAGGCTCCTGTATTTGAACACTTGGTCTGTCAGCAACAGTGCTGTTTGGGGAGGTTGTGGAACCTTTAGGAGGGGGGGCATTGCTGGAGGAAGCAGTGAGGCCCAGCTTAAGGGTTACAGCCAGGCTCCCTTCCCGCCAGAGCTCTCTGCGTCCTAAGCCACTGAAATGTGAGCAGTCATCAACCCAGGCTCCTGCTGCCATGAGTTCCACCATGCCTTCCCTGCTGTAATGGACTAATCCAGCTCAACTGGTGAGCCCAAGAAATTCTACTGCCCTTAAGTTGTTAGGCCAGGTGCTTTGGTCAAAAGAATGGAAAAGTAAGGAATACAGAAAGTTGCTATCAAGAAGTAGGGTCATTGCAGTGATAACCTTGATCTTGTGTTTCTTAGGTCTTTGGGAGTAAGGTTGGAGCTGCAGACTAGAAAGCCCTAGAATGACGTAAACAGAGCCTAATGAGCCATTCTTGTGGGAGTACGGAAGACCACAATGCAGACAAGAAAGGGATGAGCAGGGTTGAGAGGTTTTGGTTTTTGTTTTTTGGGGTTTTTTTTTGGTGTTTTTGAGACAGGGTCTCCCTATAGCACCAGCTGTCCTGGAACTCGCTCTGTAGACCAGGCTGGCCTTGAACTCACAGAGATCTGCCTGCCTCTGCCTCCCAAGTGCTAGGATTAAAGGCGTGCACCACCACGCTGGGCTTTAAAGGGGGAACAATGACCATCAGGAAGTTGGTTAGGGGCAGTTTAACCTCCATTCTAGCCAACAATCTCACTCTATTCTGCCACATCCTGAACATGTGAGTGAAGCTGGATTTAAGTTTGTTTTTTTTCATTCAAGAATAAATTGTCAGGGGTGGAGAGATGGTTCAGCGGTTAAGAGTGCCAACTGCTATTGAAGAGGACCTGGGTTCAATTCCCAGCACCCACATGGTGGCTAAGAACCATCTTTAACTCCAGTTCCAGGAGAATCCAACACCCTTTTCTGACCTCTGCAGCGCTGCACGACACGGGTGCACCAACCTACATGCAGACAGTACATAAAAAATAATAAATTAAAAAAAAGAATAAGTTGTCAAAGGAAATGTCAAGACACAGTAGCATTCAGGCTGTGGCACGGGTACTGCTCACTCCTTGTAGCCAGAAAGAGGAGAAAAGACAGTAGTAGAACAGTGTGAAAAGTCCACAGTTTAGTGAGAAAAGGAATGTGAACCCAGTTAAGGTTGCAGACAAGGCAAGTGTGAGCAAAGCATTAGATGAGTTAAGTGCAGCTTCATTAAAGCCAAGTGTGGACCTCACTGGGACAACAGAAACTGATGTCAGGGCAAGACTCCAGCCATGCACATGCAACAATGGAAACCCATTTTAAAAACTTAAGACAATGCCTAAGAAGAGAGGCCTCCAGATTGCCCTGCTCTTCCCACATGGACACCTAGGAAAATATCTTCCCTGGGTCAGCTGCACAGGTACTCAGAGGCCACTGCAGCCATGGCACACAGGGACTGTTGTAGTTTGTCTTCCATTGCTGTGACAAAACACTCTGACCGACACCAACTTGGGGAGGAAAGGGTTTATTCAGCTCACATCTCCCGGGTCACAGTTCATCACTCAGGGAGCCCAAGGCAGGAACTCAGGGCAGGAACCTGGAGGCAGGAGCTGAAGCACCGGCCATGGAGGAATGCTGTTCACTGGCTTGCTCCCCTGGCCCATGCCCAGCCTGACCTCTTATACAGTACACAACAACCTGTCCAGGGTGGCACTACTCATTGTGGGCTGGGCCCTCCCACATTGCGTGACAATCGGGACAATACTCCACAGATGTGGCCACAGGCCAATCCAATGGCGCCAATTCCCCAATTGAGGCTCCCTCAACCCAGGTGTGTCAAGTTGACACTAAAGCTGTCCAGCACAGGGACCAAGCTACATCTCAAGCTGGCTCTGGCAGCAGAACTTACCATCCACATAGTGCTGGTTTTGCAGGTATGTAGATGCAAGAGTGATGGAGTCATGGAGGCTTGTGTCGAGGTTCTGGAAAAAAAGCCCATGAGGCCAGGCAACGTATCAGGGAAAGTCCCACTGGAGGCTGAGATGTCTAAGGTTCAGTGGAGACAGCAGGATGGTGGGGCTGCAGGAGCATGGGACATCTGCCAAGGAGAGCTGGGAGCACAGAGACAGAGGCCACAGGACTGTGGCGTGAGGGCCTCTAAGCCTGCAGAGCCCAGACGATGCCATCGTGAGTCCCAACCGCTGGACATGGATGCAGGTTTGGGGTCTGTCCTGTGGGGTCTTGGTCTTCATCATCAAATCTGTCCTTGCTGTGATCCCACCCCTCCCTTCTGGAATGGAGCATTTTCTCCATTCGATTGTATGTTGGGAGTAGGTAACTTTTTTTTAGTTTAAGTGGCTCATGAATAAGAAAGATTGCATTGGAATCTCTGGAAGAGATTTTGGACTTTTGATCAGTGTTGGAGCTTGTAAGACAACAGAGACTTTTACCAAGGAGTCAGTGGCACACAACTACAATCTCAGTAGAGACAGGAAAACTGCTGCAAGTTCAAGGCCAGCCCAGTTTACTAGCAAGTCCCAGGTCAGCCAGGGCTATGCAGGGAGTCCTGTTACAAAAAATAAAAAGACTGCAGGGACTCCTGAAGTTGAAATAAATGCATTTTGCTTTAAGAGATGGCCATGAGCCTTTAGGAGATAGACGGAATATTTTTTTTTTTTTAATCGAGTTTTAAAAGAGGCTTTAATTTAATTACCACGCCAGGCAGACACACAACTTAGGCAGAATTAGGCCAGGAAGTGCTAGTTACAGGGAAATTTACAAGTCAATCAGAGTTTAGCCTCACAATTAAAGTTACCAATCAAGTACACCAGCCAATCAGTTTACCACCACAGTTAAAGCTAACCAATCAAGGGGAAATTCGTGAACCAAGCAAACCAATCATTCCTAGAATGATTAAGGAAAAATGGCTTACTGGTATCTGAGAACACTGTCCCTGAGTTTTCATGATAGACGGAATATTATGGTTTAGGTATGAAAATGTCCTCCAGAGGCTGATGTCTTTGAACACTTGGTTCCCCAAGCTAGTGGCACTATGTTGGGAAGCTATGGAACCTTCAGGAGGTAGGGGCTCCCTGGAGGTAGGGGGTCACTGGCTTACAGTCGCAGGGAGTTTCTTTTGCAGCCAGAGCTCTTGGCTTCCTGGTCTGCAGAGTGTAGCCAGCTCCACTACATGCTGAGGCTGTCAAGGCTTCACCATTGTGAGCAGAAATGAACCTCTCTTCCCTTAAGTTCTGCTGACAGAGAAGAGTAATACAGCACCGAATGCCACAGGGTTGTGTTAAATTATTGGTCTAGGGGCTGGAGAGATGGCTCAGCAGTTAAGAGTGCTGACTGCTCTTGCAGAGGACCAGGGTTCATTTCCCAACACCCACATGGCGGCTAAGAACCATCTTTAAGCTGGGCATGGTGGCACACATCTTTAATCTTAGCACTTGGGAGGCAGAGGCAGGCAGATCTCTGTGAATTTCAGGACAGCCTGGTCTACGGAGTGAGTTCCAGGCCAGTTGGGGCTATAGGGAGACCCTGTCGGAAAAATAGATAAGTAAATAAATAAATAAATAATTTGTCTAAAAATATTAAGTATGTTAAGAGTTCAGAGTCAGGTTTAAATGAAAGATGTTTAAATAAAGACAGAAGCTGGGTGTGGTGGCATACGCCTTTAATCCTAGCACTTGGGAGGCAGAGGCAGTTGGATCTTTGTNGGATGGAAGATACAGATCCAGGATACATGGTTCAGATGGCCCTGATCAGGTTTAGGGGAGGTAGGGGAAAGGAGCTTACCTGGGTTACTGGATATTTAAAAAGAGTAGGATCGATTGATCAAAGGAAGAAGATAGAAAAACTAATATATACATCTAAGGAAACTGTCTACGCAACAAGAGCCCGGTGACCTCTGGCTGTGCTTCTTAAGCCCTAACCCCTGTGTCGCTGTGCAGTACCTTATTCTATTGTCCCAATGCCTGCCCTTACAGTGTGGTGGTGATAAAAGCTCATGCTTCAGACAGTGGCTGACCCATGGAGTCCTGCATCCTAGCTGTCTCCTGTGCCACTTTTAAACATTCTTTTAAAATATTGCCTTCTATTTTTTTCCTTTTATTTCACAACTACATGCCAAAAATCTTTATTAGTTTAATTCTCATATTTAAATCTACAAGCTTAAAATTTACTTTTGTTCGTTGAGTGAATTAAAGGTTAAGAGGAATTTTCTATTCTTTCATGCATGCTGTGTTTCTATTTGGTTTGTTCTTAGCCTCCCTAGAGTTCAGTCTATATTATTAAATTTACATGTCTTTTATTCCTGCTTCGTTCCTCACCTATACTTACTCCATTCTATTTCATACTGATTTTCATATCTTCTTGAGTATTTGGGGGTTGTTTTGAAATCGAGGTTATAATTTTCATCTGTATTTTTTTTTGGTCTTTTTGAGACAGGGTCTCCCTGTAGTCCCAGCTGTCCTGGATCTCACTCTGTAGACCAGGCTGGCCTTGAACTCACAAAGATCCACTTGCCTCTGCCTCCCAAGTGCTAGGATTAAAGGCGTGAGCCACCATGTGGGTGCTGGGAATCAAACCCGGGTCCACTGCAAGAGCAGTTGGCACTCTTAACCGCTGAGCCATCTCGCAGGCTCTACTTCTAAATTTCTAAGTGTCGCTCCACCGTGGTGACTTTCATTCTCTCTCTGCCCTTCTGGTGGCACATAATGTCTGGAGACATTTAGAGTTGTCTCAATTGAACTCATCTAGTGGGTGGGGGGTGGGATGCTGCAAACACTGCAAACATCTTCCAAAGTTTAGGACAGTCCTGCAACAAAGACTGGACCTGATGCTGACATACAGTACCAAGGCGGAGGAACCCAGAACCCAGATTATAAGTGTCCTGCTATGGTTCATGCTTTTTTTTTGAGACGGTCTCCCTGTAGCTCCGGCTGTTCTGGAGCTTGCTATGTAGGCCAGGCTGGTCTTGAACTCGCAAAGATCTGCCTGCCTCTGCCTCCCAGGTGCTAGGATTAAAGGCATATGCCATCATGCCAGGCTCAAAAAATCTTTTCCCACCCCCCAAAAATCTCCTTTTATAATAGCCTCCATGAGTAGACTCAAATCACTTGAATAAAATTACTGAATTAGTTGATTATGACTTTAATAACCCAAACAACTGAGATGAAAATATTGCCACTGACAATTTTTTTTTTTTGGTCTTTTCGAGACAGGGTCTCCCTGTAGCCCCAGCTGTCCTGGAACTCACAAAGATCACCTGCCTCTGCCTCCCAAATGCTAGGATTAAAAGCGTGCGCCACCATGCCTGGCACCACTGACATTTTTTTAAAGTATCATGCATGCCCTGTGAACTGAAGAAACCAACATGGATTGAGCAATATAATCCAATCCACAGAACTCTGTGTAATTCCACATCTCCCTACGATGTAATAAAATGTATATTAATTAAAAAAAATATGCTCTGGAAATCTAGACATTTGGCCTTTTATGAAATTGAAGCTATTTCCTGGTGCCAATCCCATTGAGTCTGTCTGGCACTCTAGGTGTGGGCAGAGCAGTGGACTCAGAGCCTGAACTGACAGGTACAGACCTTGCCAGTGCAAATCTACCAGGCCAAACGCTCTTCAACAGTATTCCACGCCCCTTTAGCTTTTAAAGTGCAATAATGCATGCAAACAAATTCTTAAAAAATGGAAAACTTTATTTAAAGCAAAGGCACAAGTAAACATTTCCGGTTATCATACAGTGTTACATTAAAAAATTCCAACAGTAAATTGAAATACATTATAACTTTGCATGTCGAATGTATTGTTGTATCATTTCTTCATTGGATCAATGGATATTATGTAAAAACCTGGATTATAAACAGCATCCACTCTACTTTTTTTTTTTTTTTTTTTTTTTGGTCTTTTCAAGACAGGGTCTCCCTGTAGCCCCAGCTGGCCTGGAATTCACTCTGTAGACCAGGCTGGCCTTGAACTCACAAAGATCCGCCTGCCTCTGCCTCCCAAGTGCTAGGATTAAAGGCGTGCGCCACCACGCCCGGCCCATCTGCTCACTTTTAACCAGAAGTCTTAATTTCAGACTTAAAATGAATTGATTAGAGATTTATTGTTTTCTAATGCAGAGCAGCAAAAACTCCTAAGTTAAACTCATTGCTTTAATAAGTAAATCATTAGTTTCACAAATGTTAGCTGTCACTGTGTGGTACTATACAATAACCAAGCTGGCCATGAAAAGCTTTCCAAAAACATAATTGGCATATTTATTTTTTCATTCAAATACAACAGTGTATTATGCAAATGGTGAATGAGAAACCAAATGACTTCTTATGAGGTCAGAAATAATATTACTTCAAAAGGTCTGGACATTATTTTCAGTCAAAGGCACTGCCTGGAAAGTAACAAGCTGCGTCATATTCAGGGCTGAGCAAAGTTTTCTTTCAATGGAACTGGCAGGCAGGTTAGATGGAACCTGGTATCTCAGTCAGCAAATACTGAGTGCTGGCTACCTAACTCAAACAACAAAACAAACAAAAACCCAAATAACAAAACCAGAGAAGAAATTGTATAAAATTATCTCTTTGACCTTACTTTTCAAAAAAAAAAAGTTATAGTTAATTTTGAAGAAGTTGGGCTAGAAGTATAGCTCAATGCTAGAGCCTGCCCAGTGTGGATAAGACTCTGGGGTCACTTCCCAGTAAAAAAGAAGTCTGTTGAAGTGCTCTTTTGATCCTAAGGTGTCTGCTTTGTCATTTCAAGGCAATTTCCACTTTATTTGGCTTGCTCGCAGCCTCTCTGTTTAGCGTGTCACTCAGGCTGGGAAGGACACTGAGAAGGTAGTTATCCCACGGGAACAAGCTTTTCCACTGTGAGTCATTCCATTTACTCTATCCCTAGACTATCCCTCAACTCTGAATGTGAATGAATAAATAACATTTGAAAGACACAAAAATATCAGATGAAATAAAATCCATTGGTAGGATACAGCTCAATGCTGCCACGTCTTGAACCAAATAACTAAATTTGAATGAGCTGAGTCCCATCAGAACACAGATCCTACTGCCCCTAAATGCCAGGGAGATTGTAAATCCTTCTAAGGTCAGTGTGAATTTAAAAAGAGACAGGCTTGTACTGTTTCCAAGGCTGGTCCTATACTCCAGTGATCCTCCTGTCTCAGCTTCCTGAGCAGCTGGACTGTAGGTCTGCACCATGCGGCCTGGCTTGGCTCAAAGGCCTTGAATGGATGTTGTTTCTAGTTTTCCACTGCACAAATATTAATAAATTAAGGTTTAATTACCATGATTAACACCTAAGTCTTAGGAAATTCTCCAAGCATGTCCTTTGTTCCCTTCCCTTTTTTGGGGGGGAGGGGGGTGCGCTGGAGGTGGTGCTGGGGCATGGCATGTTAGGCAACCATTCAACCTCTAAGTTACACCCCTAGACCCATCCAGATGTCCTGATGAGGGGGCAAGGCAGTGATGGGGCCACAGACCATCTCAATTCACTTGGGCACTGAAAGGCGCCTGCACCAACAGCAGAGCCCCAAAGGAGCATCCTGCAGGGACCAGGGAGTCTAGTGGTGCAGTCAGTTCTAGTAGGGTCTCCAATCACCACTAGAGCCTGACTGTTGATACTCACATATTCAAAGTCTACATAGACACTCAGGAAACAGATTCAAATGAAATTTATTTCCAACAGTATTGCCAGAAAGCAGGGAATTGAGAAATTCACCAGCTATACTTTTTTTTGTCTTTTTGAGACAGGGTCTCCCTGTAGCTCCAGCTATCCTTAAACTCACAGAGATCTGCCTGCCTCTGCCTTCGGAGTGCTGGGATTAAAGGCATGCACCACCATGCCCAGCTAGCTAGACCTTTTAATACGTTTTGGAGAGAGATTGAATTGATTCCTTGACTAAATGACTAGCTTGTGATCACAGGTTGATTACCCACTAGAATTTAGCTGGCGTCATAGGCATAGAAGGCATGTTCTATGAGAAAACAGCTACAACAACCTTGCTGGCAAAGACCAGTCCACAATGCAGCACAAGGCTTTATATCTGGCTTGGGAAAGAAAACTATTTCTGTCTCTTCTACTATATTCGATAATTTTTTTCTTTATGTATGCAACATTCTGTGTAAAAACGTACGTCCATACACAGGAATCCTACTCTCCTCTTCCCACTGTGGCTCGTTTTCACAGGCTGCTAACAGAGCGAGGTCAGGAAGTATACAGTCAACACATGTAGGCACTCTTTCCACAGGTGAGTCAACTTGGGTACCTCTTCCAATTTACCACTGATAAGAACTCAGCCTTCTAGAGAAAAAGTCAAATACTATAAAAGGGAGAATTAGGAGGAAAGGATTCTTATGGCTTTATCTGATTAGAAACTAGAGAATTTCAATACAATGCTCGTAGATGTTTTTCAGGTCTATCTGCTGTGCATCTTGGGTCACAGCACAGTGCTTAAACTATATGAAGCAGAACATCAGCACTAAGTAGTATGTTCTATAACCTCTTTAATCATGAAAAATCTATTAGCTACCTACACATGAAGTAAAGACTTTCACCAATAGTGTTTTGAACAGCCCTCAGTTATGAACATGCTAGTGCTGAGTGCTAAGCAAATTACTAAAGCTATTAAAATATTAGTGTCTGATTTGTATTTTGTTTTCTTTTAACCTATTATTTACAGAAGTCCTGTTATAATGCTGAAAGTAGACATTTTTCAATGTATGTTCCTCATAAAACGACACCTAACATTGAGTGATACAGATTTATAAATATGTACAAATATATATCTGTAGTTAACATACTAACACATGGAAGAATCATATGTATAAAAATTAGAAATTAAAATAAAACTTAAATCTCTCAGAACAGAAAATTAATATGTTTATAAAATTATACAGAGAAAGTTGTATCTGAGAACCTCAGTGGCCCACTAGTTGAACTGCAGTATTAGTGAAGGAAAAAAAAAATACCCTCAAAACAAAAAGTAAATCACAGACATGTTTTGGTCAAATGTCTATAGACAACTACCCTGGAAATAAACTGATGAACACAAATACACTGTTTGTTCAACGAGCATAAAATATTGCACAGGAACAGTTTTGTCTGAAGAAAAACCAATTTCCCATAGTTTTAACTTCAAAATGGTTCCCACGTTTAGATATAGCTGTATTTTCTAAGTAAGAAAAAAATGTACTTTTTTTCTTTCTTTTTTTTTTTTTTTTGGTATTTTTGAGGCAGGGTCTCCCTTTTAGTACCAGCTGTCCTGGAGCTTGCTCTGTAGACCAGGCTGGCCTTGAACTCACAGAGATCCACCCACCTCTACCTCCCAAGTGCTGGGATTAAAGAAAAATGTACTATTTTGTAATACTGTCAGAACCCTACTCTGCCGTTAGTCAATCTCCAGTCTACTGTGGCCAGGGAAACTGAGTGAAGATTTGGCAAAGATAAAAAGGCAGGTAAGACTGTAAAACACATAGGCATATGTACACCCGAGAGAAGAAGGCCCCAGGCTCTACTCATATGACACTGATCCCGCAAAGACCTCCACAGGTGGTCACAGTGATGGTCAGACAGTGGTTGAATATGACTCTCTTTGTGGGGGCCGCTCCTCTGCAACCTCTTGACTCCCCCCTTGGGTTTCCAGCACACCTTCTTCTGCATCGCTCTCACTGCCGTCTGCCGGAGTAGGGTCCAAAGACATGGGGCCAGACTTTCTGTGCAAAGGAAAACCAATGCCACTTTCCTGCAAGGAACTCTCTATGAAATCTTCATCAGATGAGGGGGACGATTCGTCATCTCCTATTAAATGGTTGACAATGTGGATTCCATCAAAAGGTGGTTGGCTGGAGAAGTTCCTCTGGCCTTTTAGGCACCTGAGCTGTTAAAAACAAAATCCAGGTTAACTGATAAGACTCAAATGGAGGCAACATACAACTATCCCATGGAAAAACAAGTATTTCATGTTCAAAGAAGAAAGTGTCTTATCCTCCTCACTTATAAAAACTACCAATTTTTATGCCGGGTGTGGTGGCGCACGCCTTTAACCCTAGCACTCGGGATGCAGAGGCAGGTGGATCTTTGTGAGTTCAAGGCCAGCCTGGTCTACAGAGTGAGTTCCAGGTCAGCTGGGGCTACAGGGAGACACTGTCTCGAAAAGACCAAAAAAAAAAAAAAAAACCTACCAATTTTTGAGGTCCTTTTATGTGTTATGTACCAGGGACATAATTTATCTAATTGAATCTAACAACAATCCTATGTGGGAGGTTTTATTATTCTTAGTCTACAGATTAGGAATTGGAAGGCATGGTAGAGGAAGCCACTAAGGTTACACAACTAATAGCAGAGTTTCAATTTCAGCTAAACCTTTACTGTACTAAAGAGAACACAAACTTGATGTGCCTATCAACACACATCATGGACAGTCTGCTACATTATATATTACAGTCTCCTTGTCCCTGGTTTAGTCTGAGGTAAATCACAGATAACCTACCAGTTCACTTGTAAATAGACTAGCTGCATATCTAGGAGAACATAGGGTTGTGTACTTTATTACATATGCCATCTTTAAAGTTTATCACCATATAATGAAGTCATTCCCTAACTGTAAACTAGAGCCAACTGTTATAGTGGTAATTTCTTATAAAATAGGTATAACTACCTTTTTAAATTGACTGATAGGCATAGGAACTGTGAAAGGATAATTCTCTATTTAGAGCCAAATTTAATAGTAAAGTCTTTATAAGCTGTGTAATTAAGCAAAATATATTAGTACAGGAAAGCTCTGATATTAGCAATGAATTATTCTGCCTAGGAGATGTTGGCTAGGGGATCCAAGCCCCCAAAATTATAAAGGCCTTTTGCCTATAAATGGGATATATGCAAGGAGAAAGGTGGTAAGTCCCTGTTGTTGAAGACATGGTGTAAGCATGAAAAAATGTTTTGAGACGTCACTTGCTAATATACAATTGGCCTCTGAAATGCCAGAGAGCATTACCAAAGGCCACTAAAGCAATACAGAAAAATATTGGTCTCCTTGAGACAAGCAAGACTCCTCCGTCAGTATCAGCTACACCTCAACTGCCTGGAGATACTGTGCAACAGTGGCAGCCATGTGTCTATATATATCCCAAATCTAATTGGCTATTAGCTCTCTCCTTGGAGGAATAACTCACAGCAGATGCCACAAGCTTATGTCCTCTAGTGGTTAGGAGATGTTATAAGCCACAATAAGAACTTGTCACCCTTTATAGAGAAACCACAGTTTGTGGATTAGCATACCATCCAAGCATCTGTGTCTATGCTCACAGTTTAGTTTGACATAATAATTAAGAACTGCTTAAATGTCTGTACATCTAATTGCTTGTGCTTTGTTAGTAGGATTAAAAAGGTATCACTGGATAAGCTGTCAACCCATGAAGGGGAACAACCTGAACAGATTAGACAAAATGACATCTCCAGAGAAAATAGACTGTTTTGTTTCTCACCCACTTGTGCCCCTTTCCCAAAGCCTAGGGAACAACTTGCGGAAGAGGAGGCATGGTAGAATGTAAGGGCTGCGGAGAGACTGGGGTGAATCGTGAGACTACAGCAATATAGACTGGACTCTTATTTGATCAACATGCTTGTGCAAACAAGCTTCTCCAACTGGACTATGGGAACCTTGGGTTGTTCAAAATTTGGACACAGATACTTGCAAATTGGTTTTACACGAATGTTACTTACATTCATTGCTTATACTTAATAATTTGGCTCACTTAAAAAAATGCACCAATTACCTAATTGTACGGCAAACTGAGTAACGTCAATGTTATCTGAACAACTGTGCTATTATATTGTAGAATCCCTTAAAAAAATAAATAAGGGCTGGAGAGATGGCCTAGCGGTTAAGAGCACTGACTGCTCTTGCAGAGGACCCGGGTTCGATCCCCAGCACCCACACGTTGGCTGAGAACTGTGTAACTCCAGTTCCAGGGGAATCTGACACCCTCTTCTGACATCTGCAGCACTGCACGACACGGGTGCAGAAACCTGCATGCAGACAGTACATTCATACACATATGAAAATAAATAAATAAAAAATATTAAAAAATAAACAAAAGAGGAAAAAAAATAAAATTTATCACCATAATGATGTAAATGATGAAAGTGATATACAAATCATTAAAATTTTGAGCCTTGGGGCTGGTAACGTAGCTCAGAGTGCTTCCGCAGCACACAGGAAGCTCTGGGTTCAATCCCCAGCACTGCATAAAACAGACTTGGAGGTCTCCACATAGAACCTCAGCACTGGGAAGTGGAGAAGGAAATCAATTCAAAGTCGCCCTCAGCTACATAACAAGTGAGGCCAGCCTTGATTTTTTCCCTAATATTCCAAAGGCCATCAGACACTAACACTGCCTGCTTTCTGTTCCTCCTTGGGGGACAGCAACTTCCCGTGCTAGTTAGCTCTTGGCTCCTCTTTCATTAGCAGCCAGACCTAGGTTCTGCTCTCCCCTGGAGTCTTCCAGGGCCAGACCTTCCTGTGGGGAGGGCTGAGGAGGTAAATACTATCTGTACTTGGTGCAGGTCAAGTCTAACTAATTCTTAAGTTCAGTAACTGAGAAACTGTTATCACATCTAAACCTAAACTACATTCTCCAAAAGCACTTTTCTCAGAGTTCAAGGTAGTTTCATCTTTGCTGCTGTTTGTTTACATTCCGTCACCCCTCCTGCCCCTCATACCGTAACTTCCACTAACATATACTTAAGGCACCAAACATGTCTTTGGGAATTTTTTTTTAATTTTTACTTATTTATTTTATGTGTATGAATGTACTGTCTGCATGTAGGTCTGTGCACCCGTGTTGTGCAATGCCACGGAGGTCAGAAGAGGGCGTCGGATTCCCCTGGAACTGGAGTTAAAGAAAGTTCTTAGCCGCCATGTGGGTGCTGGGAATCGAACCCGGGTCCTCTGCAAGAGCAGTTGGTGCTCTTGACTGCTGAGCTATCTCTCCAGCCCTGATTAAGAACTATTGTATGGGGGCTGGAGAGATGGCCTAGCGGTTAAGAGCGCCGACTGCTTTTACAGAGGACCCGGGTTCGATCCCCAGCACCCACGTGGCAGCCGAGAACCGTCTGAAACTCCAATTNAGATCCTACTGCCCCTAAATGCCAGGGAGATTGTAAATCCTTCTAAGGTCAGTGTGAATTTAAAAAGAGACAGGCTTGTACTGTTTCCAAGGCTGGTCCTATACTCCAGTGATCCTCCTGTCTCAGCTTCCTGAGCAGCTGGACTGTAGGTCTGCACCATGCGGCCTGGCTTGGCTCAAAGGCCTTGAATGGATGTTGTTTCTAGTTTTCCACTGCACAAATATTAATAAATTAAGGGTTTAATTACCATGATTAACACCTAAGTCTTAGGAAATTCTCCAAGCATGTCCTTTGTTCCCTTCCCTTTTTTGGGGGGGAGGGGGGTGCGCTGGAGGTGGTGCTGGGGCATGGCATGTTAGGCAACCATTCAACCTCTAAGTTACACCCCTAGACCCATCCAGATGTCCTGATGAGGGGGCAAGGCAGTGATGGGGCCACAGACCATCTCAATTCACTTGGGCACTGAAAGGCGCCTGCACCAACAGCAGAGCCCCAAAGGAGCATCCTGCAGGGACCAGGGAGTCTAGTGGTGCAGTCAGTTCTAGTAGGGTCTCCAATCACCACTAGAGCCTGACTGTTGATACTTACATATTCAAAGTCTACATAGACACTCAGGAAACAGATTCAAATGAAATTTTATTCCAACAGTATTGCCAGAAAAGAGGAATTGAGAAATTCACCAGCTATTACTTTTTTTTGCTTTTTGAGACAGGTCTCCCTGTAGCTCCAGCTATCCTTAAAACTCACAGAGAATCTGCCTGCCTCTGCTTCGGAGTGCGGGATTAAAGGCATGCACCACCATGCCCAGCTAGCTAGACCTTTTAATACGTTTTGGAGAGAGATTGAATTGATTCCTTGACTAAATGACTAGCTTGTGATCACAGGTTGATTACCCACTAGAATTTAGCTGGCGTCATAGGCATAGAAGGCATGTTCTATGAGAAAACAGCTACAACAACCTTGCTGGCAAAGACCAGTCCACAATGCAGCACAAGGCTTTATATCTGGCTTGGGAAAGAAAACTATTTCTGTCTCTTCTACTATATTCGATAATTTTTTTCTTTATGTATGCAACATTCTGTGTAAAAACGTACGTCCATACACAGGAATCCTACTCTCCTCTTCCCACTGTGGCTCGTTTTCACAGGCTGCTAACAGAGCGAGGTCAGGAAGTATACAGTCAACACATGTAGGCACTCTTTCCACAGGTGAGTCAACTTGGGTACCTCTTCCAATTTACCACTGATAAGAACTCAGCCTTCTAGAGAAAAAGTCAAATACTATAAAAGGGAGAATTAGGAGGAAAGGATTCTTATGGCTTTATCTGATTAGAAACTAGAGAATTTCAATACAATGCTCGTAGATGTTTTTCAGGTCTATCTGCTGTGCATCTTGGGTCACAGCACAGTGCTTAAACTATATGAAGCAGAACATCAGCACTAAGTAGTATGTTCTATAACCTCTTTAATCATGAAAAATCTATTAGCTACCTACACATGAAGTAAAGACTTTCACCAATAGTGTTTTGAACAGCCCTCAGTTATGAACATGCTAGTGCTGAGTGCTAAGCAAATTACTAAAGCTATTAAAATATTAGTGTCTGATTTGTATTTTGTTTTCTTTTTAACCTATATTTACACGAAGTCCTGTTATAATGCTGAAAGTAGACATTTTTCAATGTATGTTCCTCATAAAACGACACCTAACATTGAGTGATACAGATTTATAAATATGTACAAATATATATCTGTAGTTAACATACTAACACATGGAAGAATCATATGTATAAAAATTAGAAATTAAAATAAAACTTAAATCTCTCAGAACAGAAAATTAATATGTTTATAAAATTATACAGAGAAAGTTGTATCTGAGAACCTCAGTGGCCCACTAGTTGACTGCAGTATTAGTGAGAGGAAAAAAAAATACCCTCAAAACAAAAAGTAAATCACGACATGTTTTGGTCAAATGTCTATAGACAACTACCCTGGAAATAAACTGATGAACACAAATACACTGTTTGTTCAACGAGCATAAAATATTGCACAGGAACAGTTTTGTCTGAAGAAAAACCAATTTCCCATAGTTTTAACTTCAAAATGGTTCCCATGTTTAGATATAGCTGTATTTTCTAAGTAAGAAAAAAATGTACTTTTTTTCTTTTCTTTTTTTTTTTTTTTTTTTTGGTATTTTTGAGGCAGGGTCTCCCTTTTTAGTACCAGCTGTCCTGGAGCTTGCTCTGTAGACAGGGCTGGCCTTGAACTCACAGAGATTCCACCCACCTCTACCTCCAAGTGCTGGGATTAAAGAAAAATGTACTATTTTGTAATACTGTCAGAACCCTACTCTGCCGTTAGTCAATCTCCAGTCTACTGTGGCCAGGGAAACTGAGTGAAGATTTGGCAAAGATAAAAAGGCAGGTAAGACTGTAAAACACATAGGCATATGTACACCCGAGAGAAGAAGGCCCCAGGCTCTACTCATATGACACTGATCCCGCAAAGACCTCCACAGGTGGTCACAGTGATGGTCAGACAGTGGTTGAATATGACTCTCTTTGTGGGGGCCGCTCCTCTGCAACCTCTTGACTCCCCCCTTGGGTTTCCAGCACACCTTCTTCTGCATCGCTCTCACTGCCGTCTGCCGGAGTAGGGTCCAAAGACATGGGGCCAGACTTTCTGTGCAAAGGAAAACCAATGCCACTTTCCTGCAAGGAACTCTCTATGAAATCTTCATCAGATGAGGGGGACGATTCGTCATCTCCTATTAAATGGTTGACAATGTGGATTCCATCAAAAGGTGGTTGGCTGGAGAAGTTCCTCTGGCCTTTTAGGCACCTGAGCTGTTAAAAACAAAATCCAGGTTAACTGATAAGACTCAAATGGAGGCAACATACAACTATCCCATGGAAAAACAAGTATTTCATGTTCAAAGAAGAAAGTGTCTTATCCTCCTCACTTATAAAAACTACCAATTTTTATGCCGGGTGTGGTGGCGCACGCCTTTAACCTAGCACTCGGGATGCAGAGGAGGTGGATCTTTGTGAGTTAAGGCCAGCCTGGTCTACAGAGTGAGTTCCAGGTCAGCTGGGGCTACAGGGAGACACTGTCTCGAAAAGACCAAAAAAAAAAAAAAAAACCTACCAATTTTTGAGGTCCTTTTATGTGTTATGTACCAGGGACATAATTTATCTAATTGAATCTAACAACAATCCTATGTGGGAGGTTTTATTATTCTTAGTCTACAGATTAGGAATTGGAAGGCATGGTAGAGGAAGCCACTAAGGTTACACAACTAATAGCAGAGTTTCAATTTCAGCTAAACCTTTACTGTACTAAAGAGAACACAAACTTGATGTGCCTATCAACACACATCATGGACAGTCTGCTACATTATATATTACAGTCTCCTTGTCCCTGGTTTAGTCTGAGGTAAATCACAGATAACCTACCAGTTCACTTGTAAATAGACTAGCTGCATATCTAGGAGAACATAGGGTTGTGTACTTTATTACATATGCCATCTTTAAAGTTTATCACCATATAATGAAGTCATTCCCTAACTGTAAACTAGAGCCAACTGTTATAGTGGTAATTTCTTATAAATAGGTATAACTACCTTTTTAAATTGACTGATAGGCATAGGAACTGTGAAAGGATAATTCTCTATTTAGAGCCAAATTAATAGTAAAGTCTTTATAAGCTGTGTAATTAAGCAAAATATATTAGTACAGGAAAGCTCTGATATTAGCAATGAATTATTCTGCCTAGGAGATGTTGGCTAGGGGATCCAAGCCCCCAAAATATAAAGGCCTTTTGCCTATAAATGGGATATATGCAAGGAGAAAGGTGGTAAGTCCCTGTTGTTGAAGACATGGTGTAAGCATGAAAAAATGTTTTGAGACGTCACTTGCTAATATACAATTGGCCTCTGAAATGCCAGAAGCATTACCAAAGGCCACAAAGCAATACAGAAAAAATTGGTCTCCTTGAGACAAGCAAGACTCTTCCGTCAGTATCAGCTACACCTCAACTGCCTGGAGATACTGTGCAACAGTGGCAGCCATGTGTCTATATATATCCCAAATCTAATTGGCTATTAGCTCTCTCCTTGGAGGAATAACTCACAGCAGATGCCACAAGCTTATGTCCTCTAGTGGTTAGGAGATGTTATAAGCCACAATAAGAACTTGTCACCCTTTATAGAGAAACCCACAGTTTGTGGATTAGCATACCATCCAAGCATCTGTGTCTATGCTCACAGTTTAGTTGACATAATAATTAGACTGCTTAAATGTCTGTACATCTAATTGCTTGTGCTTTGTTAGTAGGATTAAAAAGGTATCACTGGATAAGCTGTCAACCATAAGGGGAACAACCTGAACAGATTAGACAAAATGACATCTCCAGAGAAAATAGACTGTTTTGTTTCTCACCCACTTGTGCCCCTTTCCCAAAGCCTAGGGAACAACTTGCGGAAGAGGAGGCATGGTAGAATGTAAGGGCTGCGGAGAGACTGGGGTGAATCTGAGACTACAGCAATATAGACTGGACTCTTATTTGATCAACATGCTTGTGCAAACAAGCTTCTCCAACTGGACTATGGAACCTTGGGTTGTTCAAAATTTGGACACAGTACTTGCAAATTGGTTTTACACGAATGTTACTTACATTCATGCTTATCTTAATAATTTGGCTCACTTAAAAAAATGCACCAATTACTAATTGTACGGCAAACTGAGTAACGTCAATGTTATCTGAACAACTGTGCTATTATATTGTAGAATCCCTTAAAAAAATAAATAAGGGCTGGAGAGATGGCCTAGCGGTTAAGAGCACTGACTGCTCTTGCAGAGGACCCGGGTTCGATCCCCAGCACCCACACGTTGGCTGAGAACTGTGTAACTCCAGTTCCAGGGGAATCTGACACCTCTTCTGACATCTGCAGCACTGCACGACACGGGTGCAGAAACCTGCATGCAGAAGCATTCATACACATATGAAAATAAATAAATAAAAAATATTAAAAAATAAACAAAAGAGGAAAAAAAATAAAATTTATCACCATAATGATGTAAATGATGAAAGTGATATACAAATCATTAAAATTTTGAGCCTTGGGGCTGGTAACGTAGCTCAGAGTGCTTCCGCAGCACACAGGAAGCTCTGGGTTCAATCCCCAGCACTGCATAAAACAGACTTGGAGGTCTCCACATAGAACCTCAGCACTGGGAAGTGGAGAAGGAAATCAATTCAAAGTCGCCCTCAGCTACATAACAAGTGAGGCCAGCCTTGATTTTTTCCCTAATATTCCAAAGGCCATCAGACACTAACACTGCCTGCTTTCTGTTCCTCCTTGGGGGACAGCAACTTCCCGTGCTAGTTAGCTCTTGGCTCCTCTTTCATTAGCAGCCAGACCTAGGTTCTGCTCTCCCCTGGAGTCTTCCAGGGCCAGACCTTCCTGTGGGGAGGGCTGAGGAGGTAAATACTATCTGTACTTGGTGCAGGTCAAGTCTAACTAATTCTTAAGTTCAGTAACTGAGAAACTGTTATCACATCTAAACCTAAACTACATTCTCCAAAAGCACTTTTCTCAGAGTTCAAGGTAGTTTCATCTTTGCTGCTGTTTGTTTACATTCCGTCACCCCTCCTGCCCCTCATACCGTAACTTCCACTAACATATACTTAAGGCACCAAACATGTCTTTGGGAATTTTTTTTTAATTTTTACTTATTTATTTTATGTGTATGAATGTACTGTCTGCATGTAGGTCTGTGCACCCGTGTTGTGCAATGCCACGGAGGTCAGAAGAGGGCGTCGGATTCCCCTGGAACTGGAGTTCTCCTGGAATTGGAGTTACAGACGGTTCTCAGCCGCCATGTGGGTGCTGGGGATCGAACCCGGGTCCTCTGTAAGAGTGGTTGGCGCTCTTAACCGCTAGGCCATCTCTCCAGTCCCAGTCTTCGGGAATTTATGTTTAAACATAAAGTTAATTTTTATGTTCTTTCATTTGTTCTTTATACCATTGCTTTTTTTTTCCTTCCTACAACAAAAAAAAAAAAAAAAAAAAAAAAAAAAAAGCAAAGCAAACAATCAGCTACCAAATGTCCTGAAGGTTAATGACCATGCATGAGAATATGCACTCCTCCCCCCATTCTCATTACTATTAACCTTGATCCTTGTTCTCAGTCATTATCTTTCAAATCTTGAGTTAAAGGCAATGTGAAATATACAGGAAATATTACAAACACTTTCAAAACTAACGGTCTGAGAGAAAAGCCATCACAGCCTTGCCTGCCACCTCCTAGCTTTCCTGACACAGACTTCCAGGAAGAAACGAAGAAACCTCAGCAATTCCTTGCTTACATGTGACAACAGGCAACGAGGGATGCCCGGGCAGTATAGTGGTGTCTGGCCCAGGAAGACCGTCAACTATAAAGCATATCCCTGCCCAATACTAAGGAAAAAAAAGTTATATTTAGGGACAGCGAGACTGAGTAATACACACATTGCCCCTGGAAATAAGAGACGGAACCTAAACTTGGAGCTGAATCTATCTTCAGGGAAAGGGCACAGAGCACCACCATGAGCTTTTCAAGGCTGATGCCCATTGTACTTTCACAACGGCCACGGTCTGGTGCAACATCCTATCACCATATTGCAACACATGATTTATAGCTCCGAGTGTTCAATTCAGTCAGTTAATCTCTTCCTTTCTCTTTTCTTCCTCAGGCCCTTTTGAAGAAATACTACGGAACACATGTCTTCCTGGCTGTTACAGAGGAGAAACGTGGCAGAAGAACCACAACTTCGCAATTGTCTGGGAAGCTGTGGCTTTCCTTTATTCTAACAAAATTCACTGCAATTAAAACATTGCATCCTTTATCAGGTGACGTAACTATAGAAAATTAACTATAAATTAAAGATCATTTCCTCAAAATCAAGGGAGATGCTTCATGCCTCTTTGAGGACTGCTAATGTAACAGACTAGAGGAAGGTTTTGATGGGAGAAAAAGAGAAAGTGATTACCTCATAAAACTGAAGCTATTACTTAAAATTCCAGGGTACTGAGTACAATCTGGAAAGGGCTGCACAGGGAATGCTCTCTGAGAATCCTGCTCATGCTGAGAGGCTTGGCTGGAAGGCCAGCACTGGGCCTTCTGCAGCGTGGGAATCCTGGTTCTCTGCAGTACTGGAGTAAACACTGTATTTATTATCAGACTTTCAGGAGCTAATTATATTTAAAAGGTAATTAATCTTCCCATCCTTACTTAATAGACAATAACAAAAACCTTCAAGGTATTATGAACAGCAAAGTTACATTGCTATACTTGAATTATAATCTAGTGACTACCTGTATTAGAACTGGGGTTCTTAGAAAAAGAGACTCTCTCCAGATCTTACAAATTTAAGAAATCCTTGGAATGAATCCTGGAATCTTTTTTTTTTTTTTTTCCTTTCTAAGCATCTTAGGAAAGTCTGACATATTAAAGTTTGAGAATTACTGTGGAGTTCTGGAGGTGTAGGTAAGTGGTAGAATGCTTGCCTACCATGCACGAAGCCTTAGGTTTGATCCTGAGTTCCAGAAACATATGCAAACCAAATATGGCTGAACCAGTAAGGAACTGATCTGGCTGAGAAGGAGGGCAGTGTCAGGATTAGAACACTTCTGAACAACAATTGAGCACCGTGCCATGACTGGTCCTAAATGGCCATCTTCCCAGTCACATGGCCAGGCTGTTCTGGGCCAACTTATCACCTGGAGGTAAGCCCCAGAGCACTCTGTTTCAACAAAGCCTTTCAGACACCTTTCTCCTCTGGGGCTATAGAAAGGGTTCACGGGGCTGGAGAGATAGCCTAGCGGTTAAGAGCGCCGACTGCTCTTACAGAGGAACCGGGTTCGATCCCCAGCACCCACATGGAGACTGAGAACCATCTGTAACTCCAATTCCAGGAGAATTCCAGTTCCAGGGGAATCCGACACCCTCTTCTGACCTCCGCGGCATTGCACGACACGGGTGCACAAACCTACATGCAGACAATACATTCATACACATAAATAAATAAAACATTAAAAAAAAAAGGGTTCAGAAGTGCATGTCAAAGTGAAGTCAGACGTAAGCACTATTGCCCTAGGCAATGTTATTTGTTCGATTTTTGGTTTTGCTAACCTATCTTTTGAGTCAATCTGGGGATCAAAAACCAACCAACCAACCAACCAACCCACCCACCCAGCCACAAACTTGATGAAACAATGTTGCCCAGCCTGGCCTTGAACTTTGACCCTTCTCTGCTTTAGCCACTCAATTTCTGAGATTAACACATCTGTGCCACCAACATCTGGCTGTCTTGAAAAGTGCATAATTCAGCAAACTATTAGGAGGCTCACTGTCCTTATTAATTCTTGCAAAAATATCATAGAAATATCTCCATGACATTGAGCAACAACAACTCCTTAATTGTGAAATGTCAGCAATACATTCATATCATTGAGCAAAATATGCCAAAATTATTTCAGGATCTCAGGATTACGGACCATGGAACTATTTTTTGGGGGGGAGGGGTTCTTTTTGAGGCAGGGTTTCCCTGTAGCTCTGGCTGTCCTGGAACTCACAGAGATCCACCTGCCTCTGCCTCCCAAGTGCTAGGATTAAAGGTGTGCACCACCACGCCTGGCCTGGAACTACTTTATTTTCTAAATTGTCTTTAGCTTATACAGTATTTAATTTACATAGTAAGTATCTAATAAGGCTAAAATATAACGCAAACCATTCTGACAGTTGTCAGTGTCCTCAAAAGAATAAAATGGGGGCTGGAGAGATAGCCTAGCAGTAAAGAGCGCCGACTGCTCTTGCAGAGGACCCGGGTTCGATCCCCAGCACCCACATGGCGGCTGAGAACTGTCTGTAACTCCAATTCCAGGAGAACTCCAGTTCCAGGGGAATCTGACACCCTCTTCTGACCTCCATGGCATTGCACGACATGGGTGCACAAACCTACATGCAGACAGTACATTCATACACATACAAAAATAAAATTTAAAAAATCTAATTTATTAAAAAAAAGAATAAAATGACATTTTGTAGGTAAAATTAGACATAGGTTTTTAAGTTTCTGGTGTGCTTTAAAGTACTTCTGGAAAAAAAAAAAAAAGATGGGCATGGTGGCGCATGCCTTTAATCCTAGCACTTGGGAGGCAGAGGCAGGCGGATCTTTGTGAGGTCAAGGCCAGCCTGGTCTACAGAGTGAGCTACAGCTGGGACTAAAGGGAGACCCTGTCTCAAAAAAAAAAAAAAGTACTTCTGAGATTCACTAAGAAGGAAGAGAGAGAGAGAGAAGAGAGAGAGAAGAGAGAGAGAAGAGAGAGAGGAGAGAGAGAGAGAGAGAGAGAGAGAGAGAGAGAGAGAGAGAAGAGAGTTATCAACCATGGAAATAGAAGCATCAAGACTCAAACTAGAAAGGAACTATTTTCTTTTTAAGGAATCCTCTCTTCTTCTCCCTTTAGTCCCAGCTGGCCTGGAGCTCACTCTGTAGAGCAGGCTGGCCTTGGAACTCAGAGATCTGCTTGCCTCTGCCTTGAGACACCCCAAAACAGTCTTGGCTGGATAACCCTATAATAAAAGGCCTGGTCAACAAGTTCTACCCAAGGACTAGGAACTTCCTATTAGTCAACTATTACCAGAGAAGTAATGGTCCTGCTTCTAAGAGAAGCAGGAAAAAGGAACAAGGACAAAAGTCACTATGGGGAGGAGAAAACTTAAAAAAAAAAAAAAGCCATTTCATTCTTTTGAGGACACAGACAACTGTCAGAATGGTTTGCTTTCCATGGTCCATAGTGATTATCCTGAGATAATCATTAACATTTTGGCATATCTTTCAACATAATTCTCACCTTATTTACTTTTCAGAAGTAGAAGACCATATACATTGCTTTATAGTCTGCTTTTCTACTTACTGGCATACTGTAAACCTTTCTTAGTATTTTAGTATGTAATCTCTTAAAGGTGGAGTGGTATCTCATTTGGGAATGCAAATCTTCCTGCTGGGGAATTTAGGTTCCCTCCTTGTTGGTCTAAACAGCCGTGAGGACAGATCTGCAGAGCTGCCTTGTTGATCCTTTAAGACACACAGCCAGAAGAGCAACATCTAGCACAAAGTGTTCCACTAGTCTTGGGAATTTTTTGCTTTTTTGAGACAGGGTCTCCCTGTAGCCTTGGTAAGCCTGGAACTCCCTATGTAGACCAGGCTGGCTTTGATCCGTCAGAGATCCGCCTGCCTCTGCTGGGATTAAAGGAGTGTACCACTGTGTCTGGCTCTCTTATGATTTCTATGTTTGACCTACCACCCAGAAAGGTGATAAGAGTCCATACTCTCAATAGCAGTGCTGGAAATTTCAATTCTTGTTTTGTCTAACTTTTCACTATTTTTCTTCCTTATCCATTTTTGTCAATCAGGCAAGTATGAAAGTTTCCAACTTTTATTTTTGAGACAGGGTCTCCCTGTATAGCCTTGCCTGGTCTGCAACTTCTTATATATAGGAGACTGACCTTGAATTCACAGAAATCCACCTGTCTGTGCCTCCTGAATGCTGGGATTAAAGTGCCACCATGTCCAGTAAGTTTCAGGCATTTATTTATTCAATCAACCAATCAATCAATTGATTGATCAATCAATCAATCAATCATCAATCAATCTTTATGTGTATGAATGTACTACCCCATGTGTAAGTGCACCTATGTATGCGGTGTCCTCGGAGGGCAGGAGAAGGCACTGGATCCTCTGGAACTGGAGTTACAGATGGTTGTTAGCTACTATGTGGGTGCTGGGAACTGAACCTGAGTCCTCTGCAAAAAAAGCCAGTGCTCTTAATTGCTGAGCTATCTTTCCAGGTCCTGAGATTTACACTTTCTATGATGTAATAATTTTTGTGATGTAATTTATTTATTTTATGATGTAATTCTGGTCACTTTCTTATTTATTATTTATTTATTTATTTATTTATTTTTGAATGTACTGTCTGCATGTAGGTTTGTGCACTCATGTCATGCAATGCCGCGAAAGTCAGAAGAGGACGTTGGATTCCCCTGGAACTGGAGTTAAAGACGGTTCTCAGCCGCCATGTGGGTGCTGGGGATGGAACTCGGGTCCTCTGCAAGAGCAGTCAGTTCTCTTAACCGCTAGACCATCTCTCCAGCCCCTGGTTGCTTTCTTTCAACATGATACAGTGCCCTTCCAACCCTATATTATTTGTAATTAAACAAAAAGAAAAATTTTTAAACCAAGGATGGAACACTGAGCCTTGCATAGATCCTACCACTGAGCCATATCCCAGTTCCCAAAAGACTTCTAAATAACTTTGGCCTGTTTAGCTGGAAGTTCTCTTTTGTTTTCTTTTCATGAGGGTCTTGGTACAGATCAGTCTGTTTTCAAATACAAGATTCACCTGCTTCATCCTCCTGAGTGTTGGGATTGTGGGCATGGGCCACTGTGTCTAGTTATATTGTCATTACCACCACCAGCATCATCATCATCATCATCATCATCATCATCATCATCACCACCACCCATCATTTTGAGACAGGGTCTTGATATAGCCCAGGTTGGCCTTGAAATATCAACCTCTCCCCATCTAGCCTCCCAAGTGCTAGGACTATAGGCATGAACTACAGACCTCAGAGCAGTAACACCACAAGAAAGAGAAATATGGATGTGTGGATGTGGTGGGCTTGGGGGGATTTTGTTATAAGAGACAAATCAACTCAGAATTGGTGCCAATACAGTGCTATTTTGCTTAAAAAAAAAAAAAGTCTAGTTAAGAATGTTAGGCTGCTGGGCGTGGTGGCACACGCCTTTAATCCTAGCACTTGGGAGGCAGAGGCAGGCGGATCTTTGTGAGTTCAAGGCCAGCCTGGTCTACAGAGTGAGTTCCAGGACAGGTGGGGCTACAGGGAGACCCTGTCTCGAAAAGACCAAAAAAAAAAAAAAATTACTAAGACCAGGCATAGTGATGTACACCTGTAATCCCAGCATGAAGGAGGATAAACAATTCTAGGCCAGCCTGGACTACATAGTAAGCAAAAAAAGCAAGCTAGGTGTGGTGACAAACACCTTTATTATTTTTTTATGTGTATGAGTGTACTGTCTGCATGTAGGTTTGTGTACCTGTGTCGTGCAATGCTGCAGAGATCAGAAGAGGGCATCAGATTCCCCTGGAACTGGAGTTAAAGATGGTTCTTAGCCGCCATGTGGGTGCTGGAAATTGAACCCGGGTCCTCTGCAAGAGCAGTTGCTCTTAACCGCTGAGCCATCTCTCCAGCCCCAGTGATGAACACCTTTAATCCCAGCCCTTGGAAGCAGAGGCAGGAGGATCTCTGTGTTTCAATGCCAGCTTGCTCTACATAGCAAAGTTCCAGGCTAGCTAGGGCTACAGAGACTCTGTCCAATCTAACTAACTAACAACTGACTAACTAACTAACTAAGTAGGTAAGTAAGTAGCTAGCTAACGAACAGCGAAACTGGATTTGGTGGCACAGAACTGCAATCCCAGCTACTTGGGAGGGTAAGGTAGGAGGCTCACAAACCAAAGGACTGGGATATAGAGTGAGTTCAAGGCCAGCCTGCTCTACATAGCAAAGTTCCAGGCTAGCTAGGGCTACAGAGACTCTGTCCAATCTAACTAACTAACAACTGACTAACTAACTAACTAAGTAGGTAAGTAAGTAGCTAGCTAACGAACAGCGAAACTGGATTTGGTGGCACAGAACTGCAATCCCAGCTACTTGGGAGGGTAAGGTAGGAGGCTCACAAACCAAAGGACTGGGATATAGAGTGAGTTCAAGGCCAGCCTGGACAATTTGTCCTAAAAAGGAAGAGTAAAAAGATGACAGGCAATACAGCTAAGTGTTGGAGTGCCTGCCTGGTATATATGAAACTCTATGTTAAATCCTAAGTACCAAAACCAAAACAAACACACACACAAAAATACTAAAAACAAACAAACAAACAAACAAATAAACACACAAACTAGGTACCAATGCCAGTATTTTACAAACCATCCCCATGAGCAGCTCAGCAGACACTGGCACCACTATTCTGCCATCAGCCGGCTACTTCATTCCAATCAAGGCTCTTTTATTAAATAGGGAAGCTTACTACAAATGTGCTCCAGTTTTAGACCAGCACCAGAGAATCGTCTATAGAAAAGTAAGGTTTAATAGACAGATTCCCACACAAATTAAATGTCTCTCTCTAAAAAGCAGAGCTCTTTCCAAGACTCACAGCAAGCTCCTGTGCACCTCTCTGAATGTGTCAATACCAATGGTGTTTCTGGTTACAGACTATCACCCATTGTCATAAACATGTGCTTAAAATACATAGATCAGAGGGCATGGCAGGCCTGAAGTATGTCAAGAAGATTAACATCAGGATGCTAAGGTTCTGGGGTCAGACAGGTGTTGTGCAGCAGTCCCAATGCAACCCTGCTAAGTGAATGAAGCTTGTCTGAAAGTCCAGGTGATATGATTACAGAGACCAGTCATCCTGGACTAGGGAAAAATCACACAGACAAGCGAGTAAAGCAGAAGTTCCCAGGGTTTGAAGGTGGGGAGCAGGGTCGAAGGGGTGGGAGACAGGGAACTGTATCCTACCACGATGCTGGATATAGGGCATTATATATTCATCTATAAAGAATGGGAGGCAGAGCACACAGACCGCAGAGCTCCATCAGAAACCATGGCCATGGGCACTGAAGGAAGCACTGAGTACGCGGGAACGCTCTGCACATTCAAGTTTTCTGAAAACCTGTATCTCCCAAAATAAAACTGACTGATTGAAAGTTATGTTTTGTGCCATTTTTTCTATGGCTAAAATGCTCTAATGGCAAAACTACTTCAGGAAATATTGGGGTTATGTTTCAAAACTTTTTCAGCTTCCTTTTTTTTTGGTCTTTTCGAGACAGGCTCTCTCTGTAGTCCCAGCTGTCCTGTAACTCACTCTGTAGACCAGGTTGGCCTTGAACTCACAAAGATCTGCCTGCCTCTGCCTCCCAAGTGCTAGGATTAAAGGCGTGTGCCACCACGCCCGGCTCAGCTTCCTTTTTAAAAATATTTTTTTTTCTAGCACTTGGGAGGCAGAGGCAGGTGGATCTCTCTGTGAGTTCAAGGCCAGCCTGGTCTACATAGTGAGCTCCAGGCCAGCTGGGGCTATGGGGAGACCCTGTCTCAAAAAGACCAAAAAAAAAAAAAGAATGCAAAATATATATATATATATAATATATATATATATATATGCAATGCCCATTCAGGCTAGAAGTGGACCTCAGATTCCCTGGACCTGGAATTATTAATGGTTATTAGCTGCCATGTGGGTGCTAGTGCTCTTAACCACTGAGCCATTTTTCTAGCCCCCCCCCGGGCTTTTTTTTTTTGAGACAGGGTATCCCTGTAGACCCAGCTACATACTTTTACAACAGCCACTTTATTGAGTGAACCATCTCCTTAGTCCCTCAGTGTTATATTTTGCATTAAAAGCATGATATAAATCTCAACATTTAGGAAGAGGAGATAACCCAAGCTATAGTTAATTCAAACAAAGGACTATAAATTTGCTTTGATTATAAGAGTCATCAATCAATTTCACTCCTAGATATATGAACAACAGAAATAAGTCTAATGCACCTAAAACTTATAAAATAGCTCCTAACAGTTTATTCATAGCAATCCAGAATAAACACAATCATTAAGCCTCCCCACCCCACTCCTTTTTTTTGGATGAGGTCTTACTCTGTGGCTCTTGCTATATATCCTCCTGTCTCGGCTTCCCAAGCACTGGCATAGTATGTGAGCCACTGTGCCTAGCTAACCCAAAAGTTTAGAAACAGAAGAATGAATAAACAATGGGATATCCACACAATGCAGTGCACAGTAGAGTAAAACAATAATGAGCAGCTAGACTGTGGCTACACAGCACAGCTCGCTCAATCTCCAGACAAACCCCAAATACTTCATCTCCTATGATTTTGTTACAAGGCTGAAAAGCCAGGCCAACCTAACAGTGAGAAACTAAGGGAGAAGATGGGGGAGTGAGGGGAGGGTTTCTGAAACGCTACTGCCATTCTAGTTCTGCATCTTGTAGTAGTGCAATGAGTATTCTAGTGGTAATTCATCAGGATGGACACTTAGAATGCATATTTTTCATATGTGGCATATACCAATAAAACATCTACTAAATAAAAGTCTGAAAAATCATATCCACATAAGACTGTGGAAGTGCACTGCTAGTCACTCCTGCAGTAGCACTTCACACCTTTGGATCTACTGAGATCGGATTCAACCTCGCTCTTGAGTCCACCAAAGAACTGTTCTAGGTGTCAGGCCCCTAGCCACACTCTCCTGTCAGTGTGGTGCCTTCTTCATGTGGACCTACAAGAGACATTTCTTATTTTGGTAACAAATATGAGGTCCACTTTGATAATGTGTACATTTTTTTTTTTTTTNTTTTAATCCTATATGTATGAGTGTATTGCCTGCATGTATGTATGTAGGTGTACCCATGTCTTGCAATGACCACAGAGGTTAGAAGAGAGTGTTGGATTCCGTAGAACTGGAGTTATAGAAGGTTGTTAACCATGTTGTGGGCACTGGAAACCCAACTTGGGTCCTCTGCAAGAGCAGCCAGTGCTGTAACTGCTAACCCATCTTCCAGCCCGTTAGCTCTTTTTGTTACAGTATATATTGGTCTTTTCAAGACAGGGTCTCCTTGTGGTCCCAGCTGTCCTGGAACTCGCTCTGTAGACCAGGCTGGCCTTGAACTCACAAAGATCCGCCTGCCTCTGCCTCCCGAGTGCTAGGATTAAAGGTGTGTGCCACCACGCCCGGCTGATAATGTGTACATTTTTGTGTGCTAACATTAACTTCAATTTTAGAAAAAAATTTACTAAAGCAATGATTTTTTAAACTATTACATTGAAACACATGGCCTTGCCATTTTTGTAAGTGAAAGTCAAGTACCAGGAATTTCACTTAATTTAATTTTGTTGTTATATGCATATAGGGTATAAATATAAAACATATTGATTTGCCATTGTGGATTTTGAGTGTCTGAATTACTTGATTGTGTTCCGATAATAAAAGTCTCAAAAATGGACCAGTGAGATCACTCAGCAGGTAAAAGTGCTTGCCAGCAAGCCTAATGATCTGAGTTTGATCCCTGGAACTGACATGGTGTATGAAGAGAAACGAACACATGCATACACGCACGCATGCAAGCCCACATGATATAAGAGAACCACACACACACACACACACACACACACACACACACACAAAGAGAACTAGACACAATATACATTAAAACATATATGATAGGTGTGGTGGCGCATGCCTTTAATCCCAGCATTCTGCAGGCAGAGGCAGTTGGTTCTCTGAGTTCAAGGCCAGCCTGCTCTACATAGTGAGTTCCAGGAAGCTTTGGCTACAGAGAGAGCATGTCTCAAAAAGACCCCCCCAAAATAAACAAACAACCCCATATATACTCAAATGTGCTTTAAAATTGATTTGCAGTGCTCGCTTTGGCAGCACATATATTAAAATTGGAACGATACAGAGAAGATTAGCATGGCCCCTGCACAAGGATGACACGCAAATTCGTGAAGCGTTCCATATTTAAAAAAATAAATAAATAAAATAAAATAAAATTGATTTGCAACTTGATTCCTGAGATTAAGAAAACCAAGTAACTGGAAAAGTCACTGCCCATACAAACCAACTAACAAAATACAAAATAAGCAACAAAACTAAGCTTCCTAGCCAGGTGCAGTGGAGCATGCCTGTAATCCCAGCCACTCTGGAACTGGAAACAGAGGACTGCTTGAGCTCAGGAGTTTGTAGCCATTCTTGACAATACAGTGAGATCCTATCACAAACAAAAGCCCAAAACAAGAATTATTAATTCACTCACTCATCCACTCACGTGTTACAGGAGATTTAACCCAGGACCTTGTGTGTGCTAAGTACTCTACCATGGAGTTATACCTCCAATGCCTTTTTAAACTCTATTTTGGTACATAGTCTCATTAAACTGCCCTGGTTTCAAATTTGCCATCCTCCTGCTCCCACTTTCAAAGCAACAGGGATTACGAACCATGTAGTCAGTTACTTTTTTTTTTTTAATTAATTTTATTTATTTCTGTATGTGTATGAATGTACTGTCTGCATGCAAGTCTGTGCACCCGTGTCGTGCAATGCCGCGGAGTTCAGAAGAGGGTCTCGGATTCCCCTGGAACTGGAGTTCTCCTGGAATTGGAGCTTCAGCCGGTTCTCAGCCGCCATGTGGGTGCTGGGGATCGAACCCGGGTCCTCTGTAAGAGCGGTCGGTGCTCTTAACCACTAGGCCATCTCTCCAGCCCTTAGCCAGTTACTTTTTTTTTTTTTTTTTAATTTTATTTATTTCTGTATGTGTACGAATGTATTGTCTGCATGCAAGTCTGTGCACCCGTGTCGTGCAATGCTGCGGAGGTCAGAAGTGGGCGTCGGATTCCCCTGGAGCTGGAATTCTCCTGGAGTTGGAGTTTCAGACGGTTCTCAGCCGCCATGTGGATGCTGGGGATCGAACCCGGGTCCTCTGCAAGAGCGGTCGGCGCTCTTAACTGCTAGGCCATCTCTCCAGCCCCGCCAGTTACTTTTAAAAGTATTTATTTGCCTTGTGTGGTGGTGCTCGCCTTTAATCCCAGCACTCCGGAGGTGGAGGCAGGTGGATTTCTGTGAATTCAAGGCCCGCCTGGTCTACAGAGTGAGCTCCAGGCCAGCTGGGACTAAAGGGAGACCCTGCCTCAAAAAAAAAAGTATTTATTTAGTGTTTTCCAATATTATTCTGGTATTAATTTGAGAGAGGGTCTAACTATATAGCCCTGGCTGCCCTCGAACTCAGAGATTTACTTGCTTCTGCCTCTTGAGTGCTGGGATTAAAGGCATATGTCATCTGATATCTGTTTACTTCATAAAGAATTAGCTTTTTATGGACCATTTTTGAGCTATTTAAAATAAACTGATAGGCATAAGTATTTTCACTGTTGTTATATTTAAAGTACATGATTGAGAATATATTTATAGACAGGTTTTTCAAATCACATGATTTGATGCTGGCACTTTATATTTAGAGCAAGCACTCTGGAAAAACATGCAGCAATTGCTTACTGAACATATATATCTTTTCTATTACTCCTTGGATTGTAAGGATGGTTTTAAAACCAGCTGTAGTATTTAGCATTCTGATCTGGTAAGAGAAGGCACACAAATGTTGATGAAAATACTGAAAAGCTGGTAGGATTCTTGCCAAAGCCCTGAGGTGTTACTATTCACACATCTTTTGACATGTTAGATGCAAATATCAGAAAGCAAACAAAACAACAGAGACCCCCCCAAATGCACTGGTTCTTACCTGATGTGGACTGCTTCATCATGTTACGCATTAAGAAACAGAGCAAAACAAAGTAAAAACATGCACAATCTATTTAAATAATACTTAAAACATCTGACACACTACAACTTAAAAAATTAGCAAAATCTACATTGATTGTGGTGGCACACACCTTTAATCCCAGAACCCAGGAAGCAGAGGCAGGTGGATTACTGTGAGTTCGAGGACAGCTTGGTCTACATACTGAGTTCGAGGCCAGTTGTGGGTACAGGGAGGGCATCTCAACAAAACAAAACACAAAATCTTAGCTCTGCACTAGCAACAAAAAAGATTAGAATTTAGGATTTCTCTATAAGCATTAAAACAATGTTGTACTCAGACCATTTAGGAATTAGAAAAGGAAAGTGATAAGATATTATATAACAAAGAATAATGCAGAAAGAGATGTGGTAGCTAATAAGAAAACAGGAAACTGTCATGTTCATAGTCTGATGAATGTAGGTTTTGACAGGAAACAGTAGTTTCTAACTGCATGATAGTAAAAATTCAGACACTAAAAAACGACTATTAGCAACCATTGCAGCCATTTTACAGTGAAATTCTCATTGAACTTTTAGAGCAGGAAGAAGTTGCAGTGATAGACTCTGAAGCTCCAGTCAGTAAGTACCATCAGTCTACTTTATTATCTAAACCACTAAATGTTAAGATACACTTCCTTTCTGAAACAAAGAAGCATCATAAATTCAGTTTTATGGCCTCTAAATATAAGGCATTAATAAGTAACAGAGAAATCTGTGCTGAGAAAATTTGATCACCTGGGCAAGTGCCTGTGGGGCCAGAGGAGATAACATGTTCTCTGTATGTTTGCTTTCTTTTAGGCACATTACAGGATATCACTAACTTGACGAAGCTTAGATCTCACTTTTACACTTGATTTTAAAGAGACATAGATGATACTTTTCCAATTTTGACTTTTGGGCAAAGGAATTCATCAAATTATTATGATATTAATAAAATATGTTTGCAAGACACTTTACAGCAAATGAGGCATATTTCAAGTTGAAACCTTTTCTCCTGTGTGTGAATGAAGACTGCATAGTGCAGACAAGTGCAACATTCTGAGATTCAAAAGAGTAAGAGGAAGGTCTGCATTGGGTATTTTGAAAGACTATCAATCCACAACAAAGTGGAAAAAGTCATCCACACACCAAAAAAACCCCTAACCAGATGAACTTTGATCACTATAGACAGGGCTTGAACTACTGAAGTGAGTCATGTGACAGCAAGCGAACTGCAAAACAGTTGCAGTAAGTTTCCAAGACTGAGTCAGATCAGATTGCAAAGCTCCATTTGTACATTTGCCTTTGTATAATCAATGTCTGTAAACCACACAGCAATGGCTTTTCAAGCTGAATACAACATCAAAAATTAACTATACATTAGACTTCATATGGGAAGGTAGAGATAAAGGCCCATAATAGTAGAGACTGTGAAATTTGAGAGGTTTTACCTTTTCTCCTCCCATCCAAGTTTGGTCAAAAATGGATTCTTTAAAGAATACTTTTAATAGTTTTTCTACTTTTCAGAGCTTAAAATATATGTAAATGGGACATGATATGCTAACTTTTTCTCTTTTCACTGTGGCCAAATTGAGGATGACCTTGAACTCCTGATCCTCCTGCCACCAACTCCTAAGTGCTGAGATTACAGCCATGTGCACCACCAAGCTCTAAATTTTTTCTTAATTACCAGCTTCTCAAAAACCAACCAACCAACCAACCAACCAACCAACCAACCAACCAACCAACCAACCAACTGTATTGCAAACATGACAAAGATTAAAACTAGCAAGAAGTACCTAAACTAAAAGATTTCAGCTGGGCACGGTGGCGCACATCTTTAATCCTAGCACTCGGGAGGCAGAAGCAGGCGGATCTTTGTGAGTTCAAGGCCAGCCTGGTCTACAGAGTGAGTTCCAGGACAGCTGGGGCTTCAAGGAGACCCTGTCTCGAAAAGACCAAAAAAAAAAAAAAAAAAAAAAAAAAAAAAAAAAAAAAGGGATTTCCAGAGAACCAGAACAGGAAACAAGTGGCCAACTGGAGGTCATGACTTCTTAATCACTGTATGCCAAAGTTCCAACAATCAGAACTTAAAAATTAGTCAAAGTTAAAACAATTGAAACAATATTGAAACAATACTTATGTAGTTTAAAGTTGACAACATTTTCGGCATCATTAGTTATTAAACACTTAAAACTTACAGATTTTGTGTAAAATGTATAAAATGCAATAGTTAACTCACATTTTCAGAGGCAGTGGAAAGCTAAATGCCAACCTACACGAAAAAGGCAGAAAGTTTGGCATTGTGGAAACTGATCTTGCACACTTCACCAGGAGAGATGGAGCCATCTACAGAGACTCTTAGTGCAGTGCATAGGAAGCTCTATTTAGGGAGCCATCTACAGAGACTCTCAGAGCAGTGCATAGGAAGCTCTATTTAGGCCTTATGCACAAGCAAAATGAAACTGCTTTCTTCCTGGCAGCTGACAGATCTTGACAAAATTGAAACCATTAACAATATTTAAACAGTAGTCTAATGTCAATGGTGATGAAGCTAGGAATATATGAGGTTCTATGTAAATTTATGACCAATTACAGGAAATAAATCACTTCACACTTGTTTCACTCTGAACCTTTAAGACTAGATCAAAGTATCATGCACATTTCATTTGATTTAACCTTTAGTGGAAGCATTTCAAAAAATTGTTAGCAAGATGCTAACATGGAGTTTTGCTTTTCTATCTGGATTGAATTATGTCAGGAAGAATTGTTGTTCTCTAGAGCTGTACGATGGGCTTTCATCAGCCCACCCAGTCAATCAAATGTGTACTGACAAACACTGCACTAGCTAGGAAGGTGGAACAAAGATGAACAAACCCAGGCTCCCACTGTCAGTGAACTAGTGTCTAAAAAAGGTCACAAATACCTGGTTCCAGGATGTCACATAAGGATCCAGCAAACCTACAAGAAAAGCCAGGCACTGGCCAGAAGGGAGAGTGCTGGAGCATGGAGCAAGATGATGATGCCTGGGCTGAGTCTTTAAGGATGAGCAGGTGCTGGGAGGGGAAATCCAGGCACAGGTGGCCTGGTGAAGGGCTTAGAACCCTGAGAATCATTATGTGCTGGGAAACTACAAGTGGTTTGGTGTGGCTGGATCTATGTCTCAAGATGAAATTTGAGAAAAGCGGAGCTAACCTGTAAAGAATCTCACTGTATGCTGAAGAACAAGGACTTTACCTGGAAAGCTACAGGGAGCCACTGGCACAGGGGAGTAGTTTCATCAGATCTACCTAATCAATTATAACACTACCTGGGATAGTATAATGTGATACTGTTTCATGGTATACTTAGTTCAATAGGATCACTTCTTTAGCTTTTACTGTGTCCCCAGCACTGTCTTTAGTGCCTTTCTGGCAATAATTGCAGAATCAATTCTTACAAAATGGTTGGGAGACACAGAAGTTAATTAATTTGCCCATACTACTATAGCTAGCGAGTCAAATATGTACCTGGAAGGTCTCATATCATCTATTTAGGCAAGCTAAGTGTTTACAAATAAACTGGAATGTGGGATGGTAAACAAAACTAACAGAAAATCAAGATTCAAGTCTGAATATGATATACTACAATTGCTAATTTCATTTAGACTGTCAGTGATAATAGTCTTAAAGTTGTCTAGGTACTAGAACACTCAAGGTATTTGATATGATTATGAATCCATTCTCAAATGATGGACATATCTTTTAAAAATATTTATTATTTTTATGTGTATGAGTACATCATCTGCTTGGATGTAAGTACACCCATGTAGTGCAATGCCCATGGAGCTCAGAAGAGGGCATTGGATCCCTCAAACTGGAGTTACAGGTGGTTGTTAGCTGCCATGTTAGTGCTGGGAATGGAACCAGGGTCCTCTGCAAGAGCAGCCAGTAATCTTAAGCACTGAGCCATCTCTGCAGCCCAGATGGACATATCTTTATAACTGAAATGTCTGTAAACACATCAATGGACCTAGGTTTGGAAATTTCTAGAAGACAAAGAATACGGATGTTCAAAAATGGCTAAAGAGGAGCTGAAGAATGATGGCTCAGTGGTTAAGGGTACTGGTTGTTCTTGTAGCAGACACAGATTGCATTCCTAGAACACACATAGCAGCTAACAATTATCTGGAATCCCAGTTCCAGATGGTCTGATGCCTTCTTCTGGCCTCTGTGGGCATTACCTGGACATGGTGTACTTATATACATCCAGGCACTCATAAACATAAAATAAAATTAAAACTGTAAAAAATGGCTATTGAATCAGCTGGGTATAGAGGTGTAGGCACAGGAATCTCCGCACTTGAGAGGCTGAGGAGAATTGAGAGTCAGAGGTCAGCCTGGGCTACACAGTAAGACTCTGCTTAAAATGAAGGAAAAAAGGGGGTGGTGTCACTACTGAGATATAGTCAACAGACCATATAACTGAATGGATTTTGGTTGTGTGGTTATCACCAGAATCAACCTTACGGTATTTTCACCAACCATAAAGAAACCACATATCGGGGCTGGAGAGATAGCCTAGCGGTTAAGAGCACCGACTGCTCTTGCAGAGGACCCAGGTTCGATCTCCAGCACCCACATGGCGGCTGAAAACCGACCTTAACTCCAGTTCCAGGGGAATCCGACACCGTCTTCTGACCTCTGCGGCATTGCACGACATGGGTGCACCAACCTACATGTAGACAATGCATTCATACACATATGAAAATAAATTAAAAAAAAAAAAAGAAACCACATATCTCTTAGTGGCCATCCCTCAGTTAGCCCTCCATTGTCTCCTAAACCCCAGGTAAGCACTGAGCTACTGGTATTCCATAGATTTGCCTATTCTGGTCTTTTTATGGAAACAGTATCATTACATTTATCATCTGGATTGTAGTATATATGTATACCTCATTCTTTCACTGCCTAATAACTTTCTACTGTATGGCTATGCCATAACTATTTATCCATTCATCTGCTAATCAACATTGGAGTTGTTCTGACTTTTTGGCAACTATGAATGTTATGAATATTCATGCACAAATTTCAGTGTGGACATTTCAGTTCTTTTGGGTATATGGCTAGAAGTAGAATTGCTAAGTAGATGGTAAATATGTTTAATCAGATAACAAAATGAAATATTATGTCTCAAACTATACCATTTTTTATTCCCAAGTGCTGTGTATAGACTTTGGATTTTTCCATATCCTTGCCAGCATTTATTGTCTATTTGTATGGCACTGATTCATGTGAACTTGTATCTAACTGTGGTTTTGATTTATATTCCCTTGATGATCGATGATGCTGGACAAATTTCCTTGTGTGCCTGGCCATTTGTAGATGTATTTGAGAAAACAGTCTATTGAGAGCCTTTATTCAGTTAATATATGCTCAGTATATTCTAGAGACAAATTTCTTATCCGACAAATGTTTAAAATTTTATTAAAGCTGGACATGGTGGTGCACACTTTTAATCCCAGCAAGAGGAAGGCAGAGGCAGGCAGATCTCTGTGAGTTCAAGGCCAGCCTGGTCTACATAGTGAGTTCCAGGTCAGGTGGGGCTATAGGGAGACCCTGCCTCAAAAAGAACAACAAAAATTTATTTTTTTACTATTATTTTGTGTGGAAGTTTGGGTATATGGGGGTATGCACGGGCACAGCATGTGGAGGCCAGAGGTCAAAGTCAGATAATCTTCCTCTATTGCTGGCTCCTTTTGTTTTTTTGAGATAAGTTCTCTCACTAAATCTGGAGCTTACCAATTGGCTAGACTGGCTGGCCACCAAACCCCTAGGATCCCCCTATCTCTACCCCTAGAGTTGGGATTTCACCATCACGCCTGCCTTTTCACATGGGTATTGGGGGATCTAGACTCAGGTCCTCTTACTTGCACAGCAAGCATTTCACCCACTGAGCCATCTCTCTAACCACAAAGCCTTAAAGTTTTATCTCCCACTATCAGGGCTGTCTTTCCACTTTCCTGGTAGTATTCTTTGAAGCATAAATGAACACGAAAGGCCACAACTGGCCAAAGTGTAGAGAAAAGAGACTGCAGAGTGTGGGTCCTTGGACAGGACTCCTACATTAAAATCTTAAATTTTTAAAAAATTTATTTTTAAAAAATATTATTATTATTATTACTATTATTATTATTATTTTGGTCTTTTTGAGACAGGGTCTCCCTGTAGCCCCAGCTGTCCTGGAACTCACTCTGTAGACCAGGCTGGCCTTGAACTCACAAAGATCCGTCTGCCTCTGCCTACGTTTGATTCCCAGCACCCACATGGAGGCTAACAACTTTCTGTAATCCCAGTTCCAGGGGAATCCAACACCACTGTCTTCTGACCTTCACAGGCATTATATGATGGGTGCACCTTCATACATGCAGACAGTATAATCATACACATATAAAAATATATATAAGGGGGCTGGAGAGATGGCCTAGCAGTTGGGAGTACCGACGGCTCTTGCAGAGGACCCGGGTTTAATCCCCAGCACCCACATGGCGGCTAAGAACCATCTTTAACTCCAGTTCCAGGGGAAATCTGACACCCACTTATGACCTCCAAGGCATTGCATGACATGGGTGCACAAACCTACAGGCAGACGGTACATTCAAAACTCATACAAAAATAAATAAAATAAAAAAATATATAAATGGTCAATGGGCCTATGAAAAGATGCTCTACTTCATTAAGCCAAGAGACAAATGCCTATCAGAACCGCAGTGAGGTGTCAGTTCATTCTTACTAAAATGGCCACCACTATAAAGATAGTACTAAGCATTAGCAAGGATGTGGAGAGATGGGAAGCCTTACACACACCTGGTAAGGAGGTCAAATGTTACAGTGGCTTTGGAAAACAGTATGGTAGTTCTTCAACTGATAATAATAGAGTTGCCATATGACCAAACAAGTCTACTATCAAGTAGATATTCAAATGCAAACAAAAGTTCAGGAAGAAGTTTGTATGTGAATGCTCATAGTGACATTATCCATGATAGCCAAACGGTGGGAATAAACCAAGTATCTGTCAAATGTCAATGAATAAAATGTGGTATATTCTTATTTTTTAAATTATTATCATTATTATTATTATTGTCTTTTCAAGACAGGGTCTCCCTATAGCCCCAGCTATTCTGGAACTCACTCTGTAGACCAGGCTGGCCTTGAACTCACAAAGATCTGCCTGCCTCTGCCTCCCAAGTGCTAGGATTAAAGGCATGTGCCACCACGCCCGGCTATTTTTTAAATTATTAAGCAATAAAAAAGAATGATGTAGCTGGGCATGGTGGTACACACCTTTAATGCCAGCACTCTGGGAAGCAGAGGCTGACAGAGCTCTGCCAGTTTAAGTATAGCCTGGCCTATATACTTATATAGCAAGTTCCAGGCCAGCCAGGGCTGTAAGGTGAGACCTTGTCTCAAGAGAAAAGAAAAAGGGCTGGGCGTGGTGGTGCACACCTGTAATCCCAGCACTCAGGAAGGAAGAGGCAGGCAGATCTCTGGGAGTTCAAGGCCAGCCTGGTCTACATAGTGAGTTCCAGGCCAGCGGGGCTACAGGAAGACCATGTCTCGAAAAGACACACACACACAAAAGAAAAAAGAAGAGACACACAGTATAATATGGATATATTATGCTAAATGAAAGAAACCAATTACAGAAGACCACATATTACACGATTCTATTCATTCTGTGTCTAGTATCAGGAAAGCAGTAGAGACAAGAGATCAGTGGTTGACTATGGATGAAAGAAAAGTCTGGAGGGTACAAGGAGAAGTGATGCTAATGCTTAAGGATTTCTTTTTAGAGCAGAAAAAAGTTCTAGAATTGACTATGATGGTTATAAAGCTCTGCAAATATGCCTACAACCCAGTGAACTCTAAACTTTATATGAGTAAACTTTATCATATATGACTATCTTGATAAAGTGGTACTTTACATAAAACTAAGCATTTTGTGTATGTTTCCAACAGAAGTACTGCCAGATTGAAAATAAGTAACTGTCTACTCAAGAAATATATATATATATATTTTTTGTCTTTTTGAGACAGGGTCTCCCTGTAGCCCCAACTGTCCTGGAACTCATTATGTAGACCAGGCTGGCCTTGAACTCACAGAGATCCACCTGCTTCTGCCTCCCAAGTGCTAGATTAAAGGCGTGCGCCACCACACCCGGCTTTTTTTTTTTAAAGAAATAATTTTAACTGATAAAAAATTTCACCAACAATGTAAACCTTCTACATCTGGCTCTCCCCACAGTACTGTCATTTTAAATAGTCAGAAAATGATGGAATAAAAGTTTAATGCTTTAGGCTGAGGCATTAAGTATAAAAGGGAGATTCATTAATGCATTTGTAGTATTCATCTTTTGCCCAGAAACTGTAACTCCTGCTAATCTAGCTTTTTACACATGTAAGACATTTACCACCCCCTACCCTTTGTCAATGGGCACAAAACAAGCTTTCAGACAAGGTTAGTATCCCTCTCTTCCTTATCCTGAGGCGCTTGCAGGCTGCTCAGTTAAGATTGGGCACTTGCAAACCACATGACCTCATGAATGCTATCTTATCACATCACAGGTTCCTCACACTGACCACAACAACTTAAATCAGACAGGCAGCAAAACAGCACAAAGTCTGTGACACGTACTATGAGTATGACATTTCCAGCTGTCCTGTTTGTGGGAAGAGAAAATCTGATTATCTCATGTCCAACTGCATCTGTGAGATAGAGTCATGAAAGGCACATGATTTACTGTGCCAAAGACTCCCAGCCACAGTTGAAAACGTTTAGCTTTTGTAAATCTGAGACAGCAAGCAGTTCATCTTCTATCAAACCTCCTTTAACTGACACTTAAATGCCTGGAAAATGTTTTCAAATGTTCCTAGCTTGAAAAAATGTCAACTTATTATCAAGTCATTACTATTTTTTGAAACACTAATAAGTTACTGGCCAAGAATGGTGGTGCACAGCTTTAATCCCAGCAGAAAGGCAAGTGAATCTGAGGTTCAAACCAACCAGGGCTACATAGTGAGAACCTGTCTCAAAGAAAAAAAAAGTTCTACCAACAACTGACCATATTTCAAAGTCAAAGTTGAAGAAACTGTTATTTATTAATCTAAGAATATACAGCATGAAAAAAGCGTGAAACATTGAGTAGTTTAATAAGTAATAACAGAGTATCTTAGATTGAAAAGATTCAAACTGGCTCTACAACCCACCCCATGGACCAGACCAAGATCTCAAAAGGAATACAACTCAAAACTCTATCAAAGCATATTCAAGGAAGTAGGCTGCATTTTAGGGATTTCCTTATTTAAGGAAGCTCTCTGATTGGGACTGCAGATGTAGCTCAGGGGTTGAGAGCTTGCCTAGGATACACAAGGCCCTGGATGCCAGTTCAGCACCTGTTTTCTCTCTCTGTCTCTGTCTCTGTCTCTGTCTCTCTCTCTCTCACACACACACACACACACACACACACACACACACACACACACACACAGAGCGTAAAAGAAATGTTTAGTTTTATCCAGCAGGTCAACCTCTATGAATTCTCCACACCTGCAGTGAGCAGGGAAGCTCCTCTCCGGGCTTCGGAGTCCCTCTCTACTGATTTGTCTTCTGTTTTTGTACTCCATCTCCTCTGAGAGCTTTTTGCCTCAAAATCTTTCTACCTATATGCTCTGATTGAAATATCCCCTTATTTTCCTCTTCCTAGCTATGTTCTTCTACTCCTTTAATATGTAGCCCAGGCAGCCCCACACTAGAGACTTCTTTGTGTGTATATGTGTATGTATACTTGTGAGGTGTATGTGTACATGTGTATGCAGAGGCTGGAGGATGACTTGGGGTATACTGCTCTACCCCTCTGTCTATTCCTCCGAGACAGGGTCTCTCACTGAACCTGGAGGTTGGCTGTTGGTCAGCAAGCCCCTCCTATCTCTGCTCCTTACAGAGCTGTGGTAACAGGTGTGCACAGCAACATCTAAGTGTGACATGGGTGTTGGGATCCAAACTCAGGTCCTCATGCTTGTCTAGCAAGCCATCTCTTCAGCCTCCACTAAAGACTTTCCAGCATGTTTCCAGGCCAGGGTTCCACATGGTTCTACCACAGCACTGCTGATACTGCCTTCTTTCTCTACCAGTTCCAACTTCCTCAATAGTGATTTTTATATACTTTTCCCAGCCTTGGGATAGAACTTTATGAACCGTTTAGTTTAAGTGTTTTAGGATGAAGCAACCGAAGCAGAAGCTAAGGCATTTCTAGGAACTAAAATATATTCAAATGTTCAGCACAGGATAGAACTATCACTACTAGATGGAAGTGAGTCCACATCCTAAGGTAAAATGATCAGTGGTAAAGATGGACCGAGATCCAGATTTCCTGCCTTAGAGTCCACAGCTCCAAAAATGACAGTTTCCCAATCGTCTCTAGTAAGATAGAGAACAAAGCCATGCAAAATCTGGAAGCCAAACAGAACTTAACCAAACCAAAACACCCACAGGCACACATATAACTGTACACACTTCCAGAGCTTCTATTAAAAGCCAAATAAGGGGCTGGAGAGATGGTCAGTGGTTAAGAGCACTGGATGCTCTAGCCCCCCACATGGCTGCTAACAACCACTGTAACTCTTCCCCCACTTCTGGAGGAATCTGACATCCTCCTCTAGCTTCTGTGGGCACTTACATCCATGTAGACAAAATACTCATACACATAAAGTAAAAACAAAAATAATAAAAATAAAAAATGGCTATAAATTACTATTAAAATATGTCATCATAGGGTTTTTATAGTTTATGTAAGAAAATAGCTATATTTTCTTATATAAAAATACTGGTTGCCATTTGTCTTTATTTCTCATAACCTAAACAGTCTTTTTTTATTTTTTATTTATTTTTTATTTATTTTTTTATGTGTATGAGTACAGTGTCTGCATATAGGTTGGTGCACCAATGCCATGGAGGTCAGAAAAGGGTGTCAGATTCCCCAGGAACTGGAGTTAAAGACGGTTCTCAGACGCCATGTGGGTGCTGAGAATCAAACCCGGGTCCTCCGCAAGAGCAGTCAGCGCTCTTAACCGCTAGGCCATCTCTCCAGCCCTAAACAGTCTTTTTTGGAGAGGGTCTCACTGTAAATCCCATGATGGCCTCGAAACTTTCAGCAATCCTCTTGTGTGCTAGGATTACAGATGTAAGCCATTACACCAGCCTTCTACATGGTGTGCCTAAGGTTTTTTTCCCCCGTTTCCCTCCCAGCCTGGCCCTGGAGATGGGGTCACACTTTGTAGACTAGGTCACGCTAGAACTCACTATACAACTCAGTTTGGCCTCAGATTGCAAGGAATCCTCCTGCATCAGCCTCCTGAGCACTGAGATTACAAGTGTGAGCCATCATGCCTGATCTAAGTTTCTTTTTTTTTTTTTTTTTTTGTAGAATCACCTGTTGCATTTATTTTACAACAATGATTTAAACTGAATACATTTGGGCACAGTAGATATTTGATATGAAAAGCAGTTGTATCAGAATGAGCATCAGAAAAATAGTAACCCATCTTACACAGAGTAACTAGAAAATATTTTCTGTCTGATCACTTGTACTAGAAATCCTGAGAATGTTATTCACTGAACAATTAGATTCTACCTTAGAACTGGAACTTGCTTGGAAAGATTCCTTTAAAAAATGTTGAGGTACAAATTCCCTACATATTAAACATGAGTCTTTTACATTTTAAAAAGAGTTTAAACAAATATATCAAATGATTATAGTTCAATGGCTCTTAAGACAGCTACTAGTCAGGTTCAAGGACACACTGTTCCACAATTTCCCGTAGGTTGGGGTTCTCCATTGCAGCTGCCACTCTCTGTCATTTATCTGCTTGTTGATTTCTTCTGTTGAATGGGTTCCTTCAGAAATGTAGATTTCCAACTTGTTGTTTGAATGGCAAACATCGCTGAAGTTTTACTCTTAAACATAGCCCAATAAGAGTTGCCAAAGAGCAATGAGGTACTGTAGGCGTGAACCTGATGATAACCAGACAGTCTTCTTCATTTATCTCCTGAACCTCCACACAGCTCTCTGTCACCACTTCCAGTTCTTCTAAAGTATTGGGCTTTTCTGGGTCCCGGATAGTTTGGATCAAATCATAAACCTCTAGCGCTTTCTCTTCCGTGATCCGGGGCTGCCGAGCAGCGCCCTACTCAGAGAGACCTGAGAGCCACAGGACCCTGCTCAGCGTCCAGGAGAGCAGCCCGGACACCCGCTCCATCCTCAAGCTCCGCCATTCCTGGCGACTGTCCCAACCGAGCCACCGTCTTTCCGCAGCCGACCTCAGGATTTATCAACTTCCTGGTCTTCAAATAAGCCAAAACATATGTAAAGGTTTAAGGGAGCAGAGAATAGGCGGGACTGAGCAGAGTAGCGCGGAGGATATAGGAAAAGAAACTTGATCTAAGTTTCTTAAGACTTAATTTCTTCTTTTTTTTTTTTTTTTTAGTTTTAAGGGAGGGTTTAATTTAATTACAAGACCAGGCCAACACTCAACTTGGGAAGAGTGTGGCAGGACCATCTATTTTTTATTTTTTATTATAATTTTATGTGTATGAATGTACTGTCTGCATGTAGGTTTGTACAACTGTGTCGTGCAATGCCTCGGAGGTCAGAAGAGGGAGTCAGATTCCCCTGGAACTGGAGTTACAGACAGTTCTCATCCGCCATGTGGGTGCTGGGGATCGAACCCAGGTCCTCTTGTAGAGCAGTTGGTGCTCTTAACTGCTAGGTCATCTCTCCAGCCTCAGGACCATCTTTTAACATATTTACTGATCAGTACTGACAAACATTGCTTTGGTACTATACATCTGAACTCTGGGTACCCTTATGTGATATAAAGTGCTATTCAATGCTTACCATTTAGTACCAGAAATCAGAAGTAATCTAAGACTAATGAGGGTGGAGGGAAGGAGGAAGGGAGGGAACCACACTGGAGCCAGCATGAGAGAATTGCAATTAGCCAGATTGGAGACAATGTAAACAGCAAGAGAGCTTAATCAGAATTTAATTCATGAGTTCTAGTACAGTGCTAGGACTCTCAAGAGAACAGACATAAAAAGCTGAATAAGGCACAACTGTTATTGTCAATCTGCGTTTTAGGTTGATTCTGTCCTTACAGGGAATATAAACTACTGAAGAAAACAAAGTGCTTTGTTACCTCCCTTTCTGAGCTGTGAACTACTATCAAGAATACCATAGAGACTTTATCAGACTGGCTTTTCTATTTTTCCTCAGAAGATCACAGGCTCCTTGATAACAAACCTAAACTACATTTTTTTTTTCTTTTTTTTTTCGAGACAGGGTCTCCCTGTAGCCCCAGCTGCCTGGAACTCACTCTGTAGACCAGGCTGGCCTTGAACTCACAAAGATCCGCCTGCCTCTGCCTCCCAAGTGCTAGGATTAAAGGCGTGCGCCACCACGCCCGGCTTCTAAACTACATTTTTTTTTTTTAAATTTTTTTTATTATTTATTTATTTTTGTATGTGTATGAATGTACTGTCTGCATGCAGGTCTGTGCACCCGTGTCGTGCAATGCCGCGGAGGTCAGAAGAGGGTCTCGGATTCCCCTGGAACTGGAGTTCTCCTGGAATTGGAGTTACAGACGGTTCTTAGCCGCCATGTGGGTGCTGGGGATCGAACCCGGGTCCTCTGCAAGAGCGTCGGTGCTCTTAACCGCTAGGCTATCTCTCCAGCCCCCTAAACTACATTTTTAATAGTGTCTGTTACAATGTATAATGTCTAGTAGAAAACACCTATCCAAAACAGCTTAACATCCAAGTCTAACTCTATAATCCACTTGCTCTAAACTACATTTTTAATAGTGTCTGTTACAATGTATAATGTCTAATCTGAAAACACCTACCCAAAACAGCTTAACATCCAAGTCTAACTCTACAATCCACTTGCTCTAAACTACATTTTTAATAGTGTCTGTTACAATGTATAATGTCTAGTCTGAAAACACCTACCCAAAACAGCTTAACATCCAAGTCTAACTCTACAATCTACTTGTTCTTTGGCCAGTGTGGCCCTTTAATTCTAAATACCAGATCCAAACCCCTGTACAATAGCAGGTTGACTCTATATTTTCTAAATTGGCCATTTGTTCATACTTTACCTTAAAAATTCCCAAATAAACCTTTCTAGGGGTACAGACGACTAATTTATATTCCTAGGAGACCTCCTTGTTTCTCTAAGTTCTAATGCCTTTCCTTTTTCCCCCCCTTTAAATTTTGAATTTTTCTTCTTGGAGTGGCTTTTATTTCATTCTACTCCCTCCCACAAGACCTACTGTTGAAGCTGTCATGAATCAACTCCAGTTCCTAACAAAAGCACTGCACGAGAAGCAGATATTTTCATTAACACATTTAAAATGTCTGTGACCTACATGGCAGGAATGAGAGAAAACAAATGCATGTGACTAGCCAGAAAATGCTCTTTACACAAAGGAAACGAGACTGGAGCATGGTCTAAAATTACTAAGGCAAGCCATCTTGTGGAGAATTATTACAGTTTTCTTCCCAGAATGTGGTAAATTAGGTTATTTTCTAAGGCAAGGGATAAGTAGAAAGATTTATAGCATGAGATATTAGGAAAAAATGAGAAGTAACTACCAGAAGTCTGGCCAGCAGTTATGTTATAATTCTCCATATAGAATATATTGAGCCGGGCATGGTGGCTCACGCCTTTAATCCTAGCACTTGGGAGGCAGAGGCAGGAGGATCTTTGTGAGTTCAAGGCAGCCTGGTCTACAGACTGAGTTCCAGGACAGCTGGGGCTACAGGGAGACCCTTTCTCAAAAAAGACCAAAAAAAAAAAAAAAAAGAATATATTGAATAGTTAAACTAATTTAGCCAATACATCTGTGGATAAAAGTTTATCTGTCTATTTATTTATTATTTATTTATTTACTTATAAGAGTTTATTTATTTACTGCTTTACTTACTATTTATTTATTTGTTTATTTATAGACATGGTCTCCCTGTAGCTCTGGATGTCCTGGAACTCACTCTGTAGACCAGGCTGGCCTTAAATGCAAAGAGATCTGCCTACCTCTGCCTCCCAAATGCTAGGATTAAAGGTGTGCACCACCATGCCCGGCTAAGAGTTTATTTCTTAAAAGTCAGATATATAGTGGCTCACGCCTTTAATCCTAGCACTTGGGAGGCAGAGGCAGGCGGATCTTTGTGAGTTCAAGGCCAGCCTGGTCTACAGAGCGAGTTCCAGGACAGCTGGGGCTACAAGGAGACCCTGTCTCTGCCTCTCTTCTACAGATTGTGGACTCTCATTCATTCCACCCAAGGTTGGGAGTTTATTTAGCTGGACCCTACAAGTTCTTCAGTTTCTAGTGGGGACTTCTAAAATCTTAACTTAGAAAGATTAGGTGAATTTTTAGACAGAGGCAACTGATGTTTTCTAACCAAATCTGTTATGTCCAGAAATAGAACTAGAAGAAAACAGTCAACACAATTCATATATATACATACATATATATATAGACAAAAAAATACTTTGTTTTTTTTTTTTTTTTTTTTTGTTTTGGTTTTTTTAGTTTTTCGAGTNAAATGTAACATAACATTTTATTACTGATCATAAGGTTGACTTTTAATGCTAAACATTGTCTATAGATTCATGATTACAATTAATGAGTAACTTATAATTAGTTCCTGACACACGTGTTGCGTGCGGTGTAGATCTTGTGTGTGTGTGTGTTGTGTGATTGTGTGTGGAGAGTGAGAGAGAGAGAGATCTGACCTTTATTAGTTACCTTGGTTTAAACTTTACTTCAGTTATAGTAAAAATTACCGTTGTATAGAGGGAAGTCTTTTCTCCTCTTGCCTTTTTCCCCTCTCATGGTTCTATTACTGAGAGATGCAAAAAAGGATACTTGCCTAATATCAGTTAACAGATTTCTTAGTATTTGAATGCTTTTTTTTAAACTGGCACTACCTGTAATCTGTGATTCACCCATGAAATTTTTCAAGAATTGTACTAGATACTGTGTTAATTTCACTTTTTTTGTTGTTTTTTGAGATGTCGGTCTCCTTGAAGCCCAGGTGGCCCTAGAACTCACTATGTAAGACCAGACTGGCCTCCATCTCAAGATACCTGCCTGCCTCTGCCTCCCAAGTATTGGGACTGAAGGCTTGTGCCACCGATGCCCACACAATTCACATTATTTTCTTTTTTCGTTTTTTTTAATTTATGTATGTGTAAGGAATGTACTGTCTGCATGCAGGTTTTGCTGTCGCCTGTAGTTGTCTGCAATGCTGTGGATGTCAGAAGAGGGTTCCGGATTCCCTTGGAACTGGAGTTCTCCTGGAATTGGAGTTTCAGACGGTTCTCGGCTGCCATGTTGGTGCTGGGGATCGAACCCGGATCCTCTGCAGGAGCAGTTGGTGCTCTTAACCGCTAGGGCTATCTCTCCAGCCCTCACATTGTTTTCAACTACTCTGTTTTAACTAGAGAAATACTTTTTGTTAGTGTAGCTCTAGGTTGATTGCCTTGTCTATGATAAATATCTGACAACATAAATGATTTTGTTTCTTATTTTGAATCTTTATAAAACAATGTTTATTCATAGTCAAGAGACTTGAAAGGATAGCATAAACTTGAGATTTGCTGTAAAAAAATGAAGAAAAAGAAGGAAACTCCAATCTGGCCACTAGGTGAATTTTACCTCAAAGAAAAAATGTGGACATTGCCCTTTCCTGGCCTTACATCCTTCAGTTGAAGTCTGGGTATTTGGGGTAATAACTTCCTGCAGGTAGTCAATCTAAGAGTAAATTCAAGTGAAGACAAAACTTGAAAACATTGATAGGTATTTATATGGTTCAGTTTTATTTTCTTTAAGTATAAGTGCAATTCATTTTCAGCTATGATAACATGAGGAATTTAGGATCTTGCTTCTAATTCTTCCTATTCATGTGGGGTTTTTTTAAGTAATTCATGTTTATCTACAGCCATGTATAAAAGAACAAGTTCCTATAAGCATGTTCTAGAAATTTTTAGTCTTTTGAAAACTCTAAAGATTATTCCTTGTGCCCAGAAGGTGTTCTTAACAGAAATTTTGAGTAAAATAAAGCAATCTCCCATTTTTGTTAATTGTTGTTGTTGTTTTGAGAACAGGAATCTCCCTATAGCCCCAGCTGTCCTGGAGCTCACTCTGTAGACCAGGCCTGGTCTTGAACTCACAGAGATCTTCCTGCCTCTGCCTCCTGAGTGCTAGGATTAAAGGGTGTGTGCTACCATGCCCGGCTTAAAGACAGTTTCTTAGCCACCATGTGGGTGCTGGGAATTGTAGGAGCAGTCGTGCTCTTAACCACTGAGCCATCTCTCTAGCCCCCATTTTAAGTTTTTAAGAAAATTTTAGTATTGCTGAATTAATCATATAGGCTGGATGTGGTGGACACACCTTTTGATCCCAACACTTTGGGAGAGAGAGGCTGGTGGATCTCTCAATGAGGTCAAGGCCAGCCTGATCTACACAGCAAGTCCCTAGCCAGCCAAGGCTTTCAGGGAGACCTTGTCTCAAAAAGACTAAAAAGAAATGAATAAAATGAGTAAATAAAATCATATATATAATTTCTAATAGTCTAAAAATTAATCAGTAGGCATTAATTTTGTCTATCACGTGCTGTAAGAATATTTTCCTCAGGACTGACAGAAAATAATTCACATGCGATTTAACTTTAATGTGTTTGTGTTTGTTTTTGAGGCAGATCTTCCTTTGTACCCCAGAGCAACTTCAGACTCCGAACCTTCTGCCTCAGTTTCCTGAGCCCTGGATTATAGGTGTGAGCACTGCCTAATGATTTCTCATATGGGACTTTTGAAAGCAAAATTTGAAGAGAAAACTGATAAGCAGAGTAAAATGTTCTGTTAAAGAGCTAGATCCAAATTAAAGACTAGAAATTGAGGCTGGAGAGTGGCCTAGCGTTAAGAGCGCGACCGCTCTTGCAGAGGACCCAGGTTCGATCCCCAGCCAACCCACATGGCGGCCGAGAGCTGTCTGAAACTCCAATTCAGGAGAACTCCAGTTCAGGGGAGTCCGACGCCCTCTTCTGACCTCCGCGGCATTGCACGTCACGGGGTGCACAGACTTGCATGCAGACAAATCATTCATACACATACGGAAATAAATAAAATTTTTTAAAAAATTAAAAAAAATATTTATACTTTAAAAAAAAAAAAGACTAGAAGTTCATGATGAGATGCTGGGTTTGCATTTGAGACTAGCTTGAAACCCTTGGCTTAAGAAGGTCCCTGTTATAAGTCATGGGTGATAGCAAGTGCACAGTACAGCTGGGGACCACACACAGAAGGCTGAGAAGTGAGCACAAGAACAAGGTTTGGAGCTCAAGGAAGGCCAAATCTGATTGAAGAATTAACGTGTCTAAGTCATGGGAAGGGAAAGTAGGCAATAGGAAATAATTGCTGGTATTCAGTTGGAGGAGCTTTTTTATTGTTTTTAAGACGTTGACAGCTGGGCATGGTGACATATTCCTGTAAGCCCAGCACTATGGGAGCTGGGGCACAAGGATTATTAAGCTACATAGTGAGTTTAAAGCTGCCCACACTACGTAGAGAGACCCTGTCACCAAAGAAAAGACTTACTTGAGCACCAAATATTTTAGCCTGGCATGGTTGTGCACACCTTTAAACCCCAGGCACTTGGGTGACGTGGAGGGCAAGAGGATCAGAGGTTTAAGATTACCAACCATGCAAGGAGTTTGAGACCAGTCTGAGCATAATGAGACCCTGTCCTGAAAAAGAAAAGGCAGAAAAAAAAATACAGCAGACTGTCCTTGTTTGATTGTCTCCTTTCACTTCTATGTGGGGTCTGGGAATCAAACTCAGGTCAGAGTGAACTCAAGTCATCTTTACCCACTAAGCCATCTTTCTAGTCCCAAGTTTTCTGTTTCTTTAAACTGCATGCTCACTCTCTGCTGCTTGTTTTCATGACTTCATTTTTTTGTGAGAATATTGCAGAACTCCAGGTAAGTGTTCATTGTAGTTCCTAAGAATGAATTGGCACCAGGCATGGTGGCGCACGCCTTTAATCCTAGCACTTGGGAGGGCAGAGGCAGGTGGCATCTCTTTGTGTGGAGTTCAAGGCCAGCCTGGTCTACAGAGCGAGTTCCAGGACAGCTGGGACATCTACAGGGAGACCTTGTCCTTGAAAAACCCAAAAAAAAAAAAAAAAAAAAAAAAAAAAAAAAGAATTGGCATCCTTACACACAAACCACATGGACAGCAGCAGTGTACTTCTGGAGGAGATATAAGAAGCACATATAGTGTTTTCTATTGGTGCTGATAGTTGGATTTTAGTCTCTAAGAAAATTTTAATGTTTAAAATTAATATGTAGAGTTTTAAGTTGTCATTTGTTTTTATAGTAGAAAAACATTAGTTTTCCAGTATAGCAGCTTCTAAATAAAAGGAAGTATGCCCTTAAGTCTGGCCTTCCTGTCATTGGAGCAGCGTAGTCTCAGGCAGGAGCTCACACAAGCCTCAGAGCAAGAAGTAGTTTATCTTTACTGTGTAAAAGGTTTCAGGTACAGAGTGAGCAGACTTTGTGTCTGAGAAAATACCTTAACACCCTTAAATATTTAGTATGGTTTATAAATCTTACAGCTCCCATTTGTATTTTACATTTTCATTATACTATATACAGTTTTACTATGACTAGAATATTATAACTACATAAAATACTTTTTTTTTTTTGGTCCTGGAACTCACTCTATAGACCAGGCTGGCCTTGAACTCATAGAGATTAACCTGCCTCTGCCTCCAAGTGTTGGGGATTAAAGGCATGTGCAACCAGGCCCAGCTATAAAAACTTTTTGTATTATTTGGACTTTAGGATCAATAACCCACACACCACACACCCAGGCCTTATACATGGTACATAAGCATTCTATCACCTAGCTATATCTATAACTCCTAAAATGTGTATTAGCTGTCTATCACTGTAACAAATGCCTAATGATAACAAACTTGTAAAGAGAGAACATGTATTTTAGTTCACAGATCTATAGGTTCCAGTCCATGATTAGTTGTTTTTTTTGTTTTTTTTTTCTTTTTACTTTAGGGACTTATAAGGCATCATGGCAGCAACGTGTAGTAGGACAAAGCGCTCATCCCATGGCTCAGAAGCAGAGGTTGATGGAGATGCCACAGCCCCACAGTTCCTGCTGAGCATTTCCCCCTGCTTGGGTGCTCACTGGCTCTGCATGTGCTCTTTCATTTTCCTCAGAGAGACAGGAGAGACTTGGCATTGTGGGTGCTAGGCAAGCACTATATTCCCAGCCTAGGACCATCTTGTAAAGGTTAATGTGACTATTAATGTCACAAGCCTTTAATAGTGGGCCTCTGTGGGGCATGTAGACCCAAGTGATACTCCATGCCAAGGTTTAAGATTCATACATTTTGCACTCAGGAGGCAAAGGCAGGCAGATCTCTGTGAGTTCAAGGCCTGCCTGGTCTACATAGTGAGTTCCAGGCAAGCTGGGCTACAGGAGACCCTGTCTCAAAAAACAGCCAAAAAAAAAAAAACTTTTTTTTTTTTTTTTAGGCCAGAAGTGTTTTTAAAATTTATCTAGATATTCATCTGACAAGTAAAGAAGTTGAGGCACCAAGAGTCAAGGGACTTACACATATTGACACAGCTGTTACTAAATGAGATCAAATTAATGTCCATGCAAAAGACTTCTCACCTTTAATATCCCACCACCCCACCATAGTCCTGATGATCTGTGTAGCCATCACATATAAACATAGTGGGGGGGGGTCCGTGTTTGTTTCAATGAATTGAAATAAGTAGCTTTTCTCAGATGAGAATCCACTGTAGAGCAGTAAAGTCTGCTCTTGCCTGCCCTGTGTTCTTTGCCTCTCTTCTACAGATTGTGGACTCTCATTCATTCCACCCAAGGTTGGGAGTTTATTTAGCTGGACCCTACAAGTTCTTCAGTTTCTAGTGGGGACTTCTAAAATCTTAACTTAGAAAGATTAGGTGAATTTTTAGACAGAGGCAACTGATGTTTTCTAACCAAATCTGTTATGTCCAGAAATAGAACTAGAAGAAAACAGTCAACACAATTCATATATATACATACATATATATATATATATACTGACTTTTTTTTTTTTTTTTTTTTTTTTAGGTCTTTCGAGACGGGTCTCCTTGTAGCCCAGCTGTCCTGGAACTCGCTCTGTAGACCAGGCTGGCCTTGAACTCACAAAGATCCGCCTGCCTCTGCCTCCCAAGTGCTAGGATTAAAGGCGTGAGCCACATATATCTGACTTTTAAGAAATAAACTCTTAGCCGGGCATGGTGGTGCACACCTTTAATCCTAGCATTTGGGAAGCAGAGGTTAGGCAGATCTTTTGGCATTTAAGGCCAGGCCTGGTCTACAGAGTGAGTCCAGGACATCCAGACTACAGGGAGACCATTTTATAAATAACAATAAATAAATAGTAAGTAAAGCAGTAAATAAATAAACTCTTATAAGTAAATAAATAAAATAATAAATAATAGAAGATAAACTTTTATCCACAGATGTATTGGCTAAATAGTTTAACTATTCAATATATTCTTTTTTTTTTTTTTTTTTGTCTTTTTTGAGAAAGGGTCTCCCCTGTAGCCCCAGCTGTCCTGGACTCAGTCTGTAGACCAGGCTGCCTTGAACTCACAAAGATCCTCCTGCCTCTGCCTCCCAAGTGCTAGGATTAAAGGCGTGAGCCACCATGCCCGGCTCAATATATTCTATATGGAGAATTATAACATAACTGCTGGCCAGACTTCTGGTAGTTACTTCTCATTTTTTCCTAATATCTCATGCTATAAATCTTTCTACTTATCCCTTGCCTTAGAAAATAACCTAATTTACCACATTCTGGGAAGAAAACTGTAATAATTCTCCACAAGATGGCTTGCCTTAGTAATTTTAGACCATGCTCCAGTCTCGTTTCCTTTGTGTAAAGAGCATTTTCTGGCTAGTCACATGCATTTGTTTTCTCTCATTCCTGCCATGTAGGTCACAGACATTTTAAATGTGTTAATGAAAATATCTGCTTCTCGTGCAGTGCTTTTGTTAGGAACTGGAGTTGATTCATGACAGCTTCAACAGTAGGTCTTGTGGGAGGGAGTAGAATGAAATAAAAGCCACTCCAAGAAGAAAAATTCAAAATTTAAAGGGGGGGAAAAAGGAAAGGCATTAGAACTTAGGAAAACAAGGAGGTCTCCTAGGAATATTAAATTAGTCGTCTGTACCCCTAGAAAGGTTTATTTGGGAATTTTTAAGGTAAAGTATGAACAAATGGCCAATTTAGAAAATATAGAGTCAACCTGCTATTGTACAGGGGTTTGGATCTGGTATTTAGAATTAAAGGGCCACACTGGCCAAAGAACAAGTAGATTGTAGAGTTAGACTTGGATGTTAAGCTGTTTTGGGTAGGTGTTTTCAGACTAGACATTATACATTGTAACAGACACTATTAAAAATGTAGTTTAGAGCAAGTGGATTGTAGAGTTAGACTTGGATGTTAAGCTGTTTTGGGTAGGTGTTTTCAGATTAGACATTATACATTGTAACAGACACTATTAAAAATGTAGTTTAGAGCAAGTGGATTATAGAGTTAGACTTGGATGTTAAGCTGTTTTGGATAGGTGTTTTCTACTAGACATTATACATTGTAACAGACACTATTAATAAAATGTAGTTTAGGGGCTGGAGAGATAGCCTAGCGGTTAAGAGCACCGACGCTCTTGCAGAGGACCCGGTTTCGATCCCCAGCACCCACATGGCGGCTAAGAACCGTCTGTAACTCCAATTCCGGAGAACTCCAGTTCCAGGGGAATCCGAGACCTCTTCTGACCTCCGCGGCATTGCACGACACGGGTGGCACAGACCTTGCATGCAGAAGTAACATTCATACACATACAAAATAAATAAATAATAAAAAAAATTTAAAAAAAAAAAATGTAGTTAGAGCCGGGCGTGGTGGCGCACGCCTTTAATCCTAGCACTTGGAGCGCAGAGGCAGGCGGATCTTTGTGAGTTCAAGGCCCCTGTCTACAGAGTGAGTTCCAGGCAGCTGGGGCTACAGGGAGACCCTGTCTCGAAAAAAAAAAAAAGAAAAAAAAATGTGTTTAGGTTTGTTATCAAGGAGCCTGTGATCTTCTGAGGAAAAATAGAAAAGCCAGTCGATAAAGTCTCTATGGTATTCTTGATAGTAGTTCACAGCTCAGAAAGGGAGGTAACAAGCACTTTGTTTTCTTTCAGTAGTTTATATTCCCTGTAAGGACAGAATCAACCTAAAACGCAGATTGACAATAACAGTTGTGCCTTATTCAGCTTTTTATGTCTGTTCTCTTGAGAGTCCTAGCACTGTACTAGAACTCATGAATTAAATTCTGATTAAGCTCTCTTGCTGTTTACATTGTCTCCAATCTGGCTAATTGCAATTCTCTCATGCTGGCTCCAGTTGGGTCCGCCCCTCCTCCTCCCTCCACCCTCATAGTCTTAGATTACTTCTGATTTCTGGTACTAAATGGTAAGCATGAATGCACTTATATCACATAAGGGTACCCAGAGTTCAGATGTATAGTACCAAAGCAATGTTTGTCAGTACTGATCAGTAAATAGTTAAAAGATGTCCTGAGGCTGAGAGAATACTAGCAGTAAGGGCACCAACTGCTCTACAAGAGACCTGGTCGATCCCAGCACCACATGGGGATGAGAACGTCTGTACTCCAGATTCCAGGGGAATCTGACTCCCTCTTCTGACCTCCGAGGCATTGCACGACACAAGTTGTACACAACCTACATGCAGGACAGTACATTCATACACATAAATTATAATAAAAAAATAAAAAAATAGATGGTCTTGCCACACTCTTTCCCAAGTGAGTGTGCCTGGTCTGTGTAATAAATTAAACCCTCCCTTAAAACTACAAAAAAAAAAAAAAAAGAAGAAATTAAGTCTTAAGAAACTTAGATCAAGTTTCTTTTCCTATATCCTCCGCGCTACTCTGCTCAGTCCCGCCTATTCTCTGCTCCCTTAAAACCTTTACATATGTTTTGGCTTATTTGAAGACCAGGAAGTTGATAAATCCTGAGGTCGGCTGCGGAAAGACGGTGGCTCGGTTGGGACAGTCGCCAGGAATGGCGGAGCTTGAGGATGGAGCGGGTGTCCGGGCTGCTCTCCTGGACGCTGAGCAGGGTCCTGTGGCTCTCAGGTCTCTCTGAGTAGGGCGCTGCTCGGCAGCCCCGGATCACGGAAGAGAAAGCGCTAGAGGTTTATGATTTGATCCAAACTATCCGGGACCAGAAAAGCCCAATACTTTAGAAGAACTGGAAGTGGTGACAGAGAGCTGTGTGGAGGTTCAGGAGATAAATGAAGAAGACTGTCTGGTTATCATCAGGTTCACGCCTACAGACCTCATTGCTCTTTGGCAACTCTTATTGGGCTATGTTTAAGAGTAAAACTTCAGCGATGTTTGCCATTCACAACAACAAGTTGGAAATCTACATTTCTGAAGGAACCCATTCAAAACAAGAATCAACAAGCAGATAAATGACAAGGAGTGGCAGCTGCAATGGAGAACCCCAACCTACGGGAAATTGTGGAACAGTGTGTCCTTGAACCTGACTAGTAGCTGTCTTAAGAGCCATTGAACTATAATCATTTGATATATTTGTTTAAACTCTTTTTAAATGTTAAAAGACTCATGTTATTTGTAGGGAATTTTACTACCTCAACTTTTTTAAAGGATCTTCTCCAAGCAAGTTCCAGTTCTAAGGTAGAATCTAATTGTTCAGTGAATAACCATTCTCAGGATTTTCTATACAAGTGATCAGACAGAAAATATTTTCTAGTTACTCTGTGTAAGATGGGTTACTATTTTTCTGATGCTCACTTCTGATACAACTGCTTTTCATATCAAATATCTACTGTGCCCAAATGTATTCAGTTATAATCAATTTAAAAAAATGCAACAGGGATTCTTACAAAAAAAAAAAAAAAAAAAAAAGAAACTTAGATCAGGCATGATGGCTCACACTTGTAATCTCAGTGCTCAGGAGCTGATGCAGGAGGATCCTTGCAATCTGAGGCCAAACTGAGTTGTATAGTGAGTTCTAGCGTGACCTAGTCTACAAAGTGTGACCCCATCTCCAGGGCCAGGCTGGGAGGGAAACGGGGGAAAAAAACCTTAGGCACACCATGTAGAAGGCTGGTGTAATGGCTTACATCTGTAATCCTAGCACACAAGAGGATTGCTGAAAGTTTCGAGGCCATCATGGGATTTACAGTGAGACCCTCTCCAAAAAGACTGTTTGGGCTGAGAGATGGCCTAGCGGTTAAGAGCGCTGACTGCTCTTGCAGAGGACCGGGTTTGATTCTCAGCACCCACATGGCGTCTGAGAACCGTCTTTAACTCCAGTTCCTGGGGAATCTGACACCCTTTTTCTGACCTCCATGTATGCACTTGATTCGACCATGCAAGAATACTCATACACATAAAAAAATAAATAAAAAATAAATAAAAAATAAAAAAAGACTGTTTAGGTTATGAGAAATAAAGACAAATGGCAACCAGTATTTTATTATAAGAAAATATAGGCTATTTTCTTACAAACTATAAAAACCTATGATGACATATTTTAATAGTAATTTATAGCCATTTTTTATTTTTATTATTTTTGTTTTTACTTATGTGTATGGGTATTTTGTCTACATGGATGTAAGTGCCCACAGAAGCTAGAGGAGGATGTCAGATTCCTCCAAAGTGGGGGAAGAGTTACAGTGGTTGTTAGCAGCCATGTGGGGGGCTAGAGCATCCAGTGCTCTTAAACCACTGACCATCTCTCCAGCCCCTTATTTGGTCTTTTAATAGAGCTCTGGAAGTTGTTGTTACAGTATATATGTGTGCCTGTGGGTGTTTTGTGTTTGGTTAAGTTCTGTTTTGGCTTCCAGATTTTGCATGGCTTTGTTCTCTATCTTACTAGAGACGATTGGGAAACTGTCATTTTTGGAGCTGTGGACTCTAAGGCAGGAAATCTGGATCTCGGTCCATCTTTACCACTGATCATTTTACCTTAGGATGTGGACTCACTTCCATCTAGTAGTGATAGTTCTATCCTGTGCTGAACATTTGAATATATTTTAGTTCCTAGAAATGCCTTAGCTTCTGCTTCGGTTGCTTCATCCTAAAACACTTAAACTAAACGGTTCATAAAGTTCTATCCCAAGGCTGGGAAAAGTATATAAAAATCACTATTGAGGAAGTTGGAACTGGTAGAGAAAGAAGGCAGTATCAGCAGTGCTGTGGTAGAACCATGTGGAACCCTGGCCTGGAAACATGCTGGAAAGTCTTTAGTGGAGGCTGAAGAGATGGCTTGCTAGACAAGCATGAGGACCTGAGTTTGGATCCCAACACCCATGTCACACTTAGATGTTGCTGTGCACACCTGTTACCACAGCTCTGTAAGGAGCAGAGATAGGAGGGGCTTGCTGACAACAGCCAACCTCCAGGTTCAGTGAGAGACCCTGTCTCGGAGGAATAGACAGAGGGGTAGAGCAGTATACCCCAAGTCATCCTCCAGCCTCTGCATACACATGTACACATACACCTCACAAGTATACCTACACATATACACACAAAGAAGTCTCTAGTGTGGGGCTGCCTGGGCTACATATTAAAGGAGTAGAAGAACATAGCTAGGAAGAGGAAAATAAGGGGATATTTCAATCAGAGCATATAGGTAGAAAGATTTTGAGGCAAAAAGCTCTCAGAGGAGATGGAGTACAAAAACAGAAGACAAATCAGTAGAGAGGGACTCCGAAGCCCGGAGAGGAGCTTCCCTGCTCACTGCAGGTGTGGAGAATTCATAGAGGTTGACCTGCTGGATAAAACTAAACATTTCTTTTACGCTTCTGTGTGTGTGTGTGTGTGTGTGTGTGTGTGTTGGTGTGTGTGTGTGGTGAGAGAGAGAGAGACAGAGACAGAGACAGAGACAGAGAGAGAAAACATGGTGCTGAACTGGCATCCAGGGCCTTGTGTATCCTAGGCAAGCTCTCAACCCCTGAGCTACATCTGCAGTCCCAATCAGAGAGCTTCCTTAAATAAGGAAATCCCTAAAATGCAGCCTACTTCCTTGAATATGCTTTGATAGAGTTTTGAGTTGTATTCCTTTTGAGATCTTGGTCTGGTCCATGGGGTGGGTTGTAGAGCCAGTTTGAATCTTTTCAATCTAAGATACTCTGTTATTACTTATTAAACTACTCAATGTTTCACGCTTTTTTCATGCTGTATATTCTTAGATTAATAAATAACAGTTTCTTCAACTTTGACTTTGAAATATGGTCAGTTGTTGGTAGAACTTTTTTTTTCTTTGAGACAGGTTCTTCATCACTATGTAGCCCTGGTTTGGTTTGAACCTTCATTCACTTGCCTTTCTGCTGGGTTAAAGCTGTGCACCACCATTCTTGGCCAGTAACTTATTAGTGTTTCAAAAAATAGTAATGACTTGATAATAAGTTGACATTTTTTCAAGCTAGGAACATTTGAAAACATTTTCCAGGCATTTAAGTGTCAGTTAAAGGAGGTTTGATAGAAGATGAACTGCTTGCTGTCTCAGATTTACAAAAGCTAAACGTTTTCAACTGTGGCTGGGAGTCTTTGGCACAGTAAATCATGTGCCTTTCATGACTCTATCTCACAGATGCAGTTGGACATGAGATAATCAGATTTTCTCTTCCCACAAACAGGACAGCTGGAAATGTCATACTCATAGTACGTGTCACAGACTTTGTGCTGTTTTGCTGCCTGTCTGATTTAAGTTGTTGTGGTCAGTGTGAGGAACCTGTGATGTGATAAGATAGCATTCATGAGGTCATGTGGTTTGCAAGTGCCCAATCTTAACTGAGCAGCCTGCAAGCGCCTCAGGATAAGGAAGAGAGGGATACTAACCTTGTCTGAAAGCTTGTTTTGTGCCCATTGACAAAGGGTAGGGGGTGGTAAATGTCTTTACATGTGTAAAAAAGCTAGATTAGCAGGAGTTACAGTTCTGGGCAAAAGATGAATCACTACAAATGCATTAATGGAATCTCCCTTTTATTAATGCCTCAGCCTAAAGCATTTAAACTTTATCCATCATTTTCTGACTTATTTTAAATGACAGTACTGTGGGGAGAGCCAGATGTGGAAGGTTTACATTGTTGGTGAATTTTTTTATTTTAATTATTTCTTTAAAAAAAAAAAGCCGGGTTGTGGTGGCGCACGCCTTTAATACAGCACTGGGAGGCAGAAGCAGGTGGATCTCTGTGAGTTCAAGGGCCAGCCTGGTCTACATAATGAGTTCCAGGACAGTTGGGGCTACAGGGAGACCCTGTCTCAAAAAGACAAAAAATATATATATTATTTCTTGAGTAGACAGTTACTTATTTTCAATCTGGCAGTACTTCTGTTGGAAACATACACAAAATGCTTAGTTTTATGTAAAGTACCACTTTATCAAGATAGTCATATATGATAAAGTTTACTCATATAAAGTTTAGAGTTCACTGGGTTGTAGGCATATTTGCAGAGCTTTATAACCATCATAGTCAATTCTAGAACTTTTTTCTGCTCTAAAAAGAAATCCTTAAGCATTAGCATCACTTCTCCTTGTACCCTCCAGACTTTTCTTTCATCCATAGTCAACCACTGATCTCTTGTCTCTACTGCTTTCCTGATACTAGACACAGAATGAATAGAATCGTGTAATATGTGGTCTTCTGTAATTGGTTTCTTTCATTTAGCATATATATCCATATTTATTTGTGTGTCTCTTCTTTTTTCTTTGGTGTGTGTGTCTTTTCGAGACATGGTCTCCCTGTAGCCCCGGTGGCCTGGAACTCCTTGTAGACCAGCTGGCCTTGAACTCCCAGAGTCTGCCTGGCCTCTTCCTTTCTGAGTGCTGGGATTAACAGGTGTGCACCACCCACGCCCAGCCCTTTTTCTTTTCTCTTGAGACAAGGTCTCACCTTACAGCCCTGGCTGGCCTGGAACTTGCTATATAAGTATATAGGCCAGGCTATACTTAAACTGGCAGAGCTCTGTCAGCCTCTGCTTCCCAGAGTGCTGGCATTAAAGGTGTGTACCACCATGCCCCAGCTACATCATTCTTTTTTATTGCTTAATAATTTAAAAAATAGCCGGGCGTGGTGGGCACATGCCTTTAATCCTAGCATTTGGGAGCAGAGGCAGGGCAGATCTTTGTTGAGTCAAGCCAGCTGGTCTACAGAGTTGAAGTTCCAGAATAGCTGGGGCTATTAGGGGACCCTGTTCTTGAAAACAAACAATTTTTTTTGGTCTTTTCAAGACAGGGTCTCCCTGTAGTCCCAGCTGTCCTGGAACTCGCTCTGTAGACCAGGCTGGCCTTGAACTCACAAAGATCCACCTGCCTCTGCCTCCCAAGTGCTAGGATTAAAGGCGTGCGCCACCATGCCTGGTGCCAATTCATTCTTAGGAACTACAATGAAACATACCTGGAGTTCTGCAATATCTCACAAAAAATGAAGTCATGAAAACAAGCAGCAGAGAGTGAGCATGCAGTTAAAGAAACAGAAAACTTGGGACTAGAAAGATGGCTTAGTGGGTAAAGATGACTTGAGTTCACTCTGACCTGAGTTTGATTCCCAGACCCCACATAGAAGTGAAAGGAGACAATCAAACAAGGACAGTCTGCTGTATTTTTTTTTCTGCCTTTTCTTTTTCAGGACAGGGTCTCATTTAGCTCAGACTGGTCTCAAACTCCTTGCATGGTTGGTAATCTTAAACCTCTGATCCTCTTGCCTCCACGTCACCCAAGTGCTGGGGTTAAAGGTGTGCACAACCATGCCAGGCTAAATATTTGGTGCTCAAGTAAGTCTTTTCTTGGTGACAGGGTCTCTCTACGTAGTGTGGGCAGCTTTAAACTCACTATGTAGCTTAATAATCCTTGTGCCCCAGCTCCCATAGTGCTGGGCTTACAGGAATATGTCACCATGCCCAGCTGTCAACGTCTTTAAAAACAATAAAAAGCTCCTCCAACTGAATACCAGCAATTATTTCCTATTGCCTACTTTCCCTTCCCATGACTTAGACACGTTAATTCTTCAATCAGATTTGGCCTTCCTTGAGCTCCAAACCTTGTTCTTGTGCTCACTTCTCAGCCTTCTGTGTGTGGTCCCCAGCTGTACTGTGCACTTGCTATCACCCATGACTTATAACAGGGACCTTCTTAAGCCAAGGGTTTCAAGCTAGTCTCAAATGCAAACCCAGCATCTCATCATGAACTTCTAGTCTTTTTTTTTTTTAAAGTATAAATATTTTTTTTAATTTTTTAAAAAATTTTATTTATTTCCGTATGTGTATGAATGCATTGTTTGCATGCAAGTCTGTGCACCCGTGACGTGCAATGCCGCGGAGGTCAGAAGAGGGCGTCGGACTCCCCTGGAACTGGAGTTCTCCTGGAATTGGAGTTTCAGACAGCTCTCGGCCGCCATGTGGGTGCTGGGGATCGAACCTGGGTCCTCTGCAAGAGCGGTCGGCGCTCTTAACCGCTAGGCCAGCGCTCCAGCCTGAATTTCTAGTCTTTAATTTGGATCTAGCTCTTTAACAGAACATTTTACTCTGCTTATCAGTTTTCTCTTCAAATTTCTGCTTTCAAAAGTCCCATATGAGAAATCATTAGGCAGTGGCTCACACCTATAATCCCAGGGCTCAGGAAACTGAGGCAGAAAGGTTCGGAGTCTGAAGTTGCTCTGGGGTACAAAGGAAGATCCTGCCTCCAAAAACAAACACAAAACACATTAAAGTTAAATCGCATGTGAATTATTTTCTGTCAGTCCTGAGGAAAATATTCTTACAGCACGTGATAGACAAAATTAATGCCTACTGATTAATTTTTAGACTATTAGAAATTATATATGATTTTATTTACTCATTTATTCATTTCTTTTTAGTCTTTTTGAGACAAGGTCTCCCTGAAGCCTTGGCTGGCCAGGGACTTGCTGTGTAGATCAGGCTGGCCTTGACCTCATTGAGAGATCCACCAGCCTCTCTCTCCCAAGTGTTGGGATCAAAGGTGTGTACCACCACATCCAGCCTATATGATTAATTCAGCAATACTAAAATTTTCTTAAAAACTTAAATGGGGGCTAGAGAGATGGCTCAGTGGTTAAGAGCACCGACTGCTCCTACAATTCCCAGCACCCACATGGTGGCTAAGAACTGTCTTTAAGCCGGGCATGGTAGCACACACCTTTAATCCTAGCACTCAGGAGGCAGAGGCAGGAAGATCTCTGTGAGTTCAAGACCAGCCTGGTCTACAGAGTGAGCTCCAGGACAGCTGGGGCTATAGGGAGATCCTGTCTCAAAACAACAACAACAATAACAAAAATGGGAGATTGCTTTATTTTACTCAAAATTTCTGTTAAGAACACCTTCTGGGCACAAGGAATAATCTTTAGAGTTTTCAAAAGACTAAAAATTTCTAGAACATGCTTATAGGAACTTGTTCTTTTATACATGGCTGTAGATAAACCATGAATTACTTAAAAAAACCCCACATGAATAGGAAGATTAGATGCAAGATCCTAAATTCCTCAAATGTTATCATAGCTGAAAATGAATTGCCACTTATACTTCAAAGAAAATAAAACTGAACCATATATAATACCTATCAATGTTTCAAGTTTTGTCTTCACTTGAATTTACTCTTAGATTGACTACCTGCAGGAAGTTATTACCCCAAATACCCAGACTTCAACTGAAGGATGTAAGGCCAGGAAAGGGCAATGTCCACACTTTTCTTTGAGGTTAAAATTCACCTAGTGGCCAGATGGAGTTTCCTTCTTTCTTCTTCATTTTTTACAGCAAATCTCAAGTTTATGCTATCCTTTCAAGTCTCTTGACTATGAATAAACATTGTTTTATAAAGATTCAAAATAAGAAACAAAATCATTTATGTTGTCAGATATTTATCATAGACAAGGCAATCAACCTAGAGCTACACTAACAAAAAGTATTTCTCTAGTTAAAACAGAGTAGTTGAAAACAATGTGAGGGCTGGAGAGATAGCCTAGCGGTTAAGAGCACCAACTGCTCCTGCAGAGGATCCGGGTTCGATCCCCAGCACCCACATGGCAGCCGAGAACCGTCTGAAACTCCAATTCCAGGAGAACTCCAGTTCCAGGGGAATCCGACACCCTCTTCTGACCTCCACAGCATTGCACGACATGGGTACACAAACCTGCATGCAGACAGTACATTCCTACACATACATAAATTAAAAAAAAACGAAAAACAGAAAATAATGTGAATTGTGTGGGCATGGTGGCACAAGCCTTCAGTCCCAATACTTGGGAGGCAGAGGCAGGCAGGTATCTGTGAGATGGAGGCCAGTCTGGTCTACATAGTGAGTTCTAGGCCACCTGGGGCTTCAAGGAGACCACATCTCAAAAAGACAACAAAAAAAGTGAAATTAACACAGTATCTAGTACAATTCTGAAAATTTCATGGGCTGAATCACAGATTACAGGTAGTGCCAGTTTAAAAAAAAGCATTCAAATACTAAGAAATCTGTTAACTGATATTAGGCAAGTATCCTTTTTTGCAATCTCAGTAATAGCACCATGAAGAGGGAAAAAGGCAAGAGTGAAAAGACTTCCCTCTATACAACGGTAATTTTTACTATAACTGAAGTAAAGTTTAAACCAAGGTAACTAATAAAGGTCAGATCTCTCTCTCTCTCACTCTCACACACACACACACACACACACACACACACACACACACGCACGCACACACGTGTGTCAGGAACTAATTATAAGTTACTCATTAATTGTAATCATGAATCTATAGACAATGTTTAGCATTAAAAGTCAACCTTATGATCAGTAATAAAATGTTATGTTACATTTAGAGAGGAAGGAAGAAATATGTGAAGATCAACATTTATCACTTACCTCATGATTCAGCTCTGCTATCTGATCTTTCAGTTCCCTAATATACTGGTTAGAATCCGACTTGTTAAGCTGACCTTGAAGCTTTCCCTCTTCTTTCTAATTTTTGACAATACAACAAAGTAAAATCAGGAGGCAGTTTTTACACCATGGACTCAAATAATTCAAGGCACAGAGCAGTACAAGTACACATCCTTTAATTAGCAGAATTCTGAAAAGTAATTCATAATGAATTAAACTTAAGTGTTTCTAAAACGCGCTTAATGGATGTTTACAACCCTCACAATTTGTAAAATATATTTTTGGGGAGTCTTAGAAATGATCAAACAAGGTCCTCTAATGACAAAAGAACCCAAAAATTTCAGAGCCATTCATATAATTATTTTGTCAGACATGTTTTCCTATCCAGATCACACGAGAGCCAGTGCCTAGTCAGGAAGCTGCAGAGACTCTCACAGTTACACTTGGAATCTGCTTTTGCAGAAACAGAGAAAGGGAAAAAGAAAAAGCTCTCTAAGTAATTCTAAAAAGGGCTGTAAAGGGCTGTGAGTCTCCTGTTAAATTTGCTCAGGAATGTGCACTGGGAATTTGCAGCTGATTAAAAGAAGTTCCGGAGCCGGGCTTGGTGGTGCACGCCTTTAATCCTAGCACTTGGGAGGTAGAGGCAGGCGGATCTTTGTGCATTCAAGGCCAGCCTGGTCTACCAAGTGAGTTCCAGGACAGCTGGGGCTACATGGAGACCCTGTCTCGAAAAGACCAAAAAAAAAAAAAAAAAAAGAAGTTCCGGGGGCTGGAGAGATGGCCTAGCGGTTAAGAGCACCGACTGCTCTTGCAGAGGACCAGGGTTCGATCCCCAGCACCCACATGGCAGCTAAGAACCGTCTGAAACTCCAATTCCAGAACTCCAGTTCCAGGGGAATCTGACGCCCTCTTCTGATCTCCGTGGTATTGCACGACATGGGTGCACAAACCTACATGCAGACAGTACATTCATACACTAAATAAATAAATAAATAAATAAATAAATAAATAAATAAATAAATAAATAAACGTTCCTAGCTGGGTGTGGTAGCGCATGCCTTTAATCCTAGCACTTGGGAGGCAGAGGCAGGTGGATCTTTGTGAGTTCAAGGCCAGCTTAGTCTACAGAGTGAGTTCCAGGACAGCTGGGGCTACAGGGAGNAAAAAAAAAAAAAAAAAAAAAAAAAAAAAAAAAGTTCCTGGGAACCAGGTATGGTGGTGTGCATCTTTAACCCCAGTACTTGGGAGGCAGAGGCAGGTAAATCTCTGAGTTTGAGGGCAGCTGGGTCTACATGGTAAGACCCTATCTCAAAAAAAAAAAAGGAAGGACAGGCATCCTGGATAGATGTTCAGTGGCTTCTTTCCACAGAGACAACCATTGCTAATCATTTTTAGTCTGATATTCCCATGACTGGCACATGTATACTTAAGCACATGAATACATGTTTTCACTCAACAGTACAAGCTGAATGTATAGAGTGAGGTATATACATTTGTGATTTTAGGAGCTCAGTGAGTCCCTGTAAGTTACATTAGTATTATCTGAGTTTTCATAGGGCTTTAAAAGTCAGTTTTCCAATTCTATTGGGAGTAGAGGCTTACAGGGAAGACTATTTTCCAGTGTAGAGATACTTTTTACTACCTTTCAAAATCACAACAGGATAAGACCTTGAACTTTCAGACCTCTAAGTGCATCTAAGTCCACCACCCTCCATTTTATCCTACATAATTTCCTTAAATAGCCTCTTCAGGAAGAAGCAGTAATTAGAATTGCTCCAACAACAGAATAGGCAGTTATCCTACTGGAGTCAGAAAACCAGTCCTATGAGACTGCTCTTCTCAATTAACTGTGCTTGCTACTTCCCCACATCCTTAACTGTACTCAGTCTGTTTTTCAGATCCTTGCATCAAATTGTCCCTTCTTATTTTTATTTTATACATGAGTATATTGCCTGCCTGTATGTAAGTGTACCTGTGCCATGCACTGCCTGTAGAATTCAGAACAAAGTGTCAAATGTCCTTGGTACTGGAGTTACAGATGGTTGTTAGCTGCCATTCAAGTGCTGGGAATTGAACCTGGGTCCTCTCCAAGAGCAGCCAGTATTTTTAACCACTGAGCCATCTCTCCAGCCCTGCATCAAATTATTCTTACACACTGCCTTTTAGTCTGTTTCCTTTTGACAAGTTGTCTTGAAAAAGCTTTTTATTGGAATAAGGTCTGCTAAACTGATTCAATGTATCTAATTTTTTTTTTTTTTTTGAGACAGGGTCTCCCTGTAGCCCCAGCTGGCCTTGAACTCACTATGTAGACCAGGCTGCCCTTGAACTCACAGAGATCCACCTGCCTCTGCCTCCCAAGTGCTGGGATTAAAGGCGTGCACCACCACACCTGGCTTCTAATATTCTTTTTTAAAATTTTTATTTAGACCTGCCAGGCGTGGTGGTGTACACCTTTAACCCTAGCACTTGGGAGGCAGAGGCAGGTGGATCTCTGTGAGTTCAAGGCCAGCCTGGTCTACAGAGCGAGTTCCAGGACAGCCGGAGCTACAGGGAGACCCTGTCTCAAAAAGACAAAAAAAAAATTTTTTTTTTATTTAGACATGTTAGTTTGACTCAATGGCCAGGAAATGGCTGAAGCAATGGAAGAGCAGAGAGAGGAAGCCAGAATCCTGGTAAACTAAGCCAGAATCCTGGTAAACTAAGCCAGAATCCTGGTAAAGTAAGCCGGAAACCTGGCAAAGTAAGCGGGAATCCTGGCAAAGTAAGCCGGAATCCTGGTAAAGTAAGCCGGAATCCTGGTAAAGTAAGCCGGAATCCTGGTAAAGTAAGCCGGAATCCTGGTAAAGTAAGCCAGAATCCTGGTAAAGTAAGCCAGAATCCTGGTAAAGTAAGCTAGAATCCTGGTAAAGTATGCCAGAATCCTGGTAAAGTAAGCCAGAATCCTGGTAAAACCAGCTCTGAAGTCTTCTTTCCTTTTCCATTTTAGTGAAATAGTAAAATCCCTTCATTATGAAGGTAACAAATTTGAATATAGATTTGTTATTTTCAATCAAAATAATAGCTAATATATCAAGCACACATGAGCCCATCTCCCCTGAGGTTCCCCAAGGGAGTGAAGTCCTAATATATGGCCTCATCATATGTGAATGATTCAGTAATGCTCTTGCATCTGGATCAACTAGTATCCTGTAAAGAATTCAGATCATTTTTCTGTAGGGCTTAATTCTCTTGAGGAGCCCTGGTGGAGAAAGATGGAGCTTATAGCAGAAATTGTTTTTAGTCCTTTATAAGTAATCAGTCCAACAGTCTTCATAGGTAAAGAAACTTGAAAGAATAAACTTGATGCACAGGAGTTAGAGATAGCTGATAGAAAAAAAAAAAAGAGATAACTGATAGAATTTTTTACCTTAATTTTTAACATTCTCAACATGAGAAATATGGAAGCAAACCCAAACAGGAGTAGAGGGGATTCATGCAAAATTCCACACAAAATAGCTTTCTCAGATTATTTACTTGAATATTTTAGTATCTGCTAATTTTACTGGGAATTGCAGTGTAAGAAAAACAGTTTCCGCCGGGCGTGGTGGCGCACGCCTTTAATCCAAGCACTTGGGAGGCAGAGACAGGCGGATCTTTGTGAGTTCAAGGCCAGCCTGGTCTACAAGGTGAGTTCCAGCACAGCTGGGGCTACAGGGAGACCCTGTCTCGAAAAGACCAAAAAAAAAGAAAAACAGTTTCCTTTGCATTTACAGCCCATGATAACAGACTAATTCACTTATACTTTTGTCTGAATCTGACTTCCTCTTTTTTTTGGGGGGGGGGTCTTTTTGAGACAGGGTTTCCCTGTAGCCCCAGCTGGCCTGGAACTAACTATGTAGACCAGGCTGGCCCTGAACTCACAGAGATCTGCCTGCCTCTGCTGGGTGCTACCATGCCTGGACCTGAATCTGATTTTTGATCATTCCACTTTTTATACATAATAAAGTTAATTCAATAAATCAATAAAGCCAGGGATGGAGAGATGGCTCAGTGGTCAAAGAGCACTAGCTGCTCTTTCAGAGGACCCAGGTTCCATTTCCAGCACACACATGGTGCTTAAAAATTATAACCAGTTCCACGGGAATCCGGAAGCCTCTTGTGACCTCCATGGGCATCACATAACACAGGTGCACTTACATATATGCAGGCAATACGCTCATACACATAAAATAAAAATTAAATATTAAGATAAATTGATAAAGCCAAAGACAACATAGTTAAGTGATCTGGCCTGTAGCCTTCAAGTTGCATTCTGTTAAGCAGAGACACATATGTACATTTTTATATGTACAAACCACAAATTCATGTTTAATGCATAAAGTATAAGTTTATTTTTTTTTATTTACTTTTTATGTGTATGAATGTACTGTCTGAACGTAGGTTTGTGCACCTGTGTCATGCAATGCCGTGGAGGTCAGAAGAGGCTGTCAGATCCCCCTGGAATTGGAGTCAAAGATGGTTCTCAGCCAACATGTGGGTGCTGGGGATTGAACCCAGGTCCTCTGCAAGAGCAGTCAGTGTTCTTAACTGCTAGGCCATCTCTCCAGCCCAGAATATAAGTTTAAAACATAGATCATAAGCCGGGCGTGGTGGCGCACGCCTTTAATCCTAGCACTTGGGAGGCAGAGGCAGGCAGATCTTTGTGAGTTCGAGGCCAGCCTGGTCTACACAGTGAGTTCCAGGACAGCTGGGGCTACAGGGAGAAGCTGTCTCAAAAATACCAGAAAAAAAAGAGGCTGGGTGTGGTGGCGCACGCCTTTAATCCTAGCACTTGGGAGGCAGAGGCAGGCGGATCTTTATGAGTTCAAGGCCAGCCTGGTCTACAGAGTGAGTTCCAGGACAGCTAGGGCTACAGGGAGAAGCTGTCTCAAAAATACCAGAAAAAAAAGAGGCTGGGTGTGATGGCGCTCGCCTTTAATCCTAGCACTTGGGAGGCAGAGGCAGGCGGATCTTTATGAGTTCAAGGCCAGCCTGGTCTACAGAGTGAGTTCCAGGACAGCTAGGGCTACAGGGAGACCCATCTTGAAAAGACCAAAGAGGGGCTGGAGAGATGGCCTAGTGGTTAAGAGCAGCGACTGCTCTTGCAGAGGACCTGGGTTCGATCCCCGGCACCCACATGGTGGCTGAGAGCCGTCATTAACTCCAGTTCCAGACACGGGTGCACAGACCTGCATGAAACAGTACATTCATACACATAAAGAATAAATAAAAATTTAAAAAAGAAAAAAAAAAAGAAAACAAAAACAAACAAAACAACAAAAAAACCCAGATCATACCTCATTGCTTACTACTTTTATAATATTTAATATTGATTGCACTATTAAATATTCTTGCCAACATGGCCTGAGTCAATTTATAAAAATTTAAGTTAAACAAGCTTCTATTCACCCCCTTTTTAATATTTCAAAGGCATAGGACAAGAACAACTGAGTAAAAGAACAACAACTAATGAACTCCCACTCAACTTAGTCTGTTTCATGACCATCTCATCTTAGTCTTCCCTGGCTCTATGCTAATTCCATCTCAAAGGAGGAAAAGGTGTAGAGCAGAGGGGAGTGAGCAGGGAGGAAGAATGCAACAAGAAGAGAACTGTGAGGGGAGGGGTGCCCACTGATGCAAAGCAAACAGCACCACTACTGCAGAAAGCAGGCTCCCTAGGCCAGCATGCCAAATGGCAGGAGCAAGGAGTAAGCAAACGCGCTTCTCATCTGTATGTGCTCAGCTGCTTGAGTGTGTGTGTGTGTGTGTGTGTGTGTGTGTGTGTGTGTGTGTGTGTGTGTCTCTAATTCCGATATCCTATCATATACATATAAAATTATCAGCACAAATAAGATGACAAAGTACAGGATAAGTTCCAACAGCATCTAAAGTTGTTCAAGAACTCAGACCTTGGGTTTTAAGGCTGCAGAATGAGCCATACTAATGACATCCATTCTTTCCTATGGCGAAACCTGAAGTGAAAAAAACTGTTCTGGCAATTTGTTCAACAAAAAGTATCCAAGAGACTCCAGAGATGTTTCCTCCAAAGGTGGGTAATTAGGGCATAGCTAAGAAAAAAAAGTGGCACTAAACCTCACAATAAAAAAGATGCAATGTTTTTAATGAATAAAAGGAGAGCCACCCAAAACATGTGAAAAATCAATGATAATATTAGATTTTATGACTAAAAAAGAACCACAAAAATAAAAACGACAGGGGGCTGGAGAGATGGCCTAGCGGTTAAGAGCACCGACTGCTCTTACAGAGGACCCGGGTTCGATCCCCAGCACCCACATGGCGGCCGAGAGCCGTCTGAAACTCCAATTCCAGGAGAACTCCAGTTCCAGGGGAATCCGAGACCCTCTTCTGACCTCTGTGGCATTGCACAACACAAGTACACAAACCTACATGCAGACAGTACATTCATACACATACAAAAATAAATAAAATTAAAAAAAAATATGACTTTATATCCAGCATTACTCTGCGTTTCTTTTAGTAAAATTTTTACATACATCCAAGTTCTAGCAATAAGTCCAGGGCAAAACAATTATTATCTCAGAAAACTTTTCCTTTTTTTTTTGGGGGGGGGCGCCTTTTCGAGACAGGGTCTCCCTGTAGCCCCAGCTGTCCTGGAACTCACTCTGTAGACCAGGCTGGCCTTGAACTCACAAAGATCCGCCTGCCTCTGCCTCCCAAGTGCTAGGATTAAAGGAGTGTGCCACCGGCTCAGAATACTTTTCACATATTAACAACATACCAGTATTGCACCTGTGGTATTAAGATTCAACAGTCTACCTTAAGGGGATAGATGATATTTAATAAGTAGAAGTAAAAAAAAAATCAGAAATACTTTAAGTGCTATTTAGTGAATAAATGTATTAAATTAAATGACCTTTTCTTTACAAATCTGATTTTTATGTTCTTTTTAAAAATTTTTATTTAGTTATTATTTTTTATGTGTATGAGTGTACTGTCTGCATGTAGGTTGGTGCACCCGTGTCAGGCAATGCCGCGGAGGTCAGAAGAGGGCGCCGGATTCCCTGGAACTGGAGCTAAAGACAGTCCTTAGCCGCCATGTGGGTGCTGGGAATCGAACCCAGGTCCTCTGCAAGAGCAGTCAGTGCTCTTAACTGCTGAGCCATCTCTCCAGCCCCGATTTTTATGTTCTATAAACAGGTTTTCATTTAAATATTCCTTTAAAGCCTTTCTATTAAAGATCTTTCAGTATAAAAACTGAAAATATATTCACAATGTAAATATGCTAAAGAATTATGTTCTAAGAAGGACGTATTAATTTAATATCTCTCATAAAACATTCATTCAATTGTCTAATGTTTAAGATTTTTTCCATGCCGGGCGTGGTGGCGCACGCCTTTAATCCTAGCACTTGGGAGGCAGAGGCAGGCGGATCTTTGTGAGTTCAAGGCCAGCCTGGTCTACAGAGCGAGTTCCAGGACAGCTGGGGCTACAGGGAGACCCTGTCTCGAAAAGGCCCAAAAAAAAAAAAAAAAAAAAAAAAAAAAAATCCAAGTATTTTTATTGCTTTCTATTTTTTAATTTTTATTTTTGTATGTGTACGAATGTACTGTCTGCATGTAGGTTTGTGCACCCATATCGTGCAATTCTGCAGGAGGTCAGAAGAGGGTGTCAGATTCCCCTGGAACTGGAGTTCTCCTGGAATTGGAGTTACAGACGGTTCTTAGCCTCCATGTGGGTGCTGGGGATCGAACCCGGGTCCTCTGCAAGAGCAGTCGGTGCTCTTAACTGCTAGGCTATCTCTCCAGCTCCTGCTTTTTATTTTCAAACAGTGTCCATATGTTTGTTTCTGATAAGCAGGTGGGAAAATGTCAGCTACACTAATAAATTTACCAGAAACCTACATTTCTTGAGGTTTTCTTTTGGTCTAGCTGATAACAACAGATTGCCAACTCAGTGGTTTCCTAAGTAAAACTAATTGGTAAGTAACAACTTAAAGAAAAAGACTTGGTTTATTCCCATTTTGGCATTCTGTGCTTTCATTGAATTGACCTTACATATGTCATATGAGAAATGAAACTTAACAGTATAAAGTAGTATTTGTAAAAGGTGCAGATCATGTCAATGTCTGTATAGGGATACAAAGTAAGGCCTAAAGTTTTGTGTATATTTGAGGCCTTTAACCAAATGTCAATAACTCAGCTCATGATGTGCACATTGAAGTATTTGAGAGCAAAGAACATTGCAATTTACTTTGAAATGCATCTAAAATAAGATGACTAGAATGATCAACATCTAATAAGGCAACAGAAGCAAGTAAATAAAATATTAAGAGAATGAAGCCTGAATTTATGTGTGTTCACTGTACAATTTTTTCAATGTCTGTTTGGACATTTTCATGATACTTAGTGGAAAGGAAATCATTAATATACCTACATGACGCCACAAATGGAAAATTCTACCATTGACCTCCTGTGACAACTTGTATAAAAATGACCAAGAAGGCAAAGCCTCCAGAACCATGGTTAATAGCAATTTGGAGCCCAAATCCAAGATCCCTGAAATACTTTCTACTCTAGACATTTAAGTGATAGGAGGGGATAAATCTTTTACTGAGCCGGGCGTGGTGGCGCACGCCTTTAATCCTAGCACTTGGGAGGCAGAGACAGGCGGATCTTTTGTCAGTTCAAGGCCACCCTGGTCTACAGAGTGAGTTCCAGGACTGCTGGGACTACAGGGAGACCCTGTCTCGAAAAGACCAAAAAAAAAAAAAAAAAAAAATCTTTTACTGAAGCCACTTTAAATTGATTTTCTGTTAGCTACAATAAAAATATGTTCTTGAACTAAATATTCTAAAGATACACTTAAGCAAATTAATTCAATAATACAAACTAATCTATGAAGCATTTTAAACAGTGATCTCCAAAGATGACACAGTAGTATTACTATGAGTTTTATAAACAGAGATTGAGAAGCTCCTCCTGACCTACTGAATTCTCAATGTCTTAGACTGGAGCTTGAAAATTAGTACACTTTGAAAATTATACAGTGGGGGGGCTGGAGAGATGGCCTAGCGGTTAAGAGCACGAACCGCTCTTACAGAGGACCCGGGTTCGATCCCCAGCACCCACATGGCGGCAGAGAACCGTCTGAAGCTCCAATTCCAGGAGAACTCCAGTTCCAGGGGAATCCGAGACCCTCTTCTGAACTCCGCGGCGTTGCACGACACAGGTGCACAAACTTGCATGCAGACAGTACATTCATACACATACAGAAATAAATAAAATTAATAAAAAAAATTAAAAAAAAAAAAAAAAGAAAATTATACAGTGGGGAATTCTGACATAGCCTGTGTGTAGACCTATGGTTGAAATGCATTGGCTTCAACCGTCTTTGACAATTAGTCATTTCGAACATGAATTAAACATCCTAAGAATAGGTCATTATTGTGCATAAATTATGCCACTAATTTTAAATTCCTAATAGGATAATCTTATCTTGTTTTGTAAGGATCTCATTCTAGTTGGGCTTACATGCCCTTTCACCCTCAGATTCAGGAGGCAGAGGCAGGCAGATCTCTGTGAGTTTGAGGCCAGCCTGGTCTATATAGTGAGTTCTAGGCCAGCCAGGGCTACATAGGAAGACCCTGTATTAAAAACAAATAAATAAATAAAATAATATCCCAGTTTCATTACAGACTTTAGTATAAATTTACATATAAACAAAGAGAACTATTTTACCTCTGCCGCCACAGTAAATAACCAAGATCCAAAATCATATTCACAATATAGCCTCTACATTTCCAGAGTGAATATATTTAAACACACAAATAGAGGAAAACTGTCAAGGGTCTTTAATTTAATTTCTTTCAATTCTGCTATCAGTTTCACTTCACATCATTTCCATGTTAGTTCTGGCTGGTCAGTTCCCTCTCTACAGGGGGAGGCTCAATTTTGAACTCAAATCCCTTTCTTGGTTAACCCAGCTTTCAAACAGAAAATATTATTTTAAAGTTTGGTAATGTGTGATGAGGAACTAAATAATAAAATTGTTCAGGATCTGAGAAAAAGCCACACACACAAACCCTATGACTAAAAAACTAAGAAAAATTCTAAAGAATAAACATATAGTTAAAAATTGGTGAACAAAATAATTTTCTCAACACTTATATGCATCAATATTTGTGAAGAGATATGAGAGTGAAGGCAACAGTCTAATTCTTCAACTTATTTAGGTAATGGATATCACGCAGATGTGTGTAGTAAAAGCAGTAATTTTGATGTTCTACTACCTGACTTGCTTGTTAGTGACCTTGGCCACACATTCACTTTTTTTTACACCCCCAGTCACAGGAAGCTGAAATCAGAGGAAGCCTGGGGAAGAGGCAGAATGTGCTCAGGATGTGTTACACATTCTATGACAGTTTATTGGAAAAAAAAATCAGCAAGTGCTGGTTCTCTGTAAGACAGAAAATGAGAATCTTGGTATGTACAAGGTCAGAGTAGAAGGCAAACATTTCATTTGGAAGTGCCTTCACATATACCTGCTGCATTCCAACACACCATTCAAACACTGAAAAAGTAATGGTGGTGCATGAAGCCAGAAGATTAGAGAGGAAGGGGAGAGGTTTTCTGGACAGCTGTAAGGAATGATTTTTGCAAGTCACAGTGCAACAAAACCAAAACAAGGACAATGTTAAATTGCGTTGAAAAAGTGTCTAGAAGAATTTAAGAGTGCTTGCTGGGCTTGGTAGCGTACTCAGGAGGCAGAGGCAGGAGGATCTCTGTGAGTTCAAAGCCAGCCCAGTCTACGTAGCGAGCTCCAGGCCAGCTGAAACTAAAGGGAGACGCTGTCTCAAAAAAAAAAAAAAAAAAAAAAGAATGTGAACTTCTAAAAATGTTGGGGAGGTAAGAGAAAGAAAAGATAAGAAGACTTGTTTAAATATACAAATTTAGACAGGCCAATATTTAAGATAAATTGCAATGAGTATGCCTAAAAGGCCATTTTTATGTTTCTCTGTTTTTTTAATTATGTTTTTATTGACATTTTGTATATTTCATACATCATTTTTCAGTCCAATTTGGATACATTTCCCTTCTTCCTCTCCCTTCTCCCTCCCCAGTTTATGCATTCTGCCATACATGTCTTACATCTTTCTCTCAGTGTTTTTCATGTTGGTTCTAAGATACCCTATCTTGCCACAGGAAAGACACTTCCTCAGACAGGAAGATAGCTGATTTTAAAAAGCTATGTTTTAAAACACTACACAATCAGATCAACACGTTTTCACTGTCTTTGAGATTTTACTCCATTAACGTCTATGTGATATACCCGGTGCAAAAGCCCAAGTAGCACAAAGCACCCCAGGCCAGGAAGCAAACAGGAAGGTATCCAGTCTTTCATTTATATCTGGCTAAATTTTCCCTACTTACTTAGCTTTCAAAATTTTCAAGCCGGGTGTGGTGGCGCACGCCTTTAATCCTAGCACTTGGGAGGCAGAGGCAGGCGGATCTCTGTGAGTTCAAGGCCAGCCTGGTCTACAGAGTGAGCTCCAGGTCAGCTGGGACTAAAGGGAGATCCTGTCTCAAAAATACAAAAAAAAAAAAAAAAAAACTGAATTAACAGTAATTCCATAATACCATTTGTCATCATTAGCTTCAGCTGTCAACTTGGACACAAGGAGAGAACCTCATCTAAAGAACTGCCCAGGTCAGACTGGCCTGAGAAGTATTTTCTTTTTTGTTTGTTTGGTTTTTTTGGTTTTTGGTTTTGTTTTTTTGGAGACAGGGTCTCCCTGTAGCCCCAGCTGTCCTGGAACTCACTCTGTAGACCAGGGTGGCCTTGAACTCACAAAGATCCGCCTGCCTCTGCCGCCCAAGTGCTAGGATTAAAGGCGTGTGCCACCATGCCCAGCTGTGAGGTATTTTTCTTAATTACTAATTGATATAAGGATGGTCTAGTCTACTGTGGGAAGCACCACCCCCAGGCAGGTGGGCTTGGTTGTGTAAGAACCGTAGCTGAGCAAGCCAGAGAACAGCACTCCTTGGTGGCTTCTGCTTCAAGGTCCTGCCTGGAGTTTCTGCCTGGGCTTCTCTTGGTGATGTACTGTAACCTGCAAACTAAAACAAACCCTTTCCTCTCCAAGGTTTTTTTGGTCATGGTATTTATCACAGCCAAAGAAAAGAAACTAATGTGTTATTGTCTAGAATCAAACCAAGGTTTGTGGTTTTATCTGGCTACTTTACTACTTGTAAAAACATTTTATTATTTTTATGTGCATGAATGTACTGTCTGCATGCTTGTATAAATGCAACTGTGTCATGCAACACCCACGGAAGCAGGAGAGAGCATTTGAATTCCCCTGGAGCTGGGATTATGGACAGTTGTTAGCCATCATATGGGGGCTGGGAACCAAACCCAGGTCTTCTGCTGAGCCATCTCTCCAGCCCCTACTGTACTACTTTTTAGCCTTGTTTTATCTACATCAGTCCCTCTGCATTTTTTTTGGTTTTCATTGCTAACATTAAAAAAAAGAAAAAGAGTTCAGGGGCTGGAGAGATGGCCTAGCGGTTGGGAGCGCCCACTGTTCTTGCAGAGGACCCGAGTTTGATTCCCAGCACCCACATGGCGGCTGAGAACCATCTTTGACTCCAGTTCCAGGGGAATGCGACACCCTCTTCTGACCTCCGAGGCACTGCACGACACGGGTGTACAGACCTGCATGCAGACAGTACATTCATACACATAAAATAAATAAATAAAATTGAAAAAAAGAGTTCAAATCCACAGGCTATGCATTAGTCAGTTAAGACAAAAGAATTTTTCACTTCAGTAAAATTCCAAATAAACTGCTTTAAATCCTTTTTCAAAATGAGGATCAGAGAAAACCAAATAAACTACCTATTAAGGGGTTGGTTAGAAATGCACAAAGCGGGGCTGGAGAGATGACCTAGCAGTTAAGAGCACCGACTGCTCTTGCAGAGGACCTGGGTTTGATCCCCAGCATCCACATGGCAGCTGAGAACCGTCTGTAACTCCAATTCCAGGAGAACTCCAGTTCCAGGGGAATCCGATGCCCTCTTCTGACCTCTGTGGAATTGCATGACACAGGTGCACAGACCTACATGCAAACAATACATTCATACAAATAAATAAATAAAAAATAAAAAAATAAAAATAAAAAATAAATGCACAAAGCTTGCTAGGCGTGGTGGCGCACGCCTTTAATCCTAGCACTTGGGAGGCAGAGGCAGGCGGATCTCTGTGAGTTTAAGGCCGCTTGGGCTACATAGTAAACTCCAGGCCAGCTGAGACTAAAGGGAGACCCTGTCTCAAAAAGAAAAAAAAAAAAAAATGCACAAAGCTTCAATAAAAAAATTGGTTTTGACGCTGGGCGTGGTGGCGCATGCCTTTAATCCTAGCACTTGGGAGGCAGAGGCAGGCAGATCTTTGTGAGTTCAAGGCCAGCCTGGTCTACAGAGTGAGTTCCAGGACAGCTGGGGCTACAGGGAGACCCTGTCTCCAAAAGACCAAAAAAAGAAGAAAAAAAATGGTTTTGAAACAAAAAAAAGAGGTTGGTTAGAGGCCAGGCATGGTGATATATGTCTATATTTCAGCACCTAGGAAGCCAAGGCAGGAGGATTATAAATTCCAGACTATATTGGGTTACAAAGTGAGATTTGGGAGACAGATTCTTGCTATGTAGTCTAGGCTGGCCTGAACTAGAGATTCTTCTTCCTAGCCTCCTGAATGCTGAGATTATAGTCATCTGCTACCATACCTAGATATCTATTTTCCAAGTGTCTGATAAATGTCACATAATAGGCACACAGAACTAAATGAGACAAAGTCTTCTCTCTCCCTTTCTCTCTCTCTCTCTCTCTCTCTCTCTCTCTCTCTCTCTCTCTCTCTCTCGGGTGTGTGTGTGTGTGTGTGTGTGTGTGTGTGTGTGTATCCGTCTGTCTATGAGTGTGTGCAACTTGTGTGTGGGTGCCTACTGAGGCTAAAAGAGGGTATCAGATCCTCTGGAGCTGGAGAAACAAGCAGTTGTAAGCCACGCAATGTGGGAGCTGGGAAACGATCTTGAGTGCAAAGCCAGCCTGGGCTATAAAGCAAGATATGTCTCAAAGGAAGAAAAAGGTGCTTCGGCATCTCGATTTGTGAGCATTTACTACTGGTCTTTTTTAATTTATTTTTTATGTGTATGAATGTACTGTCTGCATGTAGGTTTGTGCACCAGTGTCATGCAATGCCGCGGAGGTCAGAAGAGGGTGTCAGATTCCCCTGGAACTGGAGTTAAAGACTGTTCTCAGCCACCATGTGGGTGCTGGGGATCGAACCCTGGTACTCTGTAAGAGCAGTCGGTGCTCTTAACCTCTAGGCCATCTCTCCAGCCCGGCCAATGGTTTTTTTTTTGTTGTTGTTTTTTTTTTGGTCTTTTCGAGACAGATCTTTCTGTAGCCCCAGCTGTCCTGGAACTCACTCTGTAGACCAGGCTGGCCTTGAACGTGTGCCACCACGCCTGGCGGCCAATGGTTTTTTAAGACCAGAAGTGTGTATTAGCTGCTGTAAATATCACTGCTTTCTCTTTTTACATTTTCTTCAGGAGTCTGTCATATAAGCTAATTTTTCACCTGATACATATTAGTCATTACGTTTTATATAGTACTTTTATTTTATTTTTTTATATCGTACTTTTAAAATTATAATGATCACTTAATATACCTTGACATCTTAATCTTGGCAACTAAAATAAAATCATTGCTTACAAGAAGACAGCAAAGTCCTAAAGGAAATAACAGAAACGATTAGTAATTTCCCTACACTCTTTTCATAAAGATTTCAAAATAAATCTAAGGTTATGCATAGGATGTGGGTTTTCTCTGGGAGTAGTATTACAGGAGGTTTGTGGTATTAGAAGGGTCATGACACAATGCAGGTTGCTTAGTCTCAAATGCAAGTATAAAACTGACATTTTAAAAGTATTTTATATTACAACCACAGATGAAAATCTAACAAAGACAGGCTATGGTACTCCAAAACACAGCCAAGCTTTCTCTCTTCTGTAAAAGTCAGAGCTTTCTACGGATTATTTTAAAAGCCATTTTGTTACTGTTTTAAAGGTTAAATAACAGTTTTTTTTTTTCACAGCTATATTATGAAACTAGGTTCAACGGACAGAGAGGCCATGGTATTAACTTGCAGCATGAGCATAATTCTCAAGTTCTAATTTGTTATTTTCAATTCATATATTAAAGCAAAGGTCTTAAGCAAATTGTAACTGCATGTGAAATGACTATAGAAGACAGTTGACAAGCAATCCCCTGATTAATGAACAAAACCGTACTGAAACATCAGTAGCAACCACTAAACTTTAGTACATTATTACTGATTTGTAACTCAGCCCTAAGAAAAATTAATCAAAACAGTAAATGTGGTGACTGGTAGCCTCCCTGTGACTCCAGGATGACTCATTTGACACATCTAAAAACAAATCACACTCATCTCATGTACTACTGATGAATCTTCAAAACAGTTTCGTCTAATTGAAAGTCATGCACACAAGGTTTGAATAGTCTTTTTAGTAACCAAAAGAAAAGCACATTTAAATATCTATAAAACACGTGTTCTGAAAAATGTAGCAGGGAGAAAAGAAATCAGATTTTTCCCTAACATTTTTCAAGTGAAGACTGACTTGAGAAGCATGCCAGTGTTTTATAGGATCAGAGAAATGCACAAGAAATGATCAGCACCCACACAAGGTCTGAAAAGCTAAGCAATCTCTCTCTCTCTCTCTCTCTCTCTCTCTCTCTCTCTCTCTCTTTCTCCTTCCTTCCTTCCTCTCTCACTTTTTTTTTGGGGGGGGGGCTTTTTGAGACAGGGTTTCCATATAGCCCCAGCTGGACTAGAACTCACTATGTAGACCAGGCTGGCCTGCCTCTCTACCTTCCGAGTGCTGGGATTAAAGGATGTGCCACCATGCCTGGCAGCAATGTTTCTTATAAACTGTAGTTGAACTGGAAAAAAAATTAATATTGTTACAATTATTTAAAAAACTGGGCAATTCCATTAGCTCCTAAAAACCATAAAAATCATATTATTTATAATAGACATTACTTGGAATAGTCCTAAAGAAAACCTGAGGAGGGGCTGGGCATGGTGGCGCACACCTTTAATCCTAGCACTTGGGAGGCAGAGGCAGGCAGATCTTTGTGAGTTCAAGGCCAGCCTGGTCCTACAGGGTGAGTTCCAGGACAGCTGGGGCTACAGGGAGACCCGGCCTCAAAAGTACCAAAAAAAGGGAAAAAAACCAAACTAAAGAGAATAGAGTGCCTATAAAACTTACTTGGAATTCTTCTGCATAGTTGTCAGTTTCCTATATTGTATTCAGTCATTATTTATATCTGTATGGCTTCAGAGATTTCTTTTTTTTTTATGTGTACGAGTGTACTGTCTGCATGTAGGTTTGTGCACCCGTGTCGTGCAATGCCACAGAAGTCAGAAGAGGGTCTCGGATTCCCCTGGAACTGGAGTTCTCCTGGAAATGGAGCTACAGAGGGTTCTCAGCCGCCATGTGGGTGCTGGGGATCGAACCCGAGTCCTCTGCAAGAGCAGTCGGTGCTCTTAACCGCTAGGCTATCTCTCCAGCCCGGCTTCAGAGATTTCTATTTGGTTTAGTTAAACCCCACTCTGACCTTAAATATTCCTCTTCAAACCATTCCATCTCTGACCACTAGGAGCTCTTTCAAAGTGGGCTCTTCTGTCCCTTTCTCTTCTATTTGCTTTCCTGTGATGCTGAGGGTAACCCAGGGCCTGGTACATGCCAGGCAACTGCTCTACCTGGGTCCTCTGCAAGAATACCACGTGCTCTTAACCACTGAGCCATCTTTCTAGCTCCAAATGTAATTATTTAAAAAAGTTTAAAATGCCCAAAGTGAAAAAAATCCTCAAACTTTTTTATCATTTAATTAAGTTGTTCAAAATGAAAACAATAAACATGTACTTTCAAGAGTCAGTTGGAATCTTAGCAAACAAAAAACTTTGTCAGCTATGACAGGCCATATAAATTATCACCCCTGTGAAAATATTAATTTAGGAAGCTGGAAAGTACACATGTATTAGAAAGCTTTATGGTAAACTCTACCATTCAGTAATTTCACATAATTAAAACATCAATATTTTAAAGTTAATACTAAAGGTCTTATCACTTCCTTTCCATCTCTGTCAAAAGTGCACGCTGCTCTGGGCACACTGATTTAAACCTAGATCCCACATTCTCTGTCAGAACAGAATTCTGAGTGGGTGTTTTCTAAACCAAGAGTGGTTGGGGTATTGCCCACCTGAGGCATCCCTAGAGGTTATCTGTTGGGCAGACTTACAGAAGTGGGTAAATGTTACTGGGTACCAGGAACCAAAGTTGGATTTGAATAGACTCATATCATTTTAAATGAAAACTTTCCATTATTTGTAACAAGGTACTAGTAATTTAAAGGCATGCTTAGCATACAAAAGGTTTCAACATGGCTCTGACAAATCAACATATTTTTTTTCTTTTCTTTTCTTTTTTTTTTTTTTTTTCCTTTTTTAGACAGGGTGTCCATGTAGCCCAAGCTATCCTAGAACTTGCTATGTAAACCAGGCTGGCCTTGAACTCACAGAGATCTTCCTGCTTCTGCCTCCCAAGTGCTGGGATTAAAGGCGTGTACCACCACGCCCAGCTAACATGCTTATTTTACAAATGACTAAAATGCTAACTCAATTCCAGGTTAAATATCAAGAGGCATGGGTTCAATTATCACCTATTTTCAACTAGTTGGGCAAAAAATGAACTTTTCTAATGTTTTATCCCAGTCTTTAGGAAGCAGAGACAGTTCTATGTAGTGTTTATGTAAAAACAACATGTTCAGACAATATTTGGATCAAGAGAACAGTGGAAAATTCCACCGACAGAGGGAAGAAAGTTTATTTTTAACCATTTCCCACCAATCTAAACACTATTCATTCTTTTTTAAATTTAATTTTATTTATTTATGTATATGAATGTATTGTCTGCATGTAGTTCTGTGCACCCACGTCATGCAATGCCGCGGAGGTCAGAAGAGGGCGTCGGATTCCCCTGGAACTGGAGTTCTCCTGGAATTGGAGTTACAGACGGTTCTCGAGTGCCATGTAGGTGCTGGGGATCGAACCTGGGTCCTCTGAAAGAGCAGTCGGTGCTCTTAACCACTACGCCATCTCTCCAGCCCAACACTATTTATTCTTACAGGCATTACTCCAAACGAGATTTAATTCAGTCTTTTTTTTTGGGGGGGGGGTTAATTTTATTTATTTTCATATGTATATAAATGTACTGTCTACATGTAGGTTTGTGCACCCGTGTCGTGAAATGCTTCAGAAGAGGGTGTCAGATTCCCCTGGAACTGGAGTTAAAGATGGTTCTCAGCCGCCATGTAGGTACTGGGGATCGAACCTGGGTCCTCTGCAAGAGCAGTCGGTGCTCTTAACTGCTAGGCCATCTATCCAGCCCCTTTTTTTGGTATTTTTGAGACAGGGTCTCCCTTTAGTCCCAGCTGGCCTGGAGATCACTACATAGACCAGGCTGGCCTTGAACTCACAGAGAGATCTGCCTGCTTCTGCCTCCTGAGTGCTGGAATTAAAGGTATGCACCACCATGTCTGGCTCAATCTTTTTAATCAGGTAAATGTCATCTAACTGATCACTCACATGCTAAGAACCCTTCAATTACTATCCATATTGCTTAGATTAAGACCAAAGTTCTTTCTTAGGTTCGACACAACAGACCTTACTTACATCTGAGACTTCCTCTTCTTCCTCTGTCCACCCTGAAACTACTCACTTATGCTCTCTACTCTAGACAGGCCTTGCCCTTACTCTTAGTAATGGATTCTTCTCCCAAATCTGCATGCCTTATTTTAACCTCTGTTTAAATGTCCCCTTCCCATGAATCCTGCCTGATCATATCACTAAAGGACCAACAGTCTTTTTCTCAATGCCACTCCACTCTTTCCCATCTGCTTTCATCACTGTGTTCATCATCTTCTAAAGGACATATGGTAAGATTCATTAATTCTGTTCCTCTAACTTCTCTTCCTCCCATTAGGCTAAATATGGAGAGACTTCTGTGTTCTATTTACTAATCCAGGAAAGTGATTTGAATAGTGACTGGCACATCATAGACACCTGATAAATCTTGGCTGAGTTGAAACCAACACCCCACTTAAATTCAAATTCAATCTGTTCTTCACAGACATACTTTTAAATGGGAACAACACCATATACTCTTTTAGTAAACAAGCATGTTTTAACTGCTTTAGTTTGCTGATGTCGGAGATATGAAGTCGAATAATGGTCCTCAATAAACTTTAGTTGCATACAGCAGACAGAAAAAATGAAAAAAAAAAAACAATTATGGTGTGTGAGACAGCAGGATAAGGGAGGTATACAGCAGGATATCAGAACAGACACACAGAATCAGCTGTGCTGGCACCATTCACAGCAGGTTAAACACTGACCACTGAAATTACAAGAGATCAAAGGAGAGTGAAGAAAGTCTGAGTGAAATGGGAAGAAAGATTTGAAAGGCCTAGGACACTGGGGCTCAAGTGCAGCAATGTATGAGGAAAACTGGAAGTCAAGCTGGAAAAGAAGACAAGGGTTAGAGAGAGCCAGAAGTTAAACTATGGCAAGGATAATGCAGTCATTACAGGAGGCACTCATATCCTATGAAGAAAAAATTAAAATTATCATTAATAGTAATTCTAATACTAAAAAAAAGGCATTTTAAATGAAAAGTTAAGGTGTAGGTTCTCTTAGAAACACCAATTCATTAAAAAATTTCCTCTATGTCTCAGTTTCTTCAACTATAAAATAAGGATATTAACAATATCTATTTCATATGGTTGTTGTGAAGCTTAAATTAAAACTAAGGAACCTACTGACTAGGTGCTACGGCCACAGGTGCACATCACCAAGCCTGACTAAACCACAACTCCCTAGGCTTGGAAGACTTTCTGCATTTTGCTATTTGCCTGCAATTACTGGAAGGTAAAGTAACATCACAGAGGCATCTATACAAGAACATCTTATACCAGGAGATCTATAAACTGCTTTCTGGAAAACAGGCAGGGAAGAAGAATTCTTTATATGTGTTTTCTCATTTAATCTCAGTAACTTTAAAGCAGATAACTTAAGGATATTCAGTTCTGAATGAGGAAATCAATAAGTATATGAAATAATTTGTCCATGCAAGACAGCTAGAAACGATCTGAAGTCAAACTCCATATACCAACCAAAACAGAATCACTAGCAATTTGAAAAAATAAAAACAAAAACAAAAAAACAACAAAAGACATGAAGTTGAACCAAGTCATTTGGGATTCTAAAATTCTATTCTTAATAATTAAAAAATTTGAAGCTCCTTATTTCTGATTAGGGTATATCATTTATTTTTCAGCCTCATTTAAAGAAATCCCATTAGTGTGAGGCATTCAATCAGAAAATGAGCTTGTAAAGTAAGTACATGTGATGAGGATAAGAAAAAAAACCAAGTCATGCTTTTTGAAGATAATAATTAACAATATATCAACATAATTAAAGCCATCAACAGCAATGATAAAGGTATGTGAATTTTCAGAAGTTTAAAATTTCATTTAGAATATTTCAAAGAGAAACAGGTTTAATTATTCCTTCTATGTAACAGTAAATACATTTTGGAAAGGCTAAATTCTTTTCTCTTTCCTCACCAGTGGAAAACTAATATAGCCAAATTTAAGACCAGTTGGCCTACAGAGCAAGACTAACATTAAAGAAAAAAAAAAATCAGAAGAAGGGCATCAAATCCCCTGGAAACAGAGTTAAAAGCTTTTCTAAGCCTCACCATGGGGCGCTGGGGATCAACACGCGGTCTTTTGCAAGAGCAGTCTGTGCTTTAACCGCTAGGCAATCTCTCCCAGCCCCTCTTTTTTTTTTTCCTTTTTTTCTTTTTGGTTCCTTCCGACACAGGGCTTCTCTGTAGCCCCAGCTGTTCCTGGAACTCACCTCTGTAGACACCACCATGGCCTTGCTGAACCACTCAACAAAAGATCCGCTGCCCCTCTGCCTCCCAAGTTGCTAGGATTAACAGGTGTTGCGCCACCACGCCCGGCCTTTTTTTTTTTTTCCTTTAATGCTGTCTGCCTCTGTAGGCCAACTGGTCTTAAATTTGGCTATATTAGTTTTCCACTGGTGAGGAAAGAGAAAAGAATTTAGCCTTTCCAAAATATATTTACTGTTACATAGAAGGAATAATTAAACCTGTTTCTCTTTGAAATATTCTAAATGAAATTTTAAACTTCTGAAAATTCACATACCTTTATCATTGCTGTTGATGGCTTTAATTATGTTGCTATCCCTTGTAATTATTATCTTCAAAAAGGCATGGGTGCTGGACGAAGCTTTTTAGCCCTAGCGCGTTTCTTAAGAGCGCCAATGCTTTGCAGAGGACCCGGGTTCATCCCCAGCACCCACATGGCGGCTAAGAGAACCGTCTGTAACTCCACCATTCCAGGCACGACACCTCCAGTATACATGGGGAATCCGACACCCTCTTCTGACCTCTGCGCATTGCACGACAAGGCTTGCACAGACCTGCCATGAAGACCCAGACAGTACATCCAATACACATACAAAAATAACACATAAAATAAATAACCTTAAACAAAAAAAAAAAGCATGACTTGGTTTTTTTTCTTATCCTCATCACATGTACTTACTTTACAAGCTCATTTTCTGATTGAATGCCTCACACTAATGGGATTTCTTTAAATGAGGCTGAAAAATAAATGATATACCCTAATCAGAAATAAGGAGCTTACACATTTTTTAATTATTAAGAAAAATTTTAGAATACAACAAATGAATTGGTTCAACCTTCACTGTATTTTGTTGTTTTTGTTTTTGCTTTTTATTTTTCAAATTGCTGCTATTTGTTCTTGGTTGGTATATGGGTTTGACCTTCAATCGTTTCTAGCTGTTCTGCATGGACACAATTATTCTTCCTATACTTATTGATCCTCATTCAGAAACTGAAATATCCTTAAGTTCTCTGCTTTAAAGTTACTGAGTTAAATAGAACCAAACAATATAAAGAACATTCTTTTTCCCCTGCCCGTTTTCACAGAAAGCAGTTTATAGATCTCCTGGTATAAGATGTTCTTGTATAGATGCCTCTGTGATGTTACTTTACCTTCCAGTAATTGCAGGCAAATAGCAAAATGCAGAAAGTCTTCCAAGCCTAGGGAGTTGTGGTTGTCAGGCTTGGTGATGTGCACCTGTGGCCGTAGCACCTAGTCAGTAGGTTCCTTAGTTTTAATTTAAGCTTCACAACAACCATATGAAATAGATATTGTCCCCCTTCCCTAATCATGTCACTCTACTTTTATCGTTACACCCCAAATTTTAGAGTAATTAGAGATGACAGTAGCTAGTAGTACATTTTTAATATGAATTCGACTGTTTCTACCTGATGCAAACTTATTTTACAACACCCGGTATACTTCTGTATATATTTGTAAAGCTGCTAGCTCTTATTTTAGTGATACTAGTTCAACCTTGCCTCTTTACAAATCACCATATTTTTTCTTTCTTTATTTTTATTGTATTTTTTTAACTGACTTTATTGATATCTTACTGGTTTTTTCCTATTCTATTTCACTAGGATCGCCATGTAGTGCTCTCTAGCATACGTTGACATATGATCAATACGCAGGCTGTAGTCCTTGCACCGCAGTACTCTACATAGCATCTCTGCTGCTTCTAGTCTTACCCACACCTTCGCGTGTCTTGTCCTTCCCTTACCAGATGATTTTCCTCCACCGTTTCTCCCTCTTCCACCCATGACCTATTAGCGCAGCCACTTGAGCCTCTCCAGCTTCGCCCACACTTTTCCCGGGCAACCCTACCCCTCCATATTTACTCCTTTATTCCCCCTATCTTCATCGTCACTTGTTTGACGTTATCCACCATCTACTCTAGCCTCATCTCTCGCTCACCTTTCTTTTTCACACGCTGGTCACCCTGCTTCCCCTTTGACACCCTTTGCTCTCTTCTCCGCTGAAATCGGCCGACCCCCTCCACCCATTTCGTCACAGCTCCTCTCCTGCGATGTCTATTCTGGTTTCGTGTCTTCCCACCTTGCCCCACCTTCTCGCACCTCATCCGTTTCCCTGCTGTATACCTCCCTTATCCTGTGTCTCACACACCATTTAATGTTTTTTTTTTTATCTTTTCTTTTGGACTGTCCGCTTGCTGTATGCTATACGATCACCGTGTGTCAGCCAGCCTCCGCGGACATTATTCCGATCGTCGGCTCCCTTATTGTTATCTCCTCCCCGACTTACCCCCCTCAACGCACATCACAACCCCCCCTCTTCTCCCTTCTTGTTCCCAATAGTCCAGTTTAAAATCCTGTTCCCTTTCTCTCTGGTTTTACCAATTCATGTAGCTAGTGATCTGGATGGTGTTGTGCTGTTGCCCGTCCCCACGTGAGTGTGCCCTGCCAATAGGCTTAGCCGTCATGCGGGGGCTTCCTGGCCCTTGAAGAAACAGATGGAATGTTCCTGCCTTTCCACTTTTCTTCCCTTGTATCTCGCCTGTGGCTGTGGCCGCCCGCTTTGTGTTTTTCATATCTACCGAACGCCCCTTCGTCCCCCCATACTTGCACCTGGATGTTCATCGCTGGCGGGCTCTTACCTCGGCATAGCCATACTCTCCCCAGTGCCACGCCCGCATTCTGATCTACACGGACCATTACTCCGTTCCCCCCCCCCGCGCTTGTCGCTTACGACAGTCATTTTTTTATTTTATTTTTTTGTGGGAGAGCGACAGAAGAGTGTTATTTTATATTTTTTCAATGTACTATCTACCCTGTACTGTCTAAGGTAGATTTGCTAGCACCGTGCGGTAGCCCTGCGTTCCGCTCATAATTGTTTCCATAGGCTCAGCCTATCCTATCGGTTACACCTGCTTTAGGCTGATCCTCTCCTTACGTACTTGAATTTTTGGTTATACTGGTAATTTCCCTCCCCCCCTTTTCTTTATCCCTTTTCTTCGTAACCTTTCGACTCTGTCCCGTCTTATGCATCCCCCTATTCTTGTTTTGTTCTTTTTCATCTTTTACCCCATTCCTCCAACTCTCCACACCCCTTTGTTGTTTCATTGATCTCAAGCCACGATGCTCGGCCCACCATGACGATCCCTTCGCTCCTGCCCGAGCGTGGCATGCAGTCATGCTAGCTTCTGAAACACCTACTGAGTGCTGGCCTGTTTGCAGATACCTGGTTGATGACCCCACCCATTTCTGGCTCACCTTCTTTAATCTTTCCATATGATCATGCCGCATACCATGGTCTATACACATGGCTGCCATGGTAGAATGTTAACAACTTCACCATTACTGCCCGCTCGTATTGCGATATAGATTAAGACGCCACATTAGCTCATCTTGTATTCTTGTTTTCGCGGACGACACATACCTTACAGCACTTCTGCAATGTTATAAGACTCACGTCTTAACTGTGGCCTACTGCTCTGTCTAGAAGTAGAGAAGGCATAAGTGAGTAGTTCAGGGTGGACAGCGGAAGAAGAGCCACACACTTGAAGATGAGAACTACTCGAGCTTATGCTACTCGACTCTGTAGCAGACATGTGGCTTTGTCCTGTTCCTCCTTTGGCCTGTTGACCTTAGGTCTCTTAAGTCACGGATGCTTTTCCCCCAGTACTCTTCTTGTAAGCTGCTTCTTTTCCCTCTTTTTATTTCTCCCTTTCCCCTCGTTTAGTCATTATTTTTCCCGCTGTGTCTGTCTTGCCCCCTTCTCTCCTCCTTTCCCCCCTCCCTCCTCCTCTCCCTTTTCCCCCCCCCCTCGTGTCGCCCCCCCCCCCCCCCCCCTGCCTTTCTCCCCCCTTGCTTCCCACCCGACCCTTCCCTTTTTCCTTCTCTTCCCCGCACGTTCCTCCGTTTAACTATACGAAAGAACCTAAATACTTTGGTCTTAATCTAGCAATATGATAGTAATTGAAGGGTTCTTAGCATGGCCCTGGAGTGATCAGTTTATCGATGACATTTACGATTAAAAAGATTGAGCCAGACATTGTGTTGTGCATACCTCCTTATTCCACACTCAAGGGAGGCAAGAAAGCAGCAGATCTCTCTGTGAGTTCAGGCACAGCCCTGGTTCTAGTAGTGAGTTCCAGCCCAGCTGGGATGGAAAGGGAGACCCTGTCTAAAAATACCAAAAAAAAGGGGCTGGATAGATGGCTAGCAGTTAAGACGCATCAGCTGCTCTTGCAGAGGACGCCGGTCGAGTCCCCACAACCTACATGGCGGCTTGCAGGACACTACTTATAATCCAGTTCCAGGGGAATCTGGACACCCCTTCCTGAAAGCATTTCACGACAGGTGCACAAACCTAATGTAGACAGTAATTATATACATATGAAATAAAATAAAATAAAAAAATTCCCCCCCCCCCAAAAAAAAAAAGACTGAATTGAAATACTCGTTTGGAGTAAATGCCTGTAAGAATAAATAGTGTTGGGGCTGGAGAGATGGCGAGTGGTTAAGAGCACCGAGCTGGCTTTCAGAGGACCCGGGTTTGATCCCAGCACCTCCATGGCGCTCGAGAACCGTCTGTACTAACTCCATCCAGAGAGGAAGGTCCAGTTCCAGGGGAATCCGAACGCCCCTCTCTACTCCGCGGTCATTGCATGACGTGGGTGACAGAACTACATGCAGACACTATAATCATGTACATAAATAAATAAAATAAATTTAAAAAATGATTTGTTTAGTTTGTTTAAAAAATAAAGGTTAAAAAATAAACTTTCTCCCTCTGTCGGTGGAATTTTCCACTGTTCTCTTGATCCAAATATTGTCTGAACATTTTGTTTTTACATAAACACTACATAGAACTGTCTCTGCTTCCTAAAGACTGGGATAAAACATTAGAAAAGTTCATTTTTTGCCCAACTAGTTGAAAATAGGTGTTAATTGAACCCATGCCTCTTGATATTTAACCTGGATTTGAGTTAGCATTTTGTCATTTGTAAAATAACGCATGTAGCTGGGACGTGGTGGTACACGCCTTTAAGTCCCCGCACTTGGGGGGCAGAAGCAGGAAGATCTCTGTGCGTTTCAAGGCCAGCCTGGTTTTACAGAGCAAGTTCCAGGATCGCTGGACAAAAAAAAAAAAAAAAACCCTGTCTCAAAAAGGAAAAAAAAAAAAAAAAAAAAGAAAAGAAAAAAAATATGTTGATTTGTCAGAGCCATGTTGAAACCTTTTGTATGCTAAGCATGCCTTTAAATTACTAGTACCTTTTACAAATAATGGAAAGTTTTCATTAAAAGAATATAGTCCTATTCAAATCAACTTTGGTTCCTGGTACCGCCCAGTAACATTTACCCACTTCTGTAAGTCTGCCCAACAGATAACCTCTAGGGATGCCTCAGGTGGGCAATACCCCAACCACTCTTGGTTTAGAAAACACCCACTCAGAATTCTGTTCTGACAGAGAATGTGGGATCTAGGTTTAAATCAGTGTGCCCAGAGCAGCGTGCACTTTTGACAGAGATGGAAAGGAAGTGATAAGACCTTTAGTATTAACTTTAAAATTATGTTTTACATTATGTTGAAATTACGCTGAATGGTAGAGTTTTACCATAAAGCTTTCTAATACATGTGTACTTTCCAGCTTCCTAAATAATATTTTCACAGGGGTGAAATATTATATGGCCTGTCATAGCTGACAAAGTTTTTTGTTTGCTAAGTAGTCCAACTGAGCTCTTGAAAGTACAATGTTTGATTGTTTTCATTTTGAACCAACTTTAATTAAATGAATAGAAAAGTTTGATTTTTTTCATTTTTTTTTTGGCATTTTTAATCGTTTTTTTTAAATAATTACATTTGACGCTAGAAAGATGGGCTCGGGGGTTAAGAGCACGTGTATTCTTGCAGAGGACCCAGGTTGTAGAGCAGTTGCTGGCCATGGTACCAGGCCCTGGGTTACCCTCAGCATCACAGGAAAGCAAATAGAAGAGAAAGGGACAGAAGAGCCCACTTTGAAAGAGCTCCTAGGTGGTGTCCCAGGGGAGATGGATGGGGTGTTTGGAATGGGGAAGTGATTTAAGGTCAAAGAGTGGGTGGGTTTAAGTAGAACGCCAAAATCAGGAGCCGGGGAGGCAAGTGGGGTGTGGTAACACGGACTACAAAGCGAGAAGTCCTATTGACAACACCTGTGCTGTGGGCAGCGTAGAGTGTCAGGCGGGGAAGGATCTTTGAGTATCAAGGCCAGCTGGTGCTACAGAGTGAGTTCCAGGACGGGCTGGGGCTCACAGGGAGACCCTGTCCTTGAAAAGACAAAAAAAAAATAAAAAAATAAATATATAAATAAATAAATAAACCAAATAGAAATCTCTGAAGACGCCGGTCTGGAGAGATAGCCTATCGGTTAAGAGCACCGGACTGCTATTGCCAGAGGCCCGGGTCGATTCCCCCAGCACCCACAGTGCGGATGATGAAACAACCTCGTACTCCATTTCCAGGAGGACCCAGCACCTCTTCCGTGAATATCCGAGCACCTCTTCGACTTCTGTGGCATTGCACGGACCCGGGTGCACAAAACAGCTACATGCCGACTACGTACACTCGGCACATAAAAAAAAGAAATCTCTGAAGCCATACAGATATAAATAAGCATGAATACAATATGGAAACTGACAAACTATAAGAGAAGAATTCCAAGTCAGTTTTATAGCACTCTTTCTCTTTAGTTTGGTTTTTTTCCTTTTTTTGGTTACATTTTGAGGCCGGGTCTCCCTTGATAGCCACAGCTGTCTGGAACTCACCCGTAGGACCAGCTGGCCTTGAACTCACAACCGATCTGCTGCCTCTGCCTGCCAAAGTGCTTAGGGATTAAAGTGTGCGCCCACAATGCCCAGCCCCTGCCTCAGGTTTTCTTTAGGACTATTCCAAGTAATGTCTATTATAAATAATATGATTTTTATGGTTTTTAGGAGCTAATGGAATTGCCCAGTTTTGTTTACTAATATGTAACAATATTGATTTTTTTTCCAGTTCAACTACAGTTTATAAGAAACATGCTGGCCAGCACTGCTGTGGCCCACCTTGAATCCCAGCACTCGGAAAGGTAAGAGGCAGGCCAGCCTGGTCTACGATAGTGAGTTCCAGTCCAGCTGGAGCGCTATATGGACAACCCATGTCTCAACAAGCCCCCCCCCCAAAAAAAAAGTGAGAGAGGAAGGAAGGAAGGAGAAGACAGGCAGAAGAGGAGAGGACGAGAGAGAGGTGGAGGAGGAGAGAGGTGAGAGAGCGAGAGAGAGATTGCTTTAGCTTTTCAGACCTTGTGTGGGTGCTGATCGTTTCTTGTGCATTTCTCTGATCCTATAAAACACTGGCATGCTTCTCAAGTCAGTCTTCACTTGAAAAATGTTAGGGAAAAATCTGATTTCTTTTCTCCCTGCTACATTTTTCAGAACACGTGTTTTATAGATATTTAAATGTGCTTTTCTTTTGGTTACTAAAAAGACTATTCAAACCTTGTGTGCATGACTTTCAATTAGACGAAACTGTTTTGAAGATTCATCAGTAGTACATGAGATGAGTGTGATTTGTTTTTAGATGTGTCAAATGAGTCATCCTGGAGTCACAGGGAGGCTACCAGTCACCACATTTACTGTTTTGATAATTTTTTCTTGCGGCTGCGTTACACAATCAGTAATAATTACTAAAGTGTGTAGTGGGTTGCTGACTGATGTTTCAGTACGGTTTTGTGGTCATTAATCAGGGGATTGCTTGTCAACTGTCTTCTATAGTCATTTCAATGACGTTACAATTTGCTTAAGCTTTGCTTTAATTTATATGAATTGAAAATAAACAAATTAGAACTTGAGAATTATGCTCATGCTGCAAGTTAATACCATGGCCTCTCTGTCCGTTGAACCTAGTTTCATAATATAGCTGTGAAAAAAAAAAAAAAAAACTGTATTTAACCTTTAAACAGTAACAAAATGGCTTTTAAAATAATCCGTAGAAAGCTCTGACTTTTACAGAAGAGAGAAAGCTTGGCTGTGTTTTGGAGTACCATAGCCTGTCTTTGTTAGATTTTCATCTGTGGTTGTAATATAAAATACTTTTAAAATGTCAGTTTTATACTTGCATTTTGCGCTAAGCAACCTGAGGCATTGTGTCATGACCCTGCTAATACCACAAACCTCCTGTAATGACGGTACTCCCAGAGAAAAACCCACATCCTATCATAACCTTAGATTTATGTTGACAATCTTTATGTGAAAACGGAGTGTAGGGAAATTACTAATCGTTTCTGTTATTTCCTTTAGGACTTTGCTGTCTTCTTGTAGCAATGATTTTATTTTAGTTGACCAAGATTAAGAATGTCAAGGTATATTGAAGTGATCATTATATGTAAAAGTACGATCTAAAAAATAAAATTAAAGTACAATAGAATTAACTAAAATAGAACATAATATGTATAGTGTATAAAATATAAGCTAGTTATGACAATACAAAACTAGAGAAAATGTTAAAAGAGAAGCAGTGATATTTACAGCAGAATACACACTTGCTGGTCTTAAAAAACCTGTGCCGCCAGGCGTGGTGGCACACGCTTCAAGGCCGTCCTGGTCTACAGCAGTGCAGTTCCGGACAGCTCGGGGCTACAGAAAGATCTGTCTCGAAAAGACCAAACAAAAAGAAACAAACAAAAAAAAAACCATTGTCCGGGCTGGAGCGCGGCCTAGAGGTTTAATAACCCCGACTGCTCTTACAGAGCCGAGGGGTTCGATCCCCAAGCCACCCACATGGTGGGCTGAGAACAGTATTTAACTCCAGTTCCAGGGGAATCTGACACCCTCTTCTGACCGTCCGCGGCATTGCATGACAGTGGCCAAACTACATGCAGACCAGACATTCTACCTCACATAAAAAAATAAATTAAAAAAGACCATAGTAAATGCTCACAAATCGAGATGCCGAAGCACCTTTTTCTTCCTTTGAGACATATCTTGCTTTATAGCCCAGGCTGGCTTTGCACTCAAGATCGTTTCCCAGCTCCCACATTGCGTGGCTTACAACTGCTTGTTTCCTCCAGCTCCAGAGGATCTGATACCCTCTTTTGCCTCTGTAGGCATCCAAGCAGCAGTTGCACACAAAAATAAATAAAAAAAAAAAAAAACACCACACACACACCCACACACCCCACACACCACCACACCGAAGAGAGAGATGCGGGGAGGAGGGGAGAGAGAGAGATAGCTAGAGGGATGAGAGGGCGAGAGAGGAGGAGGAGCTAGAGAGGATGGGAGGGAGAGAGCAGATTGAGGGGGAGTAGAGAGAGAGAGAGAGAAAGGGAGAGAGAAGACTTTGTCTCATTTAGTTCTGTGTGCCTATTATGTGACATTTATCAGACACTTGGAAAATAGATATCTAGGTATGGTAGCAGATGACTATAATCTCAGCATCAGGCGCTATGTATAGGAAGACTAATCTCTTAGTTAGGCCACCGCCTAGACACATAGCAAGAATCTGTCTCCAAATCTCACTTTGTAACAACTATAGTCTGAATTCATAATCCTCCTTCCTTGGCTTACTAGGTGCTGAAAATAGACATATATAACCATGCCTGGCCTCTAACCAACCTCTTTTTTTTGTTTCAAAAAACCATTTTTTTTTTCTTTTTTGGTCTTTGAGACATGGTCTCCCTGTAGCCAGCCTGTCCTGGAAACTCACTCTGTAGCCCAGGCTCGGCCTTGAAATCACAAAGATTGCCTGCCTTGCCTCCCAAGTGCTAGGATTAAAGCAATGCGCCACCAGCCCAGACGCAAAAAGCCAATTTTTTTGTTGAAGCTTTGTGCATTTTTTTTTTTTTTTTTCTTTTGAGACAGGGTCTCCTTTAGTCTAGCTGGCCTGGAGTTTATATGTAAGCCCAAGCGGCCTTTTAAACCACAGAGGCCCGCCTTGCCTCTGCCTCCCAAGTGCTAGGATTTAAAAGGCGTGCGCCCCACCACGCCTAGCAAGCTTTGTGCATTTATTTTTATTTTTATTTTTTTATTTTTATTTATTATTTGTATTGTTGAATGTCATTGTTTGCATGTCGGTCTTGTGCACCGTGTCACAATTCCAGAGGCAGAAAGAGGGCATCGGATTCCCCTGGAACTGCGTTTCTCCTGGAATTGGAGTTTAGGACGGTTCTCAGCTGCCATGTGGAATGCTGGGGAAATCAAACCCAGGTCCTCTGCAACGAGCAGTCGGTGCTCTAACTGCTAGGTCATCTTCCAGCCCCGCTTTGTGCATTTCTAACCAACCCCTTAATAGGTAGTTTATTTGGTTTTCTCTGATCCTCATTTTGAAAAAGGATTTAAAGCAGTTTATTTGGAATTTTACTGAAGTGAAAAATTCTTTTGTCTTAACTGACTAATGCATAGCCTGTGGATTTGAACTCTTTTTTTTTTAAAAATAATTTTAATTATTATTTTATGTGTTTATTGAATGTACTGTCTGCCATGCAGGTCTGTTACACCCGTGTCGTGCAGTGCCTCGGAGGTCAGAAGAGGGTTGTCCCATTCCCCTGGAACTGGAGTTTTCTTGGAGTTGGAGTTACAGATAGTTTTTGGGTGCTGGGAATAAAAAAAATTTTAATCAAAAATAAAAAAATAAATATAAACAATATTATTTCCTACATAAAAAAACAATCATCAATCCAACTCGGTCCTCGCAAGAACAGGGGCGCTCCCAACCGGCTAGGCCATCTCTCCAGCCCCTTTGAAACTCTTTTTCTTTTTTTTAATGAGCAATGAAAACCAAAAAACTGCAGAGGGGACTGATGTAGATAAAAAAAGCTCTAAAAGTAGTTACAGTAGGGGCTGGGAGATGGCTCAGCAGAAGACACGGGTTTGGTTCCCAGAGCCCCATTATGATGGCTGACAACTGTCCATAATCCCAGCTCCAGGGGAATTCAAATGCTCTCTCCTCTTCCGTGGGTGTTTCATGACACAGTGCATTTAACATACATGAAAAAGATAAAAATAAATAAAAAAAAAATATAAAATAAATAAAATGTTTTTAACGTAGTAAAGTAGCCAGATTTTAATTTTTTAACCACCAAACCTTGGTTTGATTCTAGACAATAACACATTAGTTTCTTTTCTTTGGTGTGATAAATACCATGACCAAAAAAAACCTTGGAGAGGAACGGTTTGTTTTAGCTTTGAAGGTTACAGTACCTCACCAGAGAAGCCAGGGCCTGAAGGAAAACTCCAGCAGGACCTTGATAGCAGAAGCACCAAGGAGTGCTGTTTTCTGGCTTGCTCAGCTAGGTTCTTACACAACCAAGCCCACCTGCCTGGGGGTGGTGCTTCCCACAGTAGACTAGACCATCCTTATATCAATTAGTAATTAAGGAAAACTACCTCACCAGCTGGGATGGTGGCACACGCCTTTAATCCTAGCACTTGGGCGGCAGAGGCAGGCGGATCTTTGCTGCGTCAAGGCCACCCTGGTCTTACAGAGTGAGTTCCAGGCAGCTGGGGCTACCGGGAGACCCTGTCTCCAAAACAACAGCAACAAAACCAAACACCCAAAAAAACCAACCAAACAAAAAAGAAAATACTTTCTCAAGGCCAGGTCTGGACCTGGGGATTCTTTAGATGAGTTTCTCTCCTGTGTCAGTTGACCAGCTGATGAAGAAGCTAATGATGACAAATGGTATTATGGAATTACTGTTAATTCAGTTTTTTTTTTTTTTTTTTGGTCTTTTTGAGCAGGATCTCCCTTAGTACCAGCTGATGAGTCACTCTGTAGACAAGGATGGCCTTGAACTCACAGAGATCAGCTTCCTCTGCCTCCCAAGTGCTAGGATTAAAAGGCGTGCGCCACCCACCACGCCCGGCTGAAAAATTTTGAAAGCTAAGTAAGTAGGGAAAATTTAGCCAGATATAAATGAAAGACTGGATACCTTCCTGTTTGCTTCCTGGCCTGGGGTGCTTTGTGCTACTTGGGCTTTTGCACCGGGTATATCACATAGACGTTAATGGAGTAAAATCTCAAAGACAGTGAAAACGTGTTGATCTGATTGTGTAGTGTTTTAAAACATAGCTTTTTAAAATCAGCTATCTTCCTGTCTGAGGAAGTGTCTTTCCTGTGGCAAGATAGGGTATCTTAGAACCAACATGAAAAACACTGAGTGAACGATGTAAGACATGTATGGCAGAATGCCTAAACTTGGGGAGGGAGACGGGAGAGAAGCGAAGAAGGGAAATGTATCCAACTTGGACTGAAAAATGATGTATGAAATATACAAAATGTCAATAAAAACCATTAATTAAAAAAAAGAAGCAACATAAAAATGGCCTTTTAGGCATACTCATTGCAATTTATCTTAAATATTGGCCTGTCTAAATTTGTATATTTAAACAAGTCTTCTTATCTTTTCTTTCTCTTACCTCCCCAACATTTTTAGAAGTTCACATTCTTTTTTTTTTTTTTTTTTTTTTTTGAGACCGCGTTTTCTCTTTCGTTTCAGCTGGCCTGGAGCTCGTACCGTAGATGGCTGGCTTTGGAACTCACAGAGAACCAACTGCCTCTGCTCCTGAGTCCCTACAAGCCCAGCAAGCACTCTTAAATTCTTCTAGACACTTTTTCAACGCAATTTAACATTGTCCTTGTTTTGGTTTTGTTGCACTGTGACTTGCAAAAATCATTCCTTACAGCTGTCCAGAAAACCTCTCCCCTTCCTCTCTAATCTTCTGGCTTCATGCACCACCATTACTTTTTCAGTGTTTGAATGGTGTGTTGGAATGCAGCAGGTATATGTGAAGGCACTTCCAAATGAAATGTTTGCCTTCTACTCTGACCTTGTACATACCAAGATTCTCATTTTCTTGTCTTACACCCCCCCCCCCCCCCCGAGAACCAGCACTTGTGATTTTTTTTTCCAATAAACTGTCATAGAATGTGTAACACATCCTGAGCACATTCTGCCTCTTCCCCAGGCTTCCTCTGATTTCAGCTTCCTGTGACTGGGGGTGTAAAAAAAAGTGAATGTGTGGCCAAGGTCACTAACAAGCAAGTCAGGTAGTAGAACATCAAAATTACTGCTTTTACTACACACATCTGCGTGATATCCATTACCTACTTAGGTGAAGAAAATCAGTGCCTTCACTCTCAGTCTTTCACAATATTGTTGCATATGATAGTGTTTGAGAAAAAACATTTTTTTTTTTCATTTTTGTTTCACCAATTTTTAACTATATGTTTATTCTTTAGAATTTTTCTTAGTTTTTAGTCATAGGGTTTGGTGTGTGGCTTTTTCTCCGAAATTTTTCCTGAACAATTTTATTATTTAGTTCCTCATCACACATTACCAAACTTTAAAATAATATTTTCTGTTTGAAAGCTGGGTTAACCAAGAAAGGGATTTGAGTTCAAAATTGAGCCTCCCCCTGTAGAGAGGGAACTGACCAGCCAGAACTAACATGGAAATGATGTGAAGTGAAACACTGATAGCAAATTGAAAGAAATAAATTAAAGACCCTTGCACGTTTTCCTCTCTTTGTGTTGTTTTTTAAAAATATATTCACTCTGGCAATGTCAGGCTATTTGTGAAATGATTTTGGATCTTGGTTTTTAACTGTGCGGGCGCGCTCCCCCTCGGCAGCTGGTAAAATAGTTTCTTTGTTTAGCTGTCAATTTATATCAAGTCTGTATAATGCCAATGGGGAATTATTTTATTTATTTATTGTTGTTAATTCAGGGTCTTCCTATGTAGCCCTGGGCTGGCCTAGAAACTCATATATAGACCAGGCTGGCCTCAAACTCACAGAGATCTGCCTGCCTCTGCCTCTGAATCTGGGGTTGAAAGTTGCATGTAAGCCCAACTAGAATGAGATCCTTACAAAACAAGATTAAGATTATCCTATTAGGAATTTAAAATTAGTGGCATAATTTATGCACAATAATGACCTATTCTTAGGATGTTTAATTCATGTTCGAAATGACTAATTGTCAAAGACGGTTGAAGCCAATGCATTTCAACCATAGGTCTACACACATGGCTATGTCCGAATTCCCCACTGTATTAATTTTCTTTTTTTTTTTTTTTAATGTTTTTTATTAATTTTATTATTTCTGTTATGTGTATGAACTGTACTGTCTGCATGCAAGTTTGTGCACATGTGCGTGCAACGCGCGGAGTTCGAAGAGGGTCTCGGATTCCCCTGGAACTGGAGTTTTACTGGAATTGGAGTTCAGACGGTTTTCTCTGCCGCCATGTGGGTGTGGGGATCGAACACAAAAAACACTCGTGTCACTGTAAGATCGGTGGCGCCTTCTTAACCGCTAGGCCATCTCTCCAGCCCCCCCCTGTAGGATTTTAAAGGCTTTGATAATTTTCAAGCTCCAGTCTAAGACATTGAGAATTCAGTAGGTCAGGAGGAGCTTCTCAATCTCTGTTTATAAAACTCATAGTAATACTACTGTGTCATCTTTGGAGATCACTGTTTAAAATGCTTCATAGATTAGTTTGTATTATTGAATTAATTTGCTTAAGTGTATCTTCGAATATTTAGTTTCCAGAACATTTTTTTGAGCTTAACAGAGAAAAGCAATTTAANGTGTGTGTGTGTGTATCCGTCTGTCTATGAGTGTGTGCAACTTGTGTGTGGGTGCCTACTGAGGCTAAAAGAGGGTATCAGATCCCTCTGGAGCTGGAGGAAACCAAGCAGTTGTAAGCCACGCAATGTGGGAGCTGGGAAACGATCTTGAGTGCAAAGCCAGCCTGGGCTATAAAGCAAGATATGTCTCAAAGGAAGAAAAAGGTGCTTCGGCATCTCGATTTGTGAGCATTTACTAATGGTCTTTTTTAATTTATTTTTTTATGTGATGAATGTACTGTCTGATGTATGTTTGTTGCACCCGTGTCATGCAATGCCGCGGACGGGTCAGAAGAGGGTGTCAGTTCCCCTGGAACTGGAGTTAAATACTGTTCTCAGCACCATGTGGGTGCTGGGGATCGAACCCCTCGGCTCTGTAAGAGCAGTCGGTGTATTAAACCTCTAGGCCATTTCCAGCCCGGACAATGGTTTTTTATTGTGTCTGTTGTTTCTTTTTTTTGGTCTTTTCGAGACAGATCTTTCTGTAGCCCTCAGCTGTCCCGAACTCACTCTGTAGACAAGGCGGCCTTGAAGCTGTGCCACCACTCCTGGCGGCAATGGTTTTTAAGACCAGCAAGTGTGTAATTAGCTGCTGTAAATATCAACGCTTCTCTTTTAAATTTTCTGCAGGATCTGTCATACTAAGCTAATTTTTCACCTATACATATTAGTCATTAGTTTTCTATTAGTACCTTTATTTTATTTTTTAATCGTTACTTTTTACCATATAATGATCACTTCAATATTACTTGACATTCTTAATCTTGGTCAACCAAAATAAAAATCATTGCTACAAGAAGACAGCAAAAGTCTAAAGAAATAACAGAAACGATTAGTAATTTCCCTACACTCTTTTCATAAAGATTTCAAAATAAATCTAAGGTTATGCATAGGATGTGGGTTTTCTCTGGGAGTAGTATTACAGGAGGTTTGTGGTATTAGAAGGGTCATGACACAATGCAGGTTGCTTAGTCTCAAATGCAAGTATAAAACTGACATTTTAAAAGTATTTTATATTACAACCACAGATGAAAATCTAACAAAGACAGGCTATGGTACTCCAAAACACAGCCAAGCTTTCTCTCTTCTGTAAAAGTCAGAGCTTTCTACGGATTATTTTAAAAGCCATTTTGTTACTGTTTTAAAGGTTAAATAACAGTTTTTTTTTTTCACAGCCTATATTATGAAACTAGGTTCAACGGACAGAGAGGCCATGGTATTAACTTGCAGCATGAGCATAATTCTCAAGTTCTAATTTGTTATTTTCAATTCATATATTAAAGCAAAGGTCTTAAGCAAATTGTAACTGCATGTGAAATGACTATAGAAGACAGTTGACAAGCAATCCCCTGATTAATGACCCAAAACCGTACTGCAAACATCAGTCGCAACCCACTACCACCTTAGTTAATTATTCGATTGGTAACGCAGCACGAAGAAAAAAATTATCAAAACAGTAAATGTGGTGACTGGTAGCCTCCCTGTGACTCCAGGATGACTCATTTGACACATCTAAAAACAAATCACACTCATCTCATGTACTACTGATGAATCTTCAAAACAGTTTCGTCTAATTGAAAGTCATGCACACAAGGTTTGAATAGTCTTTTTAGTAACCAAAAGAAAAGCACATTTAAATATCTATAAAACACGTGTTCTGAAAAATGTAGCAGGGAGAAAAGAAATCAGATTTTTCCCTAACATTTTTCAAGTGAAGACTGACTTGAGAAGCATGCCAGTGTTTTATAGGATCAGAAAAATGTACACAAGGAAATAGATCAGCACCACACAAGGTCTGAAAGCTAAAGCAATCTCTCTCTCCTCTCTATCTCTCTCTCCCTCTCTCTCTCTTCTCTTTATCCTTCCTTCCTTCCTCTCTCACCTTTTTTTTTGGGGGGGGGGCTTTTGAGACATGGTTTCCATATAGCCCCAGCTGCGACTGGAACTCACTATCGTAGACCAGGCTGGCCTGCCTCTTACCTTTCCGAGTGCTGGATTCAAGGATGGCCACAGCAGTGCTGGCCGCCATGTTTCTTATAAACTGTAGTTGAACTGGAAAAAAAATCAATATTGTTACCATATTAAAACAAAACTGGGCAATTCCATTAGCTCCTAAAAACCATAAAAATCATATTATTTATAATAGACATTACTTGGAATAGTCCTAAAGAAACCTGAGGCAGGGGCTGGCATTGTGGCGCACACTTTAATCCTAGCACTTTGGCGGCAGAGGCAGGCAGATCTTTGTGAGTCAAGGCAGCCTGGTCCTACAGGGTTGAGTTCCAGGACAGCTGTGGCTACAGGGAGACCCGGCCTCAAAATTAACAAAAAAAGGGAAAAAAACCAAACTAAAGAGAATAGAGTGCCTATAAAACTTACTTGGAATTCTTCTGCATAGTTGTCAGTTTCCTATATTGTATTCAGCCTTTATTTATATCTGTATGGCTTCAGAGATTTCTTTTTTTTTATGTGTCCGAGTGTACTGTATTTGCATGTAGCCTGTTTGTGCCCCAGTGTCCGTGCATGCCCACAGAAGTCAGAAGAGGGTGTCGGATTTCAGAAGAGGGTGTTGGGTTTCCTGGAAATGGAGTTACGAGGGTTTCTCAGCCGCAATGTGGGTGCTGGGGGAATTCGAACCCGGGTCCTCTGCAAGAGCAGTCCGGTGCTCTTAACCGATAGGCTATCTCTCCAGACCGGCTTTCAGAGATTTCTATTTGGTTTATTTATTTATTTATTTATTTATTTTTTTATTTTTTTTTTGTCTTTTCAAGGGACAGGGTCTCCCTGTAGCCCAGCCGTCCTGGAACTCACTCTGTAGCCCAGGCTGGCCTTGATACTCAAGATTCCCTTCCTCCCCCTCGACTGAGTACACTTCATTACGCTGCCCACAGGCACAGGCTAGTTGTCAATAGGACGCTTTCTTCCGCCTTCCTTTTCTTTGTGTTTCCCGCTTTGTTATCCAACACCCCTACTCTGCCTCCCCCTCCTGTATATTTGGCACCGTTCTAACCTACACACACCACCCCACACTCTTCTGACCCCTTGAATATCACCCCCATTCCAAACACCCCCATCCATCTCCCCCCCCTGGGACACCACCTAGGAGCTCTTTCAAAGTGGGCTCTTCTGTCCCTTTCTCTTCTATTTGCTTTCCTGTGATGCTGAGGGTAACCCAGGGCCTGGTTACCATGTGCCAGGCAACTGCTCTACCTGGGTCCTCTGCAAGAATACCACGTGCTCTTAACCCCCGAGCCATCTTTCTAGCTCCAAATGTAATTATTTAAAAAAAACAGAAGAAAAAAAAAAAAAAAAAAAAAAAAAAAAAAAAACTTTTTTATTCATTTTAATTAAGTTGTTCAAAATGAAAACAATCCACACATTGTACTTTCAAGAGCCAGTTGGACTTACTTAGCAAACAAAAACTTTGTCAGCTATTACAGGCCAATATCAATATTTCACCCCTGTGAAAATATTACTTTAGGAAGCTGGAAAAGTACACATGTATTAGAAAGCTTTATGGTAAACTCTACCATTCAGTAATTTCACATAATTAAAACATCAATATTTTAAAGTTAATACTAAAGGTCTTATCACTTCCTTTCCATCTCTGTCAAAAGTGCACGCTGCTCTGGGCACACTGATTTAAACCTAGATCCCACATTCTCTGTCAGAACAGAATTCTGAGTGGGTGTTTTCTAAACCAAGAGTGGTTGGGGTATTGCCCACCTGAGGCATCCCTAGAGGTTATCTGTTGGGCAGACTTACAGAAGTGGGTAAATGTTACTGGGCCGGGTACCAGGAACCAAGTTGATTTGATAGGACTTAATATTCTTTTAATGAAAAACTTCCATTATTTGTAACAAGGTACTAGTAATTTAAAGGCATGCTTAGCATACAAAAGGTTTCAACATGGCTCTGACAAATCAACATATTTTTTTTTCTTTTCTTTTTTTTTTTTTTTTTTTTCCTTTTTGAGACAGGGTTTTTTTTTTTTTTTTTTTTTTTTTTCCTGGAACTCGCTCTGTAAAACCAGGCTGGCCTTGAAACTCACAGAGATCTTCCTGCTTCTGCCCTCCCAAGGCTGGGACTAAAGGCGTGTACCACCACGTCCCAGCTACATGCTTATTTTACAAAGACAAAATGCTAACTCAAATCCAGGTTAAATATCAAGAGGCATGGGTTCAATTAACACCTATTTTCAACTAGTTGGGCAAAAAATGAACTTTTCTAATGTTTTATCCCAGTCTTTAGGAAGCAGAGACAGTTCTATGTAGTGTTTATGTAAAAACAAAATGTTCAGACAATATTTGGATCAAGAGAACAGTGGAAAATTCCACCGACAGAGGGAAGAAAGTTTATTTTTAACATTTCTTTTTATATTTTTAAAAAAAAAAAAAAATTTTTTAATTTCATTTTTTTATTTATGTACATGATTTATTGTCTGCATGTAGTTCTGTTCACCCACGTCATGCATGGAACGCGGAGGTCAGAGAGGGGCGTCGGATTCCCCTGGAACTGGACCTCCTCTCTGGATTGGAAGTTGAGTTACAGACGGTTCTCGAGCGCCATGTGGGTGCTGGGATCAAACCCGGGTCCTCTGAAAGCGCAGTCGGTGCTCTTAACCACTCGGCATCTCTCCAGCCCCAACACTATTTTTCTTTACAGGCATATTACTCCAAACGGAGTATTTCAATCAGTCTTTTTTTTTGGGGGGGGGGGCAATTTTATTTATTTTCATATGTATATAAATTACTGTCTACATGTAGGTTTGTGCAACTGTCGTGAAATGCTTCAGAAGGGGTGTCAGATTCCCCTGGCAATGGTTATAAGTTGTTCTCAGCCGCCATGTAGGTATTGGGGACTCGAACCTGGCGTCCTCTGCAAGAGCAGTCTGTATGCTCTTAACTTAGGCTATCTATCCAGCCCCTTTTTTTGGTATTTTTGCGACAGGGTCTCCCTTTCCTCCCAGCTGGCTGGAACTCACCTAATAGACCAGGCTGGCCTTGAACTCCACAGAGAGATCTGCCTGCTTCGCCTCCCTTGAGTTGCTGGGAATTAAAGGTATGCACCAACCATGTCTGCGCTCAATCTTTTTAACTCAGGTAAAATGTCATCTAAACTGATCACTCCACATGCTAAGAAACCTTCAATTACTAATCATATTGCTAGATTAAGACCAAGTTATTCTTAGGTTCGACACAACCAGACCTTACTTAATCTTAGACTTCCTCTTCTTCCTCTGTCCACCCTGAAACTACTCACTTATGCTCTCTACTCTAGACAGGCCTTGCCCTTACTCTTAGTAATGGATTCTTCTCCCAAATCTGCATGCCTTATTTTAACCTCTGTTTAAATGTCCCCTTCCCATGAATCCTGCCTGATCATATCACTAAAGGACCAACAGTCTTTTTCTCAATGCCACTCCACTCTTTCCCATCTGCTTTCATCACAGTGTTCATCATCTTCTAAAGGACATATGGTAAGATTCATTAATTCTGTTCCTCTAACTTCTCTTCCTCCCATTAGGCTAAATATGGAGAGACTTCTGTGTTCTATTTACTAATCCAGGAAAGTGATTTGAATAGTGACTGGCACATCATAGACACCTGATAAATCTTGGCTGAGTTGAAACCAACACCCCACTTAAATTCAAATTCAATCTGTTCTTCACAGACATACTTTTAAATGGGAACAACACCATATACTCTTTTAGTAAACAAGCATGTTTTAACTGCTTTAGTTTGCTGATGTCGGAGATATGAAGTCGAATAATGGTCCTCAATAAACTTTAGTTGCATACAGCAGACAGAAAAAATGAAAAAAAAAAAACCAATTATGGTGTGTGAGACAGCAGGATAAGGGAGGTATACAGCAGGATATCAGAACAGACACACAGAATCAGCTGTGCTGGCACCATTCACAGCAGGTTAAACACTGACCACTGAAATTACAAGAGATCAAAGGAGAGTGAAGCTAGAGTGAAGAAAGTCTGCGTGAAATGGGAAGACCCGATTTGAAAGGGCCTTAGGACACTGGGGGCTAAGTGCCAGCAAGTATGAGGAACAACAAACCAACCTGGGGGGAAGTCAAGCTGGAAAAGAAGACAAGGGTTAGAGAGAGCCAGAAGTTAAACTATGGCAAGGATAATGCAGTCATTACAGGAGGCACTCATATCCTATGAAGAAAAAATTAAAATTATTCATTACTAGTAACTTCTAATAACTAAAAAAAAAGGCGCTCATTTTAAATGAAAAAGTTAAGTGTCTGTTATATTAGAAGAAAAACCAATTCATTAAAACAAATTTCCTCATGTCTCAAGTTTCTTCAACTATAAAATAAGGATATTAACAATACCTATTTCATATGGTCTGTTGTGTGAAGCTTAAATTAAACTAAGTAACCTATGATAGGTGCTACGCCACAGGTGCACATCACCACGCCTGACTAAACCACAACTCCCTAGGCTTGGAAGACTTTCTGCATTTTGCTATTTGCCTGCAATTACTGGAAGGTAAAGTAACATCACAGAGGCATCTATACAAGAACATCTTATACCAGGAGATCTATAAACTGCTTTCTGGAAAACAGGCAGGGAAGAAGAATTCTTTATATGTGTTTTCTCATTTAATCCCAGTACTTAGAAAGCAGATAACTTAAGGATATTCAGTTCTGAATGAGGAAATCAATAAGTATATGAAATAATTTGTCCATGCAAGACAGCTAGAAACGATCTGAAGTCTGAAGTAAACTCCAATACCCCAACCAAAACAGATCACTAGCAATTTGAACAAAACTAACAACCAAAAAAAAAAATAAAAAAACAACAAACGACATGAAGTTGAACCAAGTCATTTGGGATTCTAAAATTCTATTCTTAATAATTTAAAAAATTTGAAGACTCCTCATTTCTGATTAGGGTATATCATTTATTTTTCAGCCTCATTTAAAGAAATCCCATTAGTGTGAGGCATTCAATCAGAAAATGAGCTTGTAAAGTAAGTACATGTGATGAGGATAAGAAAAAAAACCAAGTCATGCTTTTTGTTTTTTTTTTTATTATTTATTTATTTATTTTGTTGTGTACGATGTACTGTGCATGCAGGTCTGTGCACCCGTGCGTGCAATGCCGCCAGGGTCAGACGAGGGTGTCGGATTCCCCTGGAACTGGAGTTCTTTTTTCCCCTGGGGAATCGCGTTCCCGACGGTTCTTAGCCGCCATGTGGTTGCTGAGATCGAACCCGGGTCCTCTGCAACGGCAGTCGGTTTTGCTTTTAAACGCTAGGCTATCTCTCAAGCCCCCATGCTTTTTGAAGATAATAATTAACAATATATCAACATAATTAAAGCCATCAACAGCAATGATAAAGGTATGTGAATTTTCAGAAAAAAGGGTTTAAAATTTCCTTTAGAATTTCAACGAGAAACAGGTTTTTTAATTATTCCTTCTATTGTACCCTAAATATATTTTGGACAGTCCTAAATATCTTTTCTCTTTCCCACCATTGGAAAACTATATAGCCAATCTACGACCAGTTGGCCTACAGAGCCAGACTAACCTTAAGAAAAAAAAACAAAGCCGGGCGTGGTGTGGCGCACTCCTTTCATCCTAGCACTTGGGGATGCAGAGGCAGCGCGGACCTTTGTGAGTCAAGGCCACGCGGTCTTACGAGTGAGTTCAGGCCCGCTGGGGCTCCAGGGAGACCCTGTCTCGAAAAAGCCCAAAAAAAGAAAAAAAAAAAAAAACAAAAAACAAAAACAAAAGAGGGGCTGGAGAGATGGCCCTAGCGGTTAACAGCACCGCCTGCCTCTTGCAAAGGACCGGGTTCATCCCCAGCACCCACATGGTGGCTGGAGAACCTGAGACACCAGCTTTAACTCAGTTCCAGGGGAATCGATTGCCCTCTTCTGCCCTCCGCGGTATTGCATGACACGGGTGCACCAACCTACATGCAGACAGTACATTCATACAAATAAATAAATTAATTAATTAATTAATTAATTAAAAGAAAAGAAAACCCATCAGGCAGAAGGAAGAGGATCAGGAGTTCAAGGTTATCTTCTGCTACATAGTGAGTTTGAAGTTCTGGCTAAAAAATAAAACAAATGGGGGCAGGGAGAGGTTTGTAACAGCAGCAAAGCACATGACTAGCAGGCACAGGGCCAGGTACCTACATGGGAGGCTGAGGAGGGAGTATCACGAGTTGGAGGCCAGCCTGGGAAAATGAGGGGATTCTTGAGGTTTTTGTTTGTTTGTTTGTTTGTTTGTTTGTTTGTTTTGGTCTTTTTGAGACAGGGTCTCCCTTTAGTCCCAGCTGGCCTGGAACTTGCTATGTAGACCAGTCTGGCCTTGAACTCACAGAGATATGCCTGCCTCTGCCTCCCGAGTGCTGGGATTAAAGGCGTACACCACCATGGCTGGCTGATTCTTAAGTTTTTAAAAGGGCTTGGGCAGTGTAACATAGTTCCAAGAGTGCTTGTGCCAGGAGTGGTGGCCCACACCCTTAATCCCAGCACTTGGGAGGCAGAGGCAGGGTGAGCTCCAGGCCAGCTGGGACTTAAGGGAGACCCTGTCTCAAAAAGACAAAAAAAAAGTGTGCTTGTATAGTATGCACAAGGCCTGAGCCCTTAGCACTGGAAAAGAAAAACCTGGCCAAATAAGCTTTATCTGAGAAAGCAACAGACATGAAGTATGATGACTGTCAATATCTGTCAGAAGATTAACATGACAAGGTGTAACAGTTTCCTAAATGTGATGCCACCTTAGAATTTAACATCCAAATACATTCTGTTTCCAAATCAGCACTATAGCAAAATAGTGACTACAATCACCAAGTAATTGTTCTCCTGTTTGAGAAGACATATAAGTAGCAATAAATTTTAAAAACAGTTCCAGGAAAAAGCTAAAAATCAGAAAGTTGTTACACCAAACCCTGGCTAAGTTCATTGTAAGACACAAAGTTAAAACAGCCCTTTCGAAGACAGGGAGTAATATAATAAAGAATATCAAGAAGATTACAGATGGAGTTATGTCAAAATAGTAACACGAAGGTACGCCCGCCATGCAATTTTCATCAGATCTGAAAGCTTCAAGATGACTAAAGAATCTTTGAAAATAATTTTGACAAATGTTAGCCTCATAGGTGTGTATATACACATAATGTATATGTATATACATTTCTTCCTCTAATATACTTCCTTTACCTAAATATATTTACAAAATTTGAGGCCAGCCTGTTAAACAGAAAAAACAAGGGCTGACTGGGGATGTAACTCAATGGTAGAATGCTTTTCTACCATGTGGTGCAATGCCCTAAATTAGCTCCCCACACCAATAAATAAAAAAAAACTTTCAAATTTCCATATAAGTAATACACATATGGAGTGCTGGGTGAGCTAGGGTTAAAGAGTGAGACTCAGTCTCAAAGGGAGTGAGGGAGGAAGGGAGGGAGGGAGATTAACATTAGTTGGAGAAGTTAATCTGAAGAGATTTGAAATACAAAATCTTAGTTGAGTTCTCCCCCTAGTGGAACTTGAAAATGCTGATGTAACATAATCTAAAATGTAATCTTTTTATAATTGAAAAAGGAGTTTTAGGTTTTAACAAAAAGTACATTTATGACTTTTTGTTTGTTTTTTTTTAAAGAGACAGTCTGTCTATGTAAGTATCATAGGCTGGCCTTGAACTTTCAATCTTGCCTCTTCCTTCAGATGCTGTAATTACAGGCATGTGGCTATCTGTGGATCTTAATCATCATTAAATAAATAAATGCTGAGCCACAGAGATAATTACTGAAAACACTCTTTCTAAGAGAATTAACAGCAAGTTAGTCCAAGAGCACAGTCCTAAGTCCTGAAAGAGAAACAGAAATACCTCAAAAGTAGAACATACAAAAAGACATCAATTTAAAAAGATGATGCCAACAATGCAGAAGAGTACAGAAATTGGAGAGCCCAGGACCAGGGTGCTCTGGAGTAAACTGAGTGCAGTGTTTGCATGGCGGAAAGGTAGACATAATGGTGAGAAATGAAGGTGGAAACTTAAGTCTGGATAGTAATGAGAAGGTAATCAAAAGTTTTTATTTTAGGCTGGAGAAGAGAAAACCGGCTGTGAGGTTGAGGTTACTGAACACTTCAAACAAGGAATAGCTGAACTAAGGGAAGAACAGGAAAATAACAAAAACACTAGGAAAGATTCAAAGGGGGTTTTTGTTTTGCCTTTTGTACTGCTAGTACACATAGTAGGTAAGGTGTTGGTGGGAAGTAACTACAACAGCACAAGAAATGAGCAAAGTAATGGCAGATACTAAGGCTCAAAGCTTGTACATTCTCTGCGTATACTTCTGGCATACATTATAAAAGGCCAGAAGAAAGTGCCCCAAGTGACTACTAGGATGAAAATGTGACTACACTCGGGAGGCAGAGGCAGGCAGATCTCTGTGAGTTCAAGGCCACCCTGGTCTACATAGAAAGATGTAGATCTCAAAAAGACCAAAAAAAAAAAGAAAAGAAAATGTCAAGATGAGCGATAAGGAAAAAAGCTTTGGGATGAAACAGGAAAATATCTGACCGCAACTGCATTAATATATAATGCCTGAACAACTTCCAGGGAAGATTTTTAACTGCCCATTAATTAAAATTATTAGCATAAAGTCAAGCATGGTGGCACACACCTTTAATCCCAGCAATCAGGAGGCAGAGGCAGGTGGATCTCTGTGAGTTCAAGGCCAGCCTGGTCTACACAGTGAGTTCCAGGACAGCTGTTGCTACAGGGAGACCCTGTCTCAAAAAGACAAAAAAGTAAAAATAAATAAATACAATTTAAAAAATACTCAAAACATGGAAGCAGCCTCAGTGTCCATCAGCCGATGAATAGATAAGGAAAATTTAAATTTACATAGTGGAATACTATTTAGCTTTTAAAAAAATAGAAATTGTATTGGCTGCAGTGGTATACCCTATAATCCTAACACTTAGGAGGCAGAGGCAGGAGGGTCTCTAGTTTGATGCCAGCCTGGGACATATAGCAAGTTCGAGGCTAGTCTGAGCTGCATAGTAGGACTTTGTCTCATAAAAACAAAACCCAAAAATGAATGAAGAAATTAGAAAAAAAACAGTAACAGAAAGAAATCCTGTCATCTGTGACAACACAGATAAATCTAGAGGACATTATATTAAGTGAGATAACCTCATCACCTCACTGATACATAGAATCTAAGACAGCCAACCTCACAAGATATTAAAATGGTGATTACCAAGGGCTTAGCTTGAGGAAAGAAGATAAATGGTATAAAATATTCCATGGATCTTCTTTTCATTTTTTTTTAAATCAGTGATGTAATATATAGAGATTTCATTGTAAACAAAACATGCAGTTTACCAGATTCTTCATTTTACCATGTATTTCATCATCACCAAAACAGTAATGTGGGGGCTGGGGAGATGGTTCAGTGGATAAGAGCACTTGTTCTGTAAGCACAGAATCCTAGTTCAAATCTCCAGCACCCACACAGAAAGCCAGGCACAGCCCTACTTACCTATGACTCCATCATTCTGGGGAGAAGACAGGCAAGTCCTAGGAACTCTTTATCCTGCTAGCCTAACCAAAACAGTGAGCCTCTGGTTCAGTGAGAGGCCCTGTCTCAAGGCAGAGAGCAACTGAGGAAGACACCCAATGTCCTGCTCTGGCCTACGCATTTGTGTGCATGGGTACATCCTCTGCACATTCCACATACAAAAAGATTATGCTGAGGTTACATGCATGTGCCAGCATGCCTAGCTAAAAACAATGATTTAAATCTTGCTACTTTATGATTAAGATATTTAGAAAGATGAAAAATTATAATAATCTGATGTTGGAAAAACATAGTCAGAATTGTGTATGATATCATGACTTAACACCTGTAATCCCAGCATTCTGCATGCTGAGAAAGGGGAACTGCTAAGAGTTCAAGACCAGCCTGGGATATATGAGTTCCAGGCCAGCCAGGGCTACCTATATATAGAGAGACTAAAAAAAAACAAACCAAACAAACAAACAAACAAAAATCCTGTAAAATTTTGCTCTATAATTTTACAATAAGAAGGAGGACATTCAAAGTGACTTTTGGGGGGCTGGAGAGATGGCCTAGCGGTTGAGAACGCCGACCGCTCTTACAGAGGACCCAGGTTCGATCCCCAGCACCCACATGGCGGCCGAGAACCGTCTGAAACTCCAATTCCAGGAGAACTCCAGTTCCAGGGGAGTCTGACACCCTCTTCTGACCTCCGCGGCATTACA
>VZQC01008327.1:32392-101292 GCA_009823505.1 Rhizomys pruinosus | reverse complement strand
GGTCCTCTGCAAGAGCAGTTGGTGCTCTTAACTGCTGAGGGACCATCTCTCCAGCCTCTCGTTTTTTACATAAAAATGAAGTGGGTTACTTCTTAATGGTTATTCTTATCATTCCAACAGCAACCAATTAAAATAACTGGAGATAGAGGCTTGGAAATCCTCGTGTTAAGAGCCCATCTTTTACAGCCGGGCGTGGTGGCACACCTTTAATACTAGCATCTCAGCGGCGAGGCAGGTGGATCTTGAGGAGTCAAGGTCGCCTGGGCTACAGAGCGATTCCCAGGACAGCTGGGGGCTATAGGGAGACCCTGTCTCAAAAAGACCAAACAAAAAAAAAAAAAAGAAGAGCCATCTGTTAAGAGCCTTCCGCTCTTCTAGAGGACCTGGGTTCAGTTCCCAGGCATCCACATGGCAGCTCCACAAACCATCTGTAACTCAGTTTCTGGGGATATGACTCCTTCTTCTCTCCATTCGCATTACAGGTGCACATCTTCTACCTACATGTAAGCAAATGCTATATACATAAAAATATAACTTATTTTGTGGAATTCCAGTTTTCTATTGTTGTTGGTTGTCTGTTTTTGAGTACAGGGGTCTCCCTGTAGCCCCAGCTGGCCTGGAAACTCACTCTGGTCGGACCAGCTGGCCTTGAACTCGACAGCGACTGCACCTCCTCTGCCTCCTGAGTGTTGGCGATAAAAGGCGTGTGCCACCCACAACTCAGACTTCAAGGCTTCTTAGCCACCTGTGGGTGCTGCGGATATCAAAACTCCATCCTTCTGCAGGGCGTGCTCTTAAATGCTGAGCTGTCTCTCCTAGCCCTAGTGGATTATTTAATCTTAAAGTGTTATATAGAATTTTCATAGATTGAAAGAATCACAAAATGCTATTTTTTTTTTCTGCAGTATTGGGATTTGAACCCAGGGCATCATGTATGCTGGGCATGTGCTCTGTTGCTGAGCTCTATCCCTAGTCCCTTTTTTCCTTTTTAAAAGAAGTCTCTCAGCCGGGTGTGGTGGCGCATGCCTTTAATCCTAGCACTTGGGAGCAGAGGCAGGCGGATCCTTGTGAGTTCAAGGCCAGCCTGGGTCTACTAGCGAGTTCCAGGACAGCTGGAGCTACAGGGAGACCCTGTTCTCAAAAAAAAGACAAAAAAAAAAAAACACAGGCCTTTAATCCTAGCACTTGTCTCAAAAATACCAAAAAAAAAAAAAAAAAGAATAACCTTTTTTTTGGGTGGGGTTCCTTTTTGAGACAGAGTCTCCTTTTAGTCCCAGCTGGCCTAGAGCTCCCTCTGTAGAGCAGGCTGGCCTTGAACTCACAGAGATCCATCTACCTCTGCCTCCCGAGTGCTGGGATCACAGGTGTGCGCCACCACCCCGGCTAAGAATAACCTTTTTTCCCCCTTGTGACAACTTCTCTCCTGCATATACCTTAATTTAATGTTTTGATATAGGAATTCTAAGCTACATTTCACAAAATATAAATCACTTTATTAGGAAAGTTTAAATGTGATGGTTACGCATATTCTAAATGTTGGCTAATGGTTCATCTGTACAATGAACAAAAACTGGCTGAGGGCAGGATTACCACCTATGAAACAGATGTCTAAAAATCTACAAAGTGGGTGATGTACATTGCTTATTTTCTATGACTTAGAATATAACATACAAGAAAATATTACGTTCTTTCAACAAAGCTGTAGACTTTTGGCCACAGTAATTACAGAATTATGGAACATAAAATGGGATAATTTAAGATTTCACTTAAAGTAGAAAGTAAAATTACTGAAAAGAAGGGCAGCAAAGTTGTGCTTCTGGAAATGTGGTTTAAAGGGGAAGGGGTGAAAGGGGCGAGAAAGGCATTGCCAGGCTCCTTACCCACTGACGGCGCTGCCGGAGCTCCCTGATGGTGTGTTCAGCCTGCTCCAGCTTAGCACTGGCCTCATCACTCTGCTGTTTGATGGTGGCCAACTCCCGTTTTATGAGGTAGTTTTCCTCAGCCTCCTGGGCTCTTGTCACTTGTCCCTTAGGACATAATTTTTTTGTGTGTATAAAGTAACTTATGATAGATTCAAGAAAGACTGCCTTTATGAGGTTTAGTTATTTTTTGACATGTTAAAAATCACCTCAGTAAACAGAACAGCCTAGGTAATTATTAGCTAGCAGCTTGTTATTGCTCCAGCAAATTTGAGGAAACTACATGAAAAATTCACCTGACAATCTTAAGAGCAATTCTTCTCTTAGTCAATAAAAATGCAATTCATGCAATATTACTGAGTTGTACATGCAGGACTAAAATTTTCAATGAATAGTGGTTAATTTCAAAGAATCCACTAATTGCCATTTTGAAATAATTTAAAAATAAGGTTAGCATTAAAACGTGCAAAGGTAGGCACCTATTAAATAATACAATTATTAAAAATTAAGTTTATACCCATATGCAAGACCCCCAAAATTATTTCTAGGGAAATGCATGTAAAATTGCATGCATTAAAGTATGAATTTCTAGGTTTAGGACTTTCCTTAGAAGTTAGCGCAAACACTAAAAACAAAAACAAAAACTATACCTGTATCAATCTATCTGCCAAGGAAGCACTTTCCTACAAAAGGAAAAATTCAGATAGAAATATAAGAGACAGGAAATCAAAGTGATAAAATCAGGAATGAGAAGACACACTCATACCCAAATTCCACTACATTTCATTACTAATTTAAATGGATATTTAAATTTTAAAACTTTTTTTGTTTACTGTGTGTTTTATTTTTTTCTATTACTTCTTTATTTTTTTTTCATTTTTTAATAAGTAATAATTTATGAGTACAAGCATCCTTCATGTAACACCAATTTGCAAGCAGTTGTGCTCAAACCCACACAGCCCAAGGATCACACCATCCATCTGGGGGGGGGGGCTTGGTGTTTTATTTTTAAATTTTTAGAAACAAACATCAAAACAAGGCAGATTATGGAAAATCAAGTGTCTCTAAAAGAGACCAAATAAAGATCCTAAGTGGTCTTCTATTACCACTTGGTATTAGAAAGCAAACTTATCCATTAGGATAAGCGAATTTTTTCCCCTTAAAAACATACCTTTAAATCTTTATTTTTTTAGGCTTAGTCATACTATCAAACCACTTACATGATAGGGAAAGGAAATCTGAGTTAGCGAAATTCCACTTAGAAAAATGTGTCAGCAATTTGTATAATAGTAGTAGTATCCAAAGAAACAACAGACAACTGCAATGAGTTCAACTTAAAAAACCCTAAGAATAACCCACTAAGTATACGTTTTGGTTACAGAATTGATACCTACATACTTACAGAATTCTAAGCCCAGGCCATCTATGCCAGTAAAACGAGTACTTAACTTTCTAGAGTCAGAATTCAAATGATATTTTTCCCATACCTTTTTTATCATTCTGAAGTCAATGAAACACTGCTTTCTCTGTGACAATGTCAAACTCCAAAGCTAAAAATCATTTAAGAGTTATATATTTTACTGTAAACTGATCATTTAGTGACTTAATGAGTTAAGAACAGTTGAACTCAACTTCGTGTGGAATCACCAGAAAGCAGAATTATCTTCAAAGTCACTCTAATACAGCAGTAAAAGAGGAATCCTATCAGACTTGGCACAAAGGAGCTGTAGCCATTACACAACCAACAGACTCAGAATAAATATTTTGCCCTTGTGCGCTGTTAATATAAAACCATGAATGCTTCTAAAACAAAAGATGATCATTATGAGCTATCTCTCTCTCCAGTTACTTCTTTCTTGGATATTTATGAATTTTCATGAAGGATTTTAAACATACTTGGTAATATCTTGAGGGTCAGATTTATACCTCCTTAGTCTCAACCTTTATCTTTAAAAAAATTAAAAAAAAAAAAACAGCCTTATGAATTCGGCTGTTTTCAATTCATGAAAATTCTTGAGTTGTTTTTTGTTGTTGTTGCTGCTGCTGCTGTCTATTTTTGAGACTGGGCCTCACACACCCCGGGCAGGACAATGTAGTGGAGGATGACCTTCAACTTCTGATCTTCCTGCTTCCCCTTTCCAAGTGCTAGGATCATGGGTATGCACCACCATGTCTGGTTTATGCAGTGCTGTGGATTGAACCCAGGGCTTTTTGCATGATAGGCACTCTATCAACTGAACTATATCTCTAGTCCAAGAAAATTCTTAAACTGTTATTACTCAATTCAATTTTAGCATCAGAAACACAACTACAAAAGATACATCAAACAACAACAGGAAAAATAATGAATGTTTCCAAGCTTGCCAGTTATTTTATATGAAACAGGAGGGAAACTATAACAAGTGGATATCAAGAAAGTTCTAACAACCAAAAATTTATAAAATTATCTAGTATCGAAAAGTCAACACGAAAATTAACTTTTAAATGGAGAACCTGTAACTTGTACCTAAATTAAAGCAATCCTAGACTTTAAAAGAACCACTCTTGGGAGCTAGAGAGATGCCTCAGCAATTAAGAGCACTGGCTACTCTTGAAAAGGACCCAGGTTTGATTACCAGCACCTACTTGGTGACTAACAACAGTCTATAACTATAGTTCCAGAGGATCTGATGCCTTCTTCTGACCTTCAGGGACACTGCACAAGATAAGTGCACTTACATGTAGGCAATACACTCATATACATAAATTTTTTTAAAAATTAAAAAAAGAGGGGCTGGAGAGATAGCCTAGTGGTTAAGAGTGCCAACTGCTCTTGCAGAGGACCCAGGTTCGATCCCCAGCACCCACATGGTGGCTGAAAGCCGTCTTTAACTCCAGTTCCAGGGGAATCCGACACCCTCTTCTGACCTCCGCAGCATTGCACGACACAGGTGCACACACCTGCATGCAGACAGTACATTCATACACATACCGAAAAAAAAAAAAAAAAAAAAAAAAAAGCTTTAGTTATGCTGCACTGTCAGCTTGTTGGACTAGCACCAATTTTCATTAGTAACTAGTTAGGCACAGTAAGCTCGACAAGCTAGGCAGTCAGTATCACGACTCAGGACAAAGTACCAGACATGCTGAGGATTTTAAATATATTGAAAAATAAGCATTCAGAAGAAACTCTAATAGTCATTTACTTACTTTTTCTAATGTTTCAATGCGCTGTTTTAAGAGTCTATTTTCTGTGCGTAACCTCTGGCAAGAAAAAAAAAGTTTTGTTTGCAAACATTCTTGATTCATAAGTCACAATGTTGATAATGTGCCACCTTTTATAAATAAGAAATTGCTTTAAGGAATTACCACATTATTTATTGTATGTTGAACTGTTAGAGGCTTAAAGTAAAAACTACATGGCAAAGGAAACAATCTCTGTCATTCTAGCTGTGACTGGATTTTAAACATAAGGTGTGATTTATATAAACAGCTCTTGTTTTCCACTTATAGTGGCTTATGATATTCTTAGATACTTTATTTAACATTCTGTGTTTCCTCCAGAGCCTGCCAACATAATTAGTATTTAAATATTAGTTGAACAAAAAATAAACATCAAATATACATGTTCCAAGAGAAAGTGTCCAATTATTTATTGTTTAGACAATACCAGTTTTCATTTATATTATGGAGTACAAAAATCCTTATACTTGAAAAAACTTAAAGCATTTATCATGAGTTGTTTCCTACTTAAGAAAATTAAAAGATCTAATGGCTAACATTTTCTTATAGTATAAAAAGTAAAATCAGGGGTTTGAGAAATGATTCAGCAGCTAAGACCTCTGCTCTTGCAGAGGACCTGAGCTTAGTTCCCAGTATCCATACCTGGCAATTCACAACCACCTGTAACTCCAGGTCCAGAGAATCTAACACATCTGGTCTCCATGGAGCCCTGTACTCACATGAACACATACATAATTAAAGAAATAAATCTTTAGCCAGGCATGGTGATGCATGCCTTTAATCCTAGCACTTGTGAGGCAGAGGCAGGCGGATCTCTGTGAGTTCAAGGCTATCCTGGTCTACAAAGTGAGTTCCAGGACAGCTGGGGCTACAGGGAGACCCTGTCTCGAAAAGACCAAAAAAAAAAAAAAAAATCTGGTTTTACCATTTNATTTCTTTTTTTTTTTTTTTTTTTGGTCTTTTCGAGACAGGGTCTCCCTGTAGCCCCAGCTGTCCTGGAACTCATTCTGTAGACCAGGCTGGCCTTGAACTCACAGAGATCCGCCTGCCTCTGCCTCACAAGTGCTAGGATAAACCAGATTTTCTTAACAGCAATAACAAACATCAGAGCAGAGTGGTGCACCTTTAATTCCAGCACTCAGGAGGCAAAGGCAGGCGGATCTCTATGGGATCCAGGCCAGCATGGTCTACATAATGAGTTCCAGGCCAGCTGGGGCTACAGAGAGACCCTATCTCGAAAAAAAGAAAAGGAAACAAAAATACTACAAAACCCCAAACCACCTAACCAAATGTCTTAACACTATTTTTTTTTTAATTTTTTAAATTTTTATTTATTTTGTATGTGTATGAATGTACTGTCTGCATGCAGGTTTGTGCATCTGTGTCATGTAATGCCGCAGAGGTCAGAAGAGGGTGTCCGATTCCCCTGGAACTGGAATTAAAGATGGTTCTCAGCCACCATGTGGGTGCTGGGGGTCGAACCACGGTCTTCTGTGAGAGCAGTCGATGCTCCTAACTGCTAGGCCATCTCTCTAGCTCTAACACTATTTTTAAATAAATCGCTACATAAACAATTGTGTGATATTACACTTCCTGATAAGCTGACAGGTTAATACAGAGTAACCATTTCCGAGTTAACCTTTGCTTCAAATGTTTCCAACTTTTCTATTAGACAACTTTGGACTATATTTTAGAAATTATAGCTTTGCAATTCTTTTTAATATCTGGCAAAATTGAGCCAGCAAGATGGTTCAACGGGTAAGGTGCCCACCACCAAGCCTGGGACCTAAGTTTGATCCTGTGGACTCATAGTGTAGAAGGAGAGAACTGACTCCCACAAGCTATCTTCTGACCTCCACATATGCACTGTGACACATGCACCCACAAACATGTATACACACATACATATACATACATACATACACACACACACACACACACACACACACACACACATCCCTAGAATGAATGAATGAATAAATATAAAGATAAATAAATCCAGTAATTTCCTCAATTCTTGTATTGGTCTTCCTTCCAAGGCCTCACATACTTGTATGCTAAAATAGTTAAAAGAATGTGTGGGCGTGCCTGAGCTTGGGCATGTGTTAGCTAACGCATATTTTGGGACCATGACCCAAATCACAAGACTTCTCTGTTTACCAGCTGTGAGTTGGGAAGACATGTGATTGTGCAAAGGTCCGATATTGGCTGCTGGGAGGTGATACCATGCTCTCTGTCTCAACCCTATATAAGCTGGTTGCCCTGCAAGAATACAGACAATTTCCTACAAGTTTTGCCACTTGACTGAGTTCTCCGGGTTGTTATTGCATGCATATTTTCCTTAGCCAGATCATTCATGGAACTGTTAATCTTTCAGCTAGCTTTTCAACTTGAGTGGTCATGGGGCTGGATCTCACAACCGGTTGGGTAGTCACGAAGGCTACAGCTTCCAGCCACAAGTTTCATCCACATGGAGGCTGTGGAAGCCAGCAGCTTCCCAGGTAGGTTTGACCAGGATGCCATCAGCTTTGTGGTTGCATGCCGGCTACAATATTATCAACCTTGCACCTGCAGGGCCACGAGCCTCAGGCGTGAGTCTGGCCATGGGGTCATCACAAGACCAAAAGTCACCTGAACATCTGGCACTTGTAACACCAGGAACCTACAACTTTTACGACAAGAATAGGTTTAGAAGTTGAGCAGATTTGAGGTTCAGATTCTGAATCCACACTTCATACTGTGGATGGCATTCAATGTCTCTCAATCTCCATTTTGGCATCCAAGAAATTAAAGCAGTAAAATATACAAGGATATTGCAAAAACTAATTGAGATAACATAGCATCAGATATGTACCAAACACTGGGTTTGTGATGAACACTTTACAATATTTCAGTTAGACATGAGTATTACTTTACTACTTAAAAGAACACATTTCCTTGGGAAGAGATCTGTAGGGCAGGGAGGTAATATAAGCAGCAGTAGTTCTCATTTTATTGCAATGTTCAAAAATCAGACACAGCCAAACAAAATTTTAAAAAATGTGCCAAATATCAGGTAACTCAAGTTTGGGTCTTCAGTTATGTTTCACTTATCTACAGGTCTATTTTTGTGCCAATACCAGGCTGCTTTTATGACTATAGCTCTGTAATATAGTTTGAAATCTGGAATGGTAGTCCCCCCTGCACTGCTCTTTGTGCCTAGAGTTGCTTTTGTGTTTCCATATGAATTTTAGGATTTTTTTTTTCTAATTCTGTGAAGAATGTCATAGGGATTTTTATTGGGATTGCACTAAAACTATATATTACTTTTGACAGGAAGGTCATTTCACTATATTAATTCTTCCAATCCATGAGCATGGGAGGTCCTTCCGTCTTCTGGTGTCTTCCTCAATATCTTTCTTTAAAGATTTAAAATTTTCGGGGCTGGAGAGATGGCCTAGCGGTTAAGAGTGCCGACCGCTCTTGCAGAGGACCCAGGTTCAATCCCCAGCACCCACATGGCGACTTAGAACCGTCTTTAACTCCAATTCCAGGAGAACTCCAGTTCCAGGGGAATCCGACACCCTCTTCTGAACTCCGCGGCATTGCATGACACAGGTGCACAAACCTGCATGCAGACAGTACATTCATACACATACAAAATAAATTTTTAAAAATTTTTAAAAATTTAAAAATAAAATAAAATTTTCATTGTAGAGATCTTTAATGTCTTTGGTCAGATTTATTCCAAGATTTTTTTTTTTTTTGATGTTATTTTTGGAATTGAGGATTTTCTGACTCATTTCTCTGAATTCTTGTATTTGTATGATTAGGAATGGTATAAACTTATTTTTGTTAGGATTAATTTTGTAACCTGCCACTTTAGTGAAAGTATTAATCATTTCTATGAGTTTTCTGGTGAAATTTTTGGCATAAAGGGATAGTTTGACCTTTTCTTTTGACAGTTTCCCAAGGCTGTCACATCCCTAGGCTAAAGTAATTTCTTACTAAGCACAAAATAGGCATCTGTACAGTTACAAATATCTCAGACACCACTTAATAAAGAAGCTTCTTTGGGGCTGGGCATGGTGGTGCGTGCCTTTAATCCTAGCACTCGGGAGGCAGAGGCAGGCGGACCTCTGTGAGTTCAAAGCCAACCTGGCCTACATAGCGAGCTCCAGGCCAGCTGGGACTAAAAGGAGACCCTGTCCAAAATTACAAAAAAAAAAAAAAAAAAAGCTTCTTTTGCACGAGTCCCACAACTGGTCACACACAGACGCTGTCTGTGAATTGCCCAAGCCTAAGTGGCACGTCTACAATGCGATCTCTACATCTAAGGCTCATCCAGTATAGAACAAGGGGCCAACAGAATACTAATTAACCTCTTTAACTCTCATTAAGGAAGATCCCTCATGCAACAGGCATCCAGGAACTCAAAAGGTCATAAATGGCCAAACCAGGGAGATTAGAAGTCTGCAGAGTGTGGGTCCATGGACAGATCTCCTATATTCAGCTTCATTCACCCAGGGCTCAGGGATGGAAACACTGTAGAATCCAGGGAGGTGATGCATGACCATATGGAAATAGCATCCTACGAGCTCCTGGGACCCTGCTCATATAAACCTATAGCAATGGTGTCAGCATGCTCAACACCCAAGGTAGCTCAACCAGACAAAAACCCAGCATGGAACTGCAGAAATGGACAGCAGATCCCAATCTTAGCTGAAGAAATATTGGCAGTGGATTACTGTTAGCTGAAGTGAGGAGAGGCTCTTGTTTAAGAAGGGGTGATAGGTAGAGTCTGACAGCTAGTAGATGACTCACGCTGAGAGTGGCCAGTGGGATAAGTATAGCCTTAACTTGTATCAGGCCTTAACACAAATGACAGAACGTATGAATTCCAGTGTGTGTGTGGGGGGTGCTGTGGGATGGTGCCAATGGAGAAGGGTGTATAAAGGTGATTAAGACTGAGATGTATGACATACACAAAAATTCAATTAAAAAATTTTATATATATAAAAAAAAGTGCAGCCATTCAAAGGGATAAAAACAGAGTGGGAGCCAGGCGGGCTACTCAGGAAGCTTGAAGTAGGGAAATTATAAGTTCAAGGTCTACCTGAGCTACAGTGAATTCAAGGCCAGCTCAGACAACTAAGAAATCCCTTGTCTCAAAATAAAAAGCAAATCAAAAGCTGAGGACATAACTCAGTGGTGGAGCAGTTACCTGGCATTTATGAGGTAGTCCTAGGTGCCAGAAAGGAAAGAGGGAGGAGAGGAGAAGAGGAAAAAGAACTCTAATTTCTTTTTTCCTTTTTTTTTTTTTTTTTTTGGTCTTTTTGAGACAGGGTCTCCCTGTAGCCCCAGCTGTCCTGGAACTCACTATGTACACCAGGCTGGCCTCCAACACCCAGAGATCCACCTGCCTCTGCCTCCCAAGTACTGAGACTAAAGACGTGCACCACCACACCTGGCTAGAACTCTAATTTCTTGGTTTTTTTCTTTTTTGTAGCCCAAGCTGGCCTCGAACTCCAGATCCTCCTGCCTCTGCCTCCTTCAGCAAATCCTACTGGTGGACACCACCACCACTGGCTAGAACTCTAATTTCAAAGGAACAATTGGAGCTGGTGAAATGGCTCAGTGGGTAAAAGCACTTGCTATGCAAGCATGAGAACCTGAGTTTAAATCCCCAGTACCCATGTAAAAAGCCCAGTATGTAGATATATGCCTATATCTCAAGTATTAAAGAAGCAGAGAAGAGATGGATCATGAGAGCGCATTTAGCCAGCCTAGCTGAAACAGTAAGCTTCCTGCTCAGTGAAAGACCCTGTCTAAGGGAAATGAGGCTGAGCATGAGAGGAAGACACTGGCACCCTCCTGTGGCCTCCCCATGTACCATACTCAAGTACATGGATTGAATAACTAAATAACTAAGTAGCTAACTCAATCATTTTAAAGGTGTTCTATTAACTTTTTAACTCAGATGGTTCTCAATAAACAATTATGTTCCTCCTGCCTGGCACGCAAGGAGCTAATAATATTCAACAACAGTCTGCGAAGCATATAAACCACAACTTCTCCAAGAAACAAATGTTTTCTTTAATTATGAACATATAGAGCTAAAGTCAGCTAAGGATCTTTTTTTTTTCCTGAGAATGCCATTTTGATTCTATATTTACATGACTTAATTTTATAAGAAATTTCCTCAGGAGCAAGAATTGTTCACAGAACTGTGTTATCTTTTTTCAGTAATACAGCATGATGAAATTAAAAATGGCTTTCCCTTGGGCTGGAGAGATGGCCTAGCGGTTAAGAGCGCCGACCGCTCTTACAGAGGACCGGGTTCGATCCCAGCACCCACATGGGCTGAGAACCGTCTGAAAACTCAATTCCGGGAGAACTCCAGTTCCAGGGAATCCGACGCCCTCTTCTGACCTCCGCGGCATTGCACGACAACGGGTGCACAAACTTGCATGCAGACAGTACATTCATACACATACAGAAAGAAATAAAAATTAATAAAAAAAAAAATGGCTTTCCCACCAGTCTTGGTGGTGTACACCTTAAATCCGAGCACTCCGGAAGCAGAGGCAGGCAGATCTCTGTGAGTTCAAGGCCAGCCTGGTGTATAGAGCGAGCTCCAGGCCAGCTGGGACTAAAGGGAGACCCTGTCTCAAAAATACAAAAAAAAAAAAAAAGAAAGGAATGCATAATTCATTACTCCCAACTTGCACATCAAAAGAAAAGGGAATGAACCTCCAAAACACCAACTCTGAGAGCACCCAAAGGCTCTTCAGAATTCTGTAGCTTGAGCCAGTAAGAAGGCAAAGTGAGTAAAGGAACTTGCTTCCAAGCCTACAGACCCAAGGTCAATCCCTAGAACCCACAGGTGGATGGAAGAGAAGTGACCGGAAAAAAACTGTCCTCTAACCTGCAAACACAGAATGACACAAAAATAATGTAATTAAAAAAAATTTTAAAGCCAGGCATGGTGGCACACACCTTTAGTCCCAGGAGGCAAGTGGATCTCTGTGAGTTCAAGCCCAGCAGTGGCCTACATAGCAAGTTCCAGGCCAGCTGGGGCTACAGGAAGACCCTGTCTCAAAAAAGATAAAAAAAAATTTTTTTTTTCTTAAAGTAGTGTCAGTTGGGTGTGGTGGCACATACCTTTAATCCCAGCATTCAGGAGGCAGAAGCTGGTAGATCTCTGTGAGATCCAGGCCAGCCTGGCCTATACAGCAAGTTCCACACCAGATGGGGCTATAAGTAGACTCTGTCTCAAACAGCCAATAATAATAATAATAATAAAAATAATAATAATAATTTCTTTGGGTTTGCTATGCATAGTGGCAAAGTGGCCTGTAGTTCCAACATTTAGGAGATGGAGGCAGGAGGAAAAAAAACAGCCTTGAAAAGAGAGGGGGGGGCTGGAGAGATGGAGCGGTTAAGAGCACCGACTGCTCTTGCAGAGGACCCAGGTTCGATCCCCAGCAACCACATGGCAGCCAAGAACCATCTGAAACTCCAATTCCAGAACTCCAGTTCCAGGGGAATCCGACACCCTCTTCTGACTTCCGAGGCATTGCACGACATGGGTGCACAAACCTACATGCAGACAGTACATTCATACAAATAAATAAATAAATAAATAAATAATAAATAAATAAATAAATAAATAAATAAATGAAATTTAAAAAAAAAAAGGGGGAGAAATCTAGGCTTTTTGTCAACTTTGGGAAAATGCAACTCAGCTTACTGTGTTGAGTTGATCATACACAAATTAACAGCTATGTTGGTCTAAAAACTTTAAATTTATTTTTCCCATTTGTATAAGGTCAATACACTATGTAAGGTCTTACCTACATGATTATAGAATTTCTAAATTAAAAAACAGAATTCTTGGCCAGGTGGGTGGTACACGCCTTCAATCCCAGCACTTGGGAGGCAGAGGCAAGGTGGATCTCTGTGAGTTCAAGTGCAGCTTGGTCTACAGAGCAAGCTCCAGGCCAGCTGGGACTAAAGGGAAACCCTGTCTCAAAAATACAAAAAACAAACAAACAAACAAAAAACAGAATCCCTGGACTCAAAGGAGGTATAGGTATAGACAAGAATTTCAGAGCATATAGTGTACTTGTCATTCAAATTAACCCTATTTTTCTGAAAGTATTCTTTTTTTTTTTTTTTTTTTTTTGGTCTTTCGAGGACAGGGTCTCCCTGTAGCCCCAGCTGTCCTGGAACCGCTCTGTAGACCAGGCTGGCCTTGAACTCACAAAGATCCGCCTGCCTCTGCCTCCCAAGTGCTAGGATTAAAGTCATGCACCACCACGCCCGGCATGCAATTAGTTTCTTTTTTTTTTTTTAATTTTTTATTTATTTCTGTATGTGTATGAATGTACTGTCTGCATGTAGGTTTGTGCACCCGTGTCGTGCAATGCCGCAGAGGTCAGAAGAGAGTGTCGGATTCTCCTGGAACTGGAGTTCTCCTGGAATTGGAGTTACAGACGGTTCTCAGCTGCCATGTGGGTGCTGGGAATCGAACCCGGGTCCTCTGCAAGAGCAGTCAGCGCTCTTAACCGCTAGGCCATCTCTCCAGCCCCTTGGAAGTATTTCAAAACCATAAGTTCCTGCCACTCTACAGCAGGTATTCGTTCGACTACAGCGACCTGTTCTATCTAGTCAGTCTGCCTCAGAGTATTCTGCTGAAAGCCTCAGCACATGAGCAGTCTGCCTTCTCTGTAACTTTTACCATTATGCTTCAACAGAAGGCATTCTCTTTCCTGTGGGTCTGTTCTCTCCTGAGGAGTCACCAAGTCTAGGAAAAAGAGCTACTCTTTTCACACAAGAGTGAGAGCCACTTTGGTAACATCATCCTACTTTTAGAACTGTCTAATTTTACCTATAATTTAGAAGGATAGCCAAAAGTATAAACTTCATTCTAACATCTCTAGTGTTAAATACCTGAGTATAATAAGTCTGTTTGTAGCAATTTTTTAAATCCTGGAATGCTTACTTTATTTATTTATTTATTTATTTATTTTTTGGTCTTTTCGAGACAGGGTCTCCCTGTAGCCCCAGCTGTCCTGGAACTCACTCTGTAGACCAGGCTGGCCTTGAACTCACAAAGATCCGCCTGCCTCTGCCTCCCAAGTGCTAGGATTAGGAATGCTTACTTTAATTTCAACTTGCTCTTCCATTTCTTTTGTTTTTATTGTAGTGTATTCCTTTTCAAGCCTGAAAAGGAAAAAAAGAAAAAGTTAAAGATATGTTTTCATTCAAAACTAGTATGTTATTTAATTTAAAAGAAAATATTAACATAAAACACAATGTGTTTAATTTCCCTCAAGGTATAACTTGAAATACTTGATACGATAAAAATCACCAGAATAGTTGAGTCAGTGGAGTGTGGGAAGGGAAAAAAAAAAAAAAAAAAAAAAAAAAAAAAAAAAAAAAAGTGAAGGAACAAAATTTAAAATGGCTGAATCAACAGCAAAAGACAGCACATTTGCCAGACATGAGTCAACACTGTAAAAGCCACATGGTAAGGGAAGCAGATGACTTTATTTTATACCAATGAACAATGAATTACAAGGGAATGAGGTGTCATGATTTCTATTTGTTTAGTAATTTCTGAGTAAAAAAATGTGACAGCATATTAACAATTGTTAAAGCTAGATGACAAGAATATGGATATTTATTATTCTAATCTACTTTTTTGCATATTGGAAGTCTTTTCTAATTGGAAATGAGACAAGTAAAAAGATGATCTGAAGCTAACAAGCATAAGCTATTCATTCCTTTACAATTAATCTTCATAAAAAGGAGAATGGAATGCTATGCTAAGGAAGGTTTTGTTTTGTTGTTCAGTCACAATTCAAAATTATCTTCTTAAATCAAAGAAAATAAAATGAGAGGGGCTGAAAAAGGACAGGTATGATGGCACATGCCTATAATCCCAGCATCTGGGAGGTAGATAGAAGATTATGAATTGCAGATTAGTACGGGCCACATAATGAGACCATGGTCTCAAAAAGAGAGCAAGAGGGGAGGGGAGAGGGGAAGGGAGGGGAGGAAAAGAGAGGAGGAGATGGCTCAGTAAGTAAAAGCACTTATTACCAAGCCTGATGACCTGAGTTTGATCCTTTGGGACTCAGGAAGTAAAAGGAGAGAAGAGACTCCCACAAGTCATCTGACCACCACACGGGCACTGTGGTACGTGCGCATCCACACACACACACACACACACACACACACAAAATAAATAAATGCAACAAAATAAATAAAACAGAGAGAAGCTGATAAAAAGAATAATTAATAGAGGAAGAACCTAAAAGAGATGAGAATATCTATTGTTATGAATTAGCAATATAAAGGAATAGTCTGTTAAAAAAAAAAAAAGGAAAAAGCCAGGTATAGTGGCACACACCTTTAATCCTAGTACCTTGGAGGTTGAGGTAGGAAGACTGCAGTGAGTTCAAGGGCAGCCTGGGCTAGAGTGAAACACTGTCTCAGAAGAACCAACATCTGCTCTTATATAGCACTGCTATCATCTACTGACATGAATCTATGACCTCAGGCTAAGTACTAGAAGCCAGAAAAGTAACTGCTACAATTTTAATTAACACACTAAGTTTACTTCTAAAAGAAAAAACATTAAAAAACAAAACAAAACAGGAGCTGAGATGGCCTATTCTGAACTTTTATGAAATATGTGCTGCAAAAGCCTTCTTTAGGAAGTCACACAATCAATAAAACTTTTAACTTCTCAATCCTTCATGTCCATGCTTCAGGCTATATTAGTCAGGCCCTTAAGTGACACTCTGGAGCAGAACTGTGAGGAAAAGAACCCCAGTGTCCAAGACCATGCAACTAAATTTGTTTTTAAAATAACAGCACACTGGGCTTGGATACAGTACGTACTTAGTGAACTCAAGGCCCTGTGCTCAATCCCCAGCACCAAAGTAGTAACAGTAAGTAGTAGAAATAATAGCACACTTACACATATATACATACCAGGTTCCTAACTCCAGTCAGTATGGAAAGGAAGGGGAGCAACGTTAACAGACTATACAGAGGTCCTAAGAACTACTACTCAAAGCAGAATGACAGTCTAGCATGACCTTTATTGTGCTGAAGCTAATAACCACCAAGAACAGTAAAAGCTATATGCTAAGGAGGAAAAAATGTACTACCTATTGCTGAATGACTCCTGCATCTACTCTACTTCCTACATGTTTCAACAAGTAGCTTATAATTTAAAAAGGTCATATAGAATACTCACTTTTTCATTTTTTTTGAGTTGTATTTGACTTGGTAAGCTGACTGGATTAATTTGTCTGGGCCACCATCGAACTGATGTGGAATGACCTTTTGAAAGTGCTAGGATGTAAAAAGGAAAGCAAAAGAATTATTATAAATGATTAATTAATGGTGAATTAGGAACATACAAGAAATCATGAACTGACTTACCTGTAACATCCCCTCCATGTCAAGTTGCATTAATTCTGCCTGATTCATTTGAAGAAGTGCTAATCCCACTCGAAACACTATCTCTAAACCCTGGTGAAACAAATTAATTAAAACCAAATTTGTTCTACTCTTACATTAACAAAAAACTAATCATTCAAAATAATACTAAGGTAAACATTTAAGGATCTAAACTAAGAAGTGGTAAACATTTTGGGGGGGGGATCTTTTGGGGGCAGGGTTTCCCTTTAGTCCTAGCTGGCCTGGAGCTTGCTCTGTAGACCAGGCTGGCTTTGAACTCACAAGGATCCGCCTGCCTCTGCCTCCCCAGAGCTAGGATTAAAGGCGTGCACCACCACGCCGGCCTTCTGGCTCTTCACAGAAAATGTTGCTGGGCATGGTGACACACATCTTTAATCCCACACATTTTTCATCTCCAGGCCAGCTAGGGCTAAAGGGAGACCCTGTCTCAATAAGACCGATAGATAGATAGATAGATAGATAGATAGATAGATAGATAGATAGATAGCCAGAAAGCGAACATTAGACCTGATAGACTATTTATCACCACACTGTAGCTCTACAGTAGACATAAAAAACACATGTACGAATGGACAGTGTAGTGTTCCAAGAAAACTAGATTTTTTTTTTTTTGGTCTTTTCGAGACAGGGTCTCCCTGTAGCCTCAGTTGTCCTGGAACTCACTCTGTAGACCAGGCTGGCCTTGAACTCACAAAGATCCGCCTGCCTCTGCCTCCCAAATGCCAGGATTAAAGGAGTGGGCCACCACGCTTGGCTTCATCTGTTTTTATAAATGTAGTTTTCAGTGGGCGTGGTGGTCACGCCTTTAATCCTAGCACTTGGGAGGCAGAGGGAGGCAGATCTCTGTGAGTTCAAAGCCAGCCTGGTCTACAGAGTGAGTTCCAGGACAGCCAGAGCTGCAGGGAGACCCTGTCTCAAAAAGACCAAAAAAAACAAAACAAACAAAAAAAAAAAAACAGATGAGAGGACAGATCTGACATGCAAACCACAACAGCTAAGTAAACACTGTAGCTTGCCAATTCCAGTCCAAACTAACTGCACTAAATCCTACAACTTGATCTTTCCAAGATGCAGCTACAATTAGTATTGGATTCAGACAAAGGGTCACTACCTCATGTCACATACAACAAAAAGGACAACTCAAGTGTTCATGGAGTAGAAGCAGCTCATATACAAATTATACCTCCTACGATTTAAATTAACAGATGCATGCAACAATATTAACAGTAAGGGAGAACTTCTTCTTACTAACTTAACAGTATTGTTCAAAGGGGATAAAGAAGTTGGATTTACTGTCAATATTTGAATCCAGGATACAGTCCCATGTGTGTGTGTGTGTGTGTGTGTGTGTGTGTGTGTGTGTGTGTGCGAGCTACTCAAACTTTCTCTAAGTCTCAGCTTCCTCATCGATCATCTAGGTGGTTGCTATGAAGTTTTCATGAGATTTATATGAGCAGCTCAGCAGGGGACATGAAGACAGCTCTGTCAGTGCCACTTCTTGCGCTGCTCTGCTACTCAGTTGGTATTCCCAGTCTACTCATTAGCTTACCTCAGACATGAAGATATCAAAGATCCTTGTTGCAATTGGTAGTGGAAAAGTTGTAAGAAAGATAGTCAGAAACCAGGATGATGCATACATTGATGTATGAAAACTCTGTGACTGAAAATGCACAAAGAGCTCTGGAAGATGCTCCTGGAGAAAAGAAAATAATTATGTATAAGAGTAAAACAGAGGGCTGGAGAGATGGCTCAGCAGTTAAGAGCACCAACTGCTCTTGCAGAGGACCCAGGTTTGATTCCCAGCACCCACATGGCGGCTAAGAACCGTCTTTAACTCCAGTTCCATGGGAATCCGACACCCTCTTCTGACCACCGTGGCATTGCACAACAAGGTGCACAAACCTACATGCAGACAGTATATTCATACACATAAAAAATAATAAATAAAAAAAACTAAAATAAAGTAAAATTGAGGGCTTTAAGTCAGATTATTACTAGATGATATTAAACACAAAGAAGAGATCTAGAATAACACAGAAAAGCTCAAATACAGAAATATACACTTTCAGCCAGGTGTGGTTGCACACACCTTTCATCCTAGCACTTGGGAGGCACAGGCAGAGGCAGNATCAAATCATAGCAGTAAATCCCAGCCAAGACTGTCACAGTGATAAGTATCATTTTGTGAAAATTCTTAATAAATATTCCATGTGTCCTGATTTAGTCCTGGAAAAAAATGATCTTTATAGAACAGACAAACTTGATTAAAAAGCAAGTGCAGCACAGCTTCCATTCTGATTTGCTGCTAACGGCTGAGTATTTACAAATCTTACTTATCATCTTTTTTTTTTTGCAATTTCCATTTGAGACTCAGTTACATGACACATGTTATTTCTTCACACTCCTATTAAAAATCTGCTGAAACATATTTTGTTGCTTCACATTGCCTAAGAGGTAGTGTTCCCTCTTCTCATCCAATGATCAGCAAGTGACTTCTGGTTTGAACTCCCTTTAGAACAGACTTTTCTCTGAAGGACTGATGATCAGTTTCATAATGGATGGCCTCCTTAAGGCACTGGGAATGTGTGTTCTTTCTTTTCTGTATCATCATATTGTTTTAGCTTTTCATTTCTCTCATTACAAAGTAACTATAAACATTGCAGAAATTTAATGTGTTAAGTCTATTGCTTTTTTTTTTTTTTTTTGTCTTTCTAGACAGGGCCTCCCTGTTAGCCCCAGCCGTTCCTGGAACTCACTCTGTAGACCAGGCAGGCCTTGAACTCACAAAGATCCTCCTGCCTCTGCCTCCAGAGTGCTAGGATTAAAGGCATGTGCCACCACGCTCAGCAAGTCTGTTGCTTTTTTAACAAATTAACTGAGAATGTAGTAGCTTTCTGCAACAATGACATGGTCCTAATTTTTGTAGGTCAAGCAGTGAGATTCACCTAGGAAGCAAATGTAATTATTTATCTACTTCTTAGAGGTCATATTTTTGATACAATATGTGATGGTTGTATAGGATATGTTGGAGCAATGCAAAAGGGAGGGAAATTAACTAAGGACTGGGCAAAGAACTGACTGATGCAGTTAAATTTCTGCCCCAAACAACAAGCCTCTTCAGTGAAAACTTTGGAAAGACTGAGAGATGCAAGACCTGTATGCAGAATGCGATGAACTGGGTGGGGGGGGGGGGAATGCATCTAAATTGGACTGAAAATAATTGTATGAAATACACAAATCATCAATAAAAGCTATTTAAAAAAAGAAACGAATTATAGTTCATAGAAAAGTATTGAAGATATCAGACAACCATTTACCCACCAACAAGATTAAATGAATATTAACATTTCATCACTTTGCCTCTCAACACGGTATTTATAATTGGTGATATTTAGCTTTAAATTTAATTGGCGCTATAATTTCATTTTTCTTACTAGTAAACCAAATGTTAAAATGTACCTAAAGTTCCAACTCCATTAGCCTTTTCTTCTTCCCTTCCCAGATAACTGTTATCTTGAAAGTGTATATTTTCTTTTTTTTTTTTTTTTTTCTTTTCTTTTCATTTTGAGACAGGGTCTCCCGTGTAGCCCCAGGCTGGCCTGGGAACTCACTATGTACACCAGGCTGGCGCTGGAACTCAAGAGATCTGCAAAAAAAAAAAAAAAAAAAGTGAACTAAAGTATTTCTTAAATAAAAAATGCTTTATTGAAATACTTTCAAGTACTGTCTACCAATGGTCATCTATCTTTACTTCTACAGACTAGGAAAATTACAGAAAATACAATACCTTCAGCAATGCTAGTAACCAAAACACAAGTGACATATAACATCAAGAGTTCAAGGTTTATATCAACAAATAAGATTACTATTTCACAAAAAATTAAGAATCATCTCAAGTCATATTTTGAGTGTTCTTAAAATATAAAAGTTCTCCACACAACACATGGATTTTCTTAGTTCCATAGTTCTCATGTCAGCTGATCACAGACCTACATTCTAAAACTCTGCCATCCAAATGAAATTTAAGTAAAGGAGAATGCTTACACCCCCCATTATAAAGTAGTACAGTAACCTTACTTACTTATTTGTGTTAATGACACGCAAGTAATCCAAAATATACTTAAATATGCAAAACACAAAAATTAAATCCAGAAAAGTAAAGCATTTCACCCATGCTTTTCACTTGACTTGGACTGCATTCCTTCTCTACTTTTCGCCCTTATGCAGTTGCTTCTCAACAATTTGAATCTTAAACTAGCAGAATAAAAATCACAGAAACTTGTTTGTTTTTTGTTTAAAAAAAGATTACTAGCTAGAAAAAAAACTAAGATGAAAAGGGAAAGAAGGGAAGAGGACTGAAAGGGACAGTCCAGCCTCAGCAGTAAATGCATTGGCACTGTCAATGTCCACTTACCAGGAACACAACACAGCAGGATAAAGGAAGCAGCATACAGGTACACTTGTGTAGCAAAGCTACAGGCATTTTCCAGACTGTGATTGACTGTCATTAGCACCTCACTTGGAAACAGGTCAAATTGTGCTAACTGATCAACAAGTGACCACGGGATTAAAACAATAATCATTTTCTTCCAAATGTTTCTATGCTTTTAACATTAAGTTTGCTAAGATGTCACCAGACCAAAAGTAAAAAGAGTAAAGCTGAACTTTTACCTGTATCATGCATTCAAACTGGTACATACAAAGGCCCAATTCTGCCATACTAGGTTTAAAAAGTTCACGAAGTCTATAGTCTTGCATCAATTTAACAAATACACAAAAGGCTTCTTCTTCTGGCATCTGTAGTAAGAAAAAAGTAACAAAAGTTAATGACACACAAATAATCCAAATTATACTTAAGTACCACACAATAATAAACATTGGTTGGTGTGTATATGTGTGTTCACATGTACAGAGGCTGAAAAATCAACCTTGGATGCCATTCTTCAAGACCACACATCTTGTTTTCTTGAGACAGGATCTCTCACCATGTAAGCCTCTGCAGCACTGGGATCACGTGCACACACTACCACACTCAGCTTTCACACTGGTTCTGGATATTAGACTTAGGTCCTACCTTCAAATAAGAGCTTTACTAAGTGATCTCCATAGCCCGAGAAGCACTGCTTTCAGTGACCATGTAGTACAATGTAAAAAGCAATAGAGCAAGAACCAGGAGGTTCTAGCTAGGCTCCATATACTGAGAATCAGATGATATATGACTTGCAAACTCTGAGACTAAATAAGTATTCATTTACGTCCAGGTGCTGTTTTCTCTTTCTAAATACATATCAGTGAACATCAATAACAACAACAAAATGACTTTCCTCTCAAAGAGCTTAAAAGTTTTAGGGATAGGGAAAAAGACAATATATGGGAACAAATCAGCACGCATGCAGGCACACATGTACACACGTGTACACACACTGAAATAGACAATATATGGAACAAATCAGCACACACACACAGGGAAATAGACAATATATGGAATGAATCAACACATACACACACATGCACACCCACACACACACACAAAGTCTGATGGGGTGAATACTACAGAAAGTACAGTAGGAGTGAATGTTGGGAGACAAACTGCTATTTGTATAGATCAAGGAAGGAACCTGTACAGGGCAAATTTTAAGCAAAACAGTGAAGGAAGTAAGGGACTCACTTAGGAAAGAACAGTTCTGGAAGACAGAAGAGTGCAGAGGCCCTGAGATGACCAAAGGCCCTGAGACAAATCATGCTGGCATGCTCCAACAGCAAGCAGGAGGCTACTAAACTAGAAGTCATGTTTTCCCCCCTTGAATTAAGAAGTAAAATCTACACAAGTTCTTAGCAGATGCAGAGGATGGAAAAATTAATCAGATTAAATTTATATTGTTTAATAAAAAAGTCATAAGTGAAGGACTGATAAAGGAGAAAAAACTGAAACTAAAATACAAAAGCAAACAGAAAGACTTTAGAGAACATTCTACAGCTTTGAGGATTCTGTATAGCGTTGAGGATTCTGTATAGAAGTGATATACAACCTAAATATTAAAAGAGCTTCTACATTTTCAAATCATATGTCATTGTGGTTTAAAATAATGTCACATCTTATATGTAACTCACCAGAAAATGTCAAGTAAGATAACAAATGTGAAAGCTCTGTAAAGAACTAAAAAGACATTAAAAATATTTAGGGAAATAGCATCTACATTACCAAACACCCTTCTCCAAATAGTGAAAATTTCCAGTCCTCACTTACAGTCTGTCCATATGTTCCAAGAGAACACCCTGAAAGATCCTCAGCATTCTTCTCACTAAGGATGGCTGCAAATGACGTTTCCCTAGCCTTGACACAACCATGGAAAGAAGCCAAAACCTGCCTTTCTTTATTGAATTTCCTTCCTTCCTCCCAACAGTTCTGTCTTGGGGACCATCCGGGTTGATCCTAGAAAGCTCTAAAGTTCCATTAATTTATGTCAGTCACTAGAAGCTGAAAACCCCACAACTCGATCCTGTGATTCTCCTGTTCCTCTAACCTGACCCCAGTTCCAATCTTCTACCTATATCCCCAATGTCATTTTACAACATTCTCTTTTTTAAACTGCAATATGACTCTACCCTAAGGTGATTCTTTTCTCTATCATAGCCAAGAGTAACAATATATCTCCTTCAACTTTGGGATCACTTCCACAGAATGAACCTCCTCTGCTCTCTGAAACACGCACCAAATGACATTACCCATTGTTTCTCACAAACTTTAATGCATCATCCACAAACTTACAGGCCACCTGTCCACCAACTTCCTAGTCATTTTCAGGAAGACTACTTCTCTGACCTTTGACTTCCTTTCTTTCAGTTGGCCTAGTAAGCAATTACTATCTCAGGCTCTATAACCAAACCAAAGGATGAGATCCATTTTTCTACTTCGTATGTGGCAATTTCTCTAGGCCTGAAATATTCTCCTTTGGAGGGAGAGGAGTCTCACAAACCTCATGACACGTAAGAAACTTAGAAGACTCAAGAGGTCACTTCCTTGGTTATATAATCAATAAACAATTGCTGGGGCAGGAAGAGACTCTGACAGAACACTGCCAATATGTTGCACAGATAACACAGTGATGCAACTTTCATGAGTTATCACCATCCACCCAGGTGATACCACTACCAAGTCATCCATGTTCCTCCTAGAAGTAACCCCAGTAAAATCACTGGTTCATCAAGCTGAACTTCAGTGAAATCATTTCTTGGCCTGTCATTGTTCTCCATACCTGGAGTAATTAGAAATAGCTATCTTCCAGGGAAACTAACACAATACTACTTAATGTAAATCTTAGCTTTTGATTTAATGAGTATGTGATTTACGGAAATTATTTAACTTCTCAAATTCATCATTTATCAAATGGTTAAAATAGCACTGTTCCACAATGCTACAAATGAAGAGTAACTTAAAGTAGTCAACAATTAACTAACCATACCAGGCATAGAGTCCTATATCTGTACCCTTAGTCCTTGGAGGCTGAAGGAGGAAGATACTGAGTTTGAAGCTCAACATGAATTATATAACAAGAGAATCCTTTTAAAAATACAATATTGGGGCTGGTAAGATGGCTCAGCTGTTAAGAACACTTATTACAGCCGGGCATGGTGGCATACGCCTTTAATCCTCGTACTTGGGAGGCAGAGGCAGGTGGATCTTTGTGAGTTCAAGGCCAGCCTGGTCTACAGAGTGAGTTCCAGGACAGCTGGGGCTACAGGGAGACCCTGTCTCGAAAAAAACAAAACAAAACAAAAAGAACACTTATTGCTCTTTCAGAGGGCCTGGGTTCAATTCCCAGCACCCACAGGGTGGCTAACAACCATCTATAACTCCAGTTCCAGAACTGACTCCCTCTGTGGGCATTACACACATGCAGGCAAAACACTCGTACACACAAAAATGAAAATCCTCCAACACTGCCAGGCCTACACTGTTTCCTAGTCCCTAATCTTATGTTCCCTTTGCTGCTTACCCTGTTAAATGTATTCACTTGTTTAAATACACAATTACCTTTGTTTTTCTGGTTATAATTCCAACTGGTAAATTCCATTCTTACATAAACCCAACTCTGTAACTACATGTAAGAAGCACAAATGGGTAGGGGAAAAACAAACACAAAGAACTTAAGCATACTGTCTAGTTTCATTATGAGTTCAAGAATACTAATCTTAGGTCTTTAATACTGCCTGGTGGTTTACCTTATCTGACAAATGAAACCATCTACATTCTCCTAACAGAACATTTCCATCTTCTTTCTTAGTCTTTTTGCTTGTTTCAACTTCTACTCAATTCTAAGTTAGTGGATTTGTTCATTACTTCAGTTTTCAGAAACAGCAATTAGAAGAGTGTTTCCCCATTCTTCCACATCACCCCCCACCTGAATCACTAGCCACTTTAATCTGCTTCTCCTGTGTCCTTGCCTGGACCTTCCTTTGGTTCCTTTTATTTCCAACTGTCCACTTAGCATCTCAACTTAGAACCTCAACAGACTCAAACCTCACAGTTAATTCATTACTGTGCCATTTCTTGATACCCCAAAGTTCTGCTCAAAAAACATAAAACAGCATCACTTACTCTTTTTAACTCTGTATTCAATTTATATTCAATTTATATAATATCAGCAATTTCTGTTGGCTATACATTAAATTTCAAGAATCAACTTTTTATCATAATCCAAATTACCACACCCAGTAGTGCACTGTCTGAAGCACTCCAAGTATAGTCACTCTGCTGCCTCTTTTGCAGGACCCTACCAATGTCCATTCTCCATACTGCATAATGCTGCCAGTAATGTTCTCAAATCATGATTAGAACATTTTGCTCCATTGCTCAAAATTCCTTTTTTTGGGGGGGGGTCTTTTTGAGACAGGGTCTCTCTGTAGCCCCAGCTGGCTTGAAACTCACTCTGTAGACCAGGCTGGCCTTGAACTCACAGAGATCCACCTGCCTCTGTCTCCCAAGTGCCAGGATTAAAGGAGTGCACTGCCACACCTGGCCCAAGATAGTTCTTAGCTGCCATGTGGGTGCTGGGAATTGAACCCGGGCCCTCTGCAAGAGTAGTCATCGCTCTTAACTAACTGCTGAGCCATCTCTCCAGCCCCTGCTCAAAATTCTTACAAGATCCTACTTGATGTGATCTCTCACCTCTAATCCCATCTCCTACTCCACCTTTTCCTTCCCACCTTCCCCCAACTCCACAGTAGTCAGAGTAGGAATTAATCAATTTGCCTCCCTTTTATGTCTTACAAGAATTTCTTCTCTACTGAGAAACCAAAACAAGTCCTTCCCTCTCACAAGACACACACAGACACAGACACACACACACACACAGACACACACAGACACACACATGGTCTCTGTGTGGGACCAGTAGTAATAGCCTCCATCTGTTGCAAAAAGAAGCTGCTTCTTTCTGTATTGCTAGTGCTCTTGCAAACATGGTGAACGTTGCTAAAACCCGCCGGACTTTCTGCAAGAAATGTGGCAAGCACCAGCCCCACAAAATGCCAGAGTACAAGAAGGGCAAGGATTCCCTGTATGCCCAGGGAAAATGGTGTTATGACAGGAAACAGAGTGGCTACGGCGGGCAGACTAAGCCTATTTTCTGCACAAAGGCTAAAACTACAAAGAAGATTGTGTTGAGCCCAACTGCAGTCCTAAGAGAATGCTGGCTATGAAGGGCTGCGAGCACTGTGAACTGGGAGGGGATAAGGAGAGAGAGGGCCAAGTGATCCAGTTCGAGTGATTTTGTAATGAAGACAATAAAATCCTGAGTCACTTCACTTAAGTTGTTAGCTTCCCACTTGCTGTTTAGTTGGGTTTTTACCTAAATTTTTTGAAACTTAATTTAGATTAAAACATGGTATCATTTTGTCTTAAAAAAAAAAAAAAAAAAAGCTTCTTTGCTGTGTGGTGTATGGTTTACTTGTCTGTAAATGTAAGGATCCATATTTAGCATTCAGGAGAGATGTTTGTCTAGAGACATGTGACAGAGAAGGTTTTCTCTAGAATCTAGCTCATCTCCAGCCATGTGTATCTGGCTATGTTTACAGTGCCGCCCATGAGTTCCCTTCCATTGACAGGGCTACAAGTCCAATTCAATAGCTGTTGATTACCTCTAAGCTAAAAATGCTATGACCACACTGCTCTAGTTTGTTGTGCTGGCCACTGCTGTGCTTTTAGGCTTTGGGCTGGAGTTGGACTATTGATTGATTTTTCTCCCTTAGGAGCTTGCATAGTATCCCCTAGAACTATAAAAGCCAGGCTTGGGGCTGGAGAGATGACTCAGCGGTTAAGAGAACTGACTGCTCTTGCAGAGGACCTGGGTTTGATCCCCAGCACCCACATGGCAGTTAAGAACCGTGTTTAACTCCAGTTCCAGGGGAATTCGACGCCCTCTTCTGACCTCCACGGCATTGCACAACACGGGTGCACCAACCTACATGCAGACAGTACATTCATACACATCAAAAATAAAAAAAGTAATAAGCTAGTCTTCAGGGAGAAGACTTCAGGTCAGTGCCAGTTCTACGGCTCCAAGTCCTGTGTCCAAAGTATGTCCTGTCTTCAGCAGGACATTCAAGTTCTGGGAGGTAATCAAGAGCTGTGGCAATTGCCTGTGCTATTTGGGGAGTTTCTTGAAATACCCTGACCAACACCTGGAAGGAAGGTTTCTTCTGTCTGGCCTGGTGTTTCTTATTATATAACCTTCATGTGGATATTGTATGCATATTTTTCAGTAGGCTTTTGAAGTGATACCTTTCCCACTAGTTTTTCACACCATCTAAGCATTATCCATCTCTCCTCTCATTCCCTTCCTTCCCCCCCAGTTGAAGTACCCCCATTTTCCTCATTTCCCCCTTGATAATATATGTCTATTATCTCTCTTGAATTCCTTCTTCCCCTTTACCAACATGATTCCTTGCAAGTCCTTCCCTCCTCCCTTCCCAGCCGAATATCTCCATTATCCCGATTTCCTCCTTGCTAACATCTGTTGCCTACTATCCCCTCTCTCAGGCTCTTTCTGAGTACCCAGCTATAAGTGGAAACCTCTACACCCAAGGCTCATAAACATAGCACAGCAGAGAATACTAATACATCCCTCAAATCTTACCATTGAAGCTTCCTCATGCAACAGAATTCATAGAAGGCCACAACTGGCCAAGGTGTAGAGAATAAGAGACTGCACAGTGTGTTTGCCTATAGTCTACTATCGGACTCCTATAGTAAACCTGACCCACCCGTGGCTCAGGGACCATTGTGGAAGAGGTAGAGGAAAGACTGTAAGAGCCAAGATGAACATAAGGAAACAGAGACTCTCAGGCTTCTGGGAACTCGCTTACATGAACTTTGTAGCAATGGTGACAGCATGCACAATAACCAGGCTGACTCAATTAGACAAACACCCAGTATAGAACTGCATAACTATGAGGAACTACTGGCACCTGGCTAAGGCTAGGTGGGGAAGAGTTGATCTCTTTTTTGCAGTTCTTAGCCTCAGCCTTTAAGGGCTGCGCTATCCCTCCAGCCCATGATCTTTAAGAATGACTCTAGCTGGGAGTGGTGGCACACGCCTTTAATACTAGCACTTGGGAGGCTAGGCAGGGGGATCTCTGTGAGTTCAAGGCCAGCCTGGTCTACAGAGTGAGTTCCAGGACAGCCACAGCTACAGGGAGACCCTGTCTCAAAAGAAGACACCCCCCCAAAAAAAGAATGACTCTAGATAGGTTATTAGACTCTAGTGGATGAACTTGCACTGAGGGATATCTGGGTACAAAAGCTTGAGCAGGTAGGACTTAACATATGACAGAATCCATGAAATGCAATGCAGGGCTTATGTGGGGGTCTGATGAGGAGTTCTAAATAAGATTTATTGTGTAAAATGCACAAAAACTCAATACAAATATTCATCAAAAAATAAAANATAGCCCTGTAGTGTTGTTTGATGTCTGGTAGAGCGTTCCCCCCTGTTTTGCTCTTTCACTCAGGGTTGTTTTTGGCTATTCAGGGTCTTTTGTAAATGAATTTAATGACTTTTGTTTACAAGCCTGTGAAGAAGTTCTTGGGGATTTTATTTGGAATTGTGTTATATCTGTACAAAAGTTTGGGTAGAATGGACATTTACAATGTTAATTATTCCAATCCATGAGCAAGGGAGGTTTTCCATCTTCTGCATGTTTCTTTCAATTGCTTTTTCTTTTTAAGGGTTTGCCATGACATAGTTTCTGTAGAGTTCTTAATTACTACTGTATCATTGTGTACACAGTGCCATTTTTTTTTCACAAAGTACTCATTTTTAGAAAAGGCAAAAGTGCCAGTTCCACTCCTTGAGGCCTGAAGCAGGTACCCTAACTGCTGGAAAGCTGCAAGTGAAGCAGGCCAGAAAAGTGAGAATTATTATGATAGGAAGAATTATTAAAAACCAAGTTCAGCTGAGGAGCAGAATTCAACCAGATGAGTCAGGACACTGGAACTTTGTCAAGCAGGGAACCTTTCACGAATGGCTCCGTGTAAAGAAGGATGGCATCGTGAACTTTTGCAGGTAAATGGATGAGCTAGAAGATATTATGTTTAAGTGAAGTAGCACAGTACCCATCTAAGTGGGATGCTAGCACCAGGATACCTAGTTTAAGTATTTCTTGCACAGGGTCCTTGAGCTTTTGTCCAAGTTAGTTGGAGTGATGCATATTGGAAAGAAGAAGAAGAAGTAAGAAGAAGAAGAAGAAGAAGAAGAAGAAGTAAAGGACTGCATCAAAGAATGACTGAAATGGTGAACTTCTGCTGGAAAACAGTCAATTCTACATTGAGAATTTTGAGAAAGGACTGAGAAAAAGATGAAAAACATGTTGTCAGAATGCATGAGCTCTGAGGGTGGGGATAGGGAGGGGGACACGGTTCTACGCATTTGATTCCTTAACTATAATCTTGTCCAAAAACCAATATATAAACAATAAATTAAAAATTAATAAAGAATTTTCTGTCAAAAATGCTTTAAAACTAAAGAAAAGAAAGAAAACAGAAAGAGAACAATAAAACAGACAACTACTGCTTGCTTTCGGTAACATGGCTGAAATTATTTTTTTTCCATCCTTTCACTTAAGATGGTGCCTGTCCTTTGAAGGTGAGGTGTGTTTCTTAACCACAAGCAGACAGATGGATTCAATTTCTAACCATCTCTCCCAGTCTGTTCTCTTGATGGGGAATTTAGACCATTGCTATTTAGGATTAATATTGAGAGATGTATATGCTCTCTTCATTTTACTTTCTGTTTGCATTTTTGGTCGTTTATACAAACAGACAAGAATACATTCTAGGTTTATGCCTTAGTTAATTACTCTCTCTTGATGCTTGGGGATAGCTGCTCCTTTCCTTTGTCCTCTGAATTATTTCAAGTATTTTTCTGGAGGGTGGGATTTCTAGACATGTATTCATTCATCTTTTTATGGAGGATTTTACTTCTCCTTTGTATTTTTAATTGACTTTTTGCTGGCAAAGTAACCTGGGTTTGCATCTGTAGTCATTTAGTACTGAAAATACTTGCCAAGTTATTCTGGCTTTCATCGTTTGCCCTGAAAAGTCAGCTGTAATTCTCTGATGGCTTTTCTTTTATATGTAACTTGCTATTTTCCTCTTGTGGCTTTTCATGCATTTATGTCTTTTTTTTTTTTTTTTTTGAGGGCATCTAGCATTTGATTATGGTATGGCTGGGGCGAGTTTTTTCTTTTCCGATCTTGTCTATTTGGAGTTCTATGTGCTTCTTGTATTTGAAGTGTGTGTATTTTTCAATTTGTGGAAATTTTCTTCTAATATCCTGCTGAGGATCTGGTCAATACTGTTACCCTGGGATTCTTCTCCTTTCTCTATACCCTATTGATGTGGATGTAGTCTCTTCCTGGTATTCCCACACTCTGGGTTATTCCACTCTTGTGGTTTTTTTTTTTTTCATAGTCTTTGCTTTGAGCTCTTCAGTTCTTTCATGTTATCTCTAGGGTTGATATTCGATTTTCTGCTTCATCCTTGTTACTGAGGCTTTCTCCGCCCTTTCCTGTTGACTGGTGAGTGGTTTGATTTCCTTTTACCGTTTCAGCCTGAGATTTTTTTAGTATTCCATTCTTCCTTCTGGATTTGGTCATTCTCCTTTAGTTTTTTCAGTTTCTTTTTTGCATTTCAGCCTGAGATTTCTTTTAGTGTTTCCATTTCTTTTGGAGTTGATCATTCTCTCCCTTCAGTTCCTTGTTTCTTTGAGTATGTCTATGATTTTTCTTTTAAGACCTGTGTCCTCGGTTACCTCCAGAGATATCTCATTGTGGGAGTCCTCTATAAGACTGAGAGGCTTTGGTGGCGATTTCTTATTTGTTTTTCCCATGTTGATTTCCCTTTGTGCTCTTTTTGGCATGGACTTGGTTCATTTGTTTGAAATTTGATGTGAAATTCAAGTGTTTTTTCATTGTGATGTAGGCCTGTTCCTCTAGTTTTCTTGTGGAGGGGCTGATTTGGCCTATGCCCTGGCAACATGACTGTGGCCTCAGTGTCTCCTATTCTTCTTTTATATAAAATTTAATTTATTTAAGCATAAACCAGGGGATCTAAGTTCCCACAAGGTGGGCCAGCTCTTACCTGGCCTGCATTGGAAACCAAGGGGCCACTTGCTATGCCTCAATGTTCTCTGAGAACCTTTGGCTCCCCAGCCAAGATGGGCCAGACTATATGGAAAGTCTTTTGTTCATTTTAAAGGAAGGCTATATTGTATGTTAACAAAATTGGTTTATCATTCACTATATCTTGTCCTCATTATTATTATTTTCAGGAATATTAGAAATATTAGGTACTTATCCTCACCTACTCCTTTGGTGCTTGGTTTTATTTTCAGTACCTTAAGGTGCTCATTCAAATTCTGTTTAGTGCCAAATATGTTGATTTTTTAAATCAAGGCACTTACAGCAGTGAATATTTCATGGAAATAAAGTATCAGTTGACCACAAAAGGTCACTCCTTAGTATCAATTGCTGTGGAGAGGAACAGGAGACCAATAGCAGTTCATACTACTGTATTACTTATTGTGGATATGAGTTAAAAACATTAGGAGGAAGACAGTATCCTCAAAAGGTGTTTGGCAAAAACTGATCACTCAACCTGTAGAAGAATGAAACTTAAACCCCTACCTCTCACCCTGTACAAAATTAATCCAAATGGATCAAAGGCCTCCCAATGTGAAATCCAAAACCTGGGAGGTGATAGAGAAGAGAAAACTTGGCAGCAGACTACAAGACATAGCGTAGGAAAAGACATTCTTAAAATCCAAAGACAGCAAGCGCACAAGAAATAAGTAAGTTCAGTTGACAAATGGACCTCATTAAACCAAAAGTTCTGTACAAAAGGAAAAAAAAGGGAAGTGAAGAGAAAACCCACAGATGGGGAAGGAAACCTTCACAGCAATACATCAACAAAGCATTAGATCCCAGAGTAATAAGCTACTCAAAAAACAAAGAAGAAAAAAACAAATGAATCACTCAAGAAGATGGAGGCACAAAGATCTGAACAGAGACTTCACAGAGGAAGTTAGAGATGGCTGAGAAACACCTAAGAAGTGTTCAACATCATAATAATTAAGGAAATGCAAATTAAAACCACCTCAAGATACCACCTTACTCCAATAAGACTGGCTAGATCAAGAAAACAAAGATGCCAAGTTGCTGGAGAGGGTGGGGGGAAAGGGAAACACTCATCCAATTGCTGGTGGGATGTAAACTGTACACCACTATGGAAAACATGTGGAGAACCCTTAGAAGACTCAAAATCATCCTTCATTTACCCAGTCACACTCCTGGTATATACCCATAAGGACTCATTCTTTACTGCAGAGATACATGACACAGCATATTTATTGCCACTCTGTTCACATAGCAAAAAACTGGAATCAAACCAAATGCCCCTCAACTGACAGGTCGATAGAGAAAAATGTGGTACATAGTACACAATGGATTCTATGCAGCATTAAGAAAGACAACATCATGACTGTTCTCAGGTAAATGGGTGGTACTTGAAAACATCATTAAGTGAAGTAACACAGTCCCAAGAAAAAACAACGACAAATGGGATATCTCTCCTCACAGGTTTGGGACGCTAGTACCAACATAACCCAGTTATAAATATTTCTTGTGGAGAGGGATGCATATTAAAAGAACAACAACGAGGGGCTGGAGAGATGAGCCTAAGCGTTTAAGAGCGCCGTGACCGTCTGTAGACAGAGGACCCGGTTTCTCAGCACCCCAGCACCCACATGCGAGGACAGGTCATCCTCAGACCGATCTTGAGAACTCCATTCCTTTAGGAAAACTCCATTCCGGGGGAATCGATACCCTCTTCTGACCTCCTGCGGCGTGGCACGACACGGTGCCACACTTGCATGCAGACAGTACATTCATACACATTACGAAGAAATAAATAAAAATTAATAAAAAAAAAATTAAAAAAAAAAAGAACAGCAAGATGAAAGATTACATCAGAAGTGTGGACTGAAATGTGACTGAGGGTGAGGGGTGGAGGGTGGGGAGGGACAACGGGTTGTTATTCAATTGGTGCAGTGTTTATGCATATTTAGATTCAATCTATCCAGTTTTTGTCCCAGAACTCTGTGTACAGGATGACACATGTGTTTTAAGGACTTAGTAGAAAGTTAAATATGGCATTTGTGACAACACTGGTTTGAAGGCTGAATAAAAAACCTAGTAAATGCATCTGAGTAATTGGTGATATAAATTGCCCTTGTCCACATTAGCTTTACTAATAATCTGTATAACAATATACTTTAGGAATTGACTTATAGAGAGCAAATGTTTCTCTATAAGTCTTGCTGTCATATATTAATCACCCTGGTAGCAATCTCTTTCACCTATAGGATGATTTAACGCAAAAATAAACTTTTGTTTTCCCAAGTTAATTACAATACGTAACCCAAAAACAGCATGGGTGAACTTGATGAAATTCTGTGCCTTGATTCCACCCCTATAGGTATGTAGAGAAAACAACTTGCTTTTTTTTGAGACTCGTGGGTCAAAAATAAAAACCTAAATAAAAAAGGGGGATAGTAATAGATATTGAAAACTTTTTGTAAAAAACCTGCAACCCAAATCTTAAAACTAACTAGCAAAAAGATTTGTATGTTCCACAGGCCAGAAGTATCACCACTTAATGGGCTGAGAAAGAAAATGCACTTTGACAGTGAGTAGGATTGTACCAGAAAGCGCCAGCAGAAATTGACGTCTTCTGGGCATTGAAGGGAAGATATGTCCTCAGGATTGGTCTTAAGACGACCAGGCCCCTCTGTGGATCCTACTAGTAACAACTATTTTTAATGATCCTAACGAACTTACCTTGCTAGGTGCCGCAAAAGGTTTCTAATACAAGAGACTTTCGTTATCACTCCCCCCATAGAAAAGAGAAAAATGAATGATAGGTCCCGTTCTCCAGCTGTAGATTGCAGCCCAGCTGTTATAGAATGATCCTCTTGAAAAAATCGTAGGAAACTGCTTTCGTTAATTGAGCTAATGAGACAATAGAAACTGTGAAAAGGATTATTCTCTATTCAGAGACCAAATATAATGCTAAAGTCTCCTTAAGCATATGCACTAAACAAAATATATTGATGACATGAGCTCTGACATCAACAATGGATTGTTCTAACCAGGGAGATGTTCACCAGGGGACCAAGCCACCACAAAAGGTAAAGGCTCCTGCCTCGAAACTGGGATATCTGCAGGAAGAGAGGCGATTAGGGCCCCCTGCTGTTGAAGACCTTATAGAAACATGGGGAAAATGTATGTGAGACTGCATTGCAAGTATACAGATGGATCTCTGGGATGGTCCAGAGGATGTGTTACCCAAAGACCACTAAACCAATAAAGAAATATAGGTTAGCAATATAGGTTCAAAAGCAAGACTCCTCCGTCACACCAGCATAACCTCATCCCTGGAAATACTATGCAGCAATGCAGCCATAATAAGCAAATTCTATTATACCCAAATCTGAATAGCTATAAGCGCTGCTCCTTGGAGGGAATAACCCAACAGCTGATGCCACAGCTGTACATAACATCCTTAATGGTTAGTGAGGATGTTATAAACACACGAAGACCCTGCCATACTTAACAGAAGAAATGTAAATTCATGAACTAGCATACCATCCAAACCTTTGTGTCTATACCAAAGAAACCTACAATAACAATTAGTACTGAATACCTATATAATCTAATTGTGTGTGCTTCATTTAGTAGGATCGAAAGGCTATATATATACTGTTTAATACCTAAATTATCTAATTGCATGTGCTTCATTAGAGGATCGAAAGGTTAGCCTGGACAAATGGCAGCCCATGAAAGAAAACAGCCAGAACTTGACTATGATGACCAAGACATCAGCTCCAGATAAATTAGAGTGTTTTGCTTCTCATCCAACTGTGCCCCTTTCTAAGCCTAGAGCAATCTGCCGGAAGAGGGGGCGTGGTAGAATGTAAGGGCTTCGATTGGGGTTAATGGTGAAACTACAACAATATAGAGTGGACACTCATTTGATCAACTTGATTGAACATACAGGCCCCCCTGCTGGATTGGTGGGACCCAGTGAGCTGTGTGGGTTTGGGCAACAACTGCTTGCCAAACTGTGTTTTACATGAAGGATGCTGTTACTCACAAATTATCACTTATTGTTAAAAAACAAATGAAAACAAACAAAAACAAAAAAGCCAAAAAAAAAAAATAAAGAGAAGAGAATAACTTATGGTGATATGGGATTTATAGATATTATAATATATATAGTATATATATATATCCAAATAAAACAATAGTAACACAACAAAAACAAGAAAAAACAAAAACAACACCAGTATGAGCAATCATAATTTGGCTATGACTTTTCCATGAGTCAGTTCCCTTTCATTATATTCTGAGTCATGATGCCATTTATTCGTGGTGGGAATTAAAGTTGATGTAGATTTCAGCATGCACATTTCCACTTGATCATCTCTGAAATACGAAAGTTATGCTTTCTGTTTCATTCTAGACTTTGGTAGCAGAAAAATTCTTCTTTTATTCCTGTTTACTCTCTGCAAGATAAAAATCTGAATTCCCAGTAGTATCACACAGCAGGTGTTTCTAGCATGTTCATCACACACAGTGACTCTGTGAGCAGCATTACAGGAATTTTTCACAGACCCTCAGGGCATTGCTCAACAAATTGCTCAACATTTCTTGCTGATTCAAACTTATTAAATGAAGAACAAATAGAATTAGTGATTTTTTTCCCCTTTGTAATGAGCCCAGGGCCTTGCACATGTGAGGAAAGAGCTCAACAACTGAGCTATGACCTCTCCCTCAATGAATCTTTTAAATCATAAAAATAGATTAAAACAGTCAAAATTCCAGCATGAATAAAAAAATGGACCTAGGCCCAATCCCTATTCGCAAAGGCATTGGCAGGTGATGGCTGCTGAGAGAGGGAGGGTCCTTTGGAGATACGGCCAATTATAGGTTGTTCAAATACCAGTGGATGGCCATGCACCCATGTGCACATAGACAGCACTAATTAGACTTCAGGAGTTATTAATAACAAAGAAAAAGAGATTGTGAAGTTGGGAGAGGGATAGTTGGAGAAAGGTAATGCTGGGTGGGAGTGATCACTATACATTATATAAATCAATGAAATCTGTAAAAAATAAAAATGCTACTTACATTGGGGCTGGACAGTTGGCTCAACAGTTAAGAGGACTGAATACTCTTGCAATGGAACAAGGTTTGATACAAAGCTCCCCCATGATGGCTAACAACAGCCCATAACTTCAGATCCAGGTGAATTTGACACCCTCTTCTGACCTGTGAAGGCATTGCATGATATACATGCAGGCAATACACTGATACACATAAAATAATAAATGGAATGTTAAAAATGCTCTTTATAAAAAGGAATGGGAGGAAATGTGGGGATTTTGATTAAATATAGGCTGAAAAGAGAATGGTAAACATATACACTCAGATAATAAAGAACAATATTATCTCTCAGGAGGGTGAGTCAGACCGAGAATCTGTGCAGTCCGAATCTATATTCTTTGGGAGAGATAAAAGAAAGATTAAAGGGTCTGTATACAAGAAAGAAAGAAGGAAACAAAAAGAGATCCATGAGCAGGGATGGATTGAGTTGGTCTTTTGCATTAACTTTGGGTATCATATTAATAAGGAAAATCTATAGAGGGTAACAGAGCTGTGTGAAGATTGGCTGTGAGGGTGGATACATTACCTGGGCTGAGTGCTGGAAGTCTCACTATACTCTCAACCTCAGATGGTCATCAGGAATTGAGGCTGGAATTTCACCATGCTCCTTGCCTCAGATGGAGGCTACTACTTGGAGTTAGAGCCAAAGTATCTGTAGGGTCCCTAGCCTCCAATAGCTGTTTGGAGTTGGGGCTGAAGTCATAGTGCATACCCTACTTCAGATTGCCACTGGGAGTTGAGGCTAAAGTATGGGCAGTCTTCAGAACCTTTAATAATGAACTGGCTGAACTCTATGGTAGGCTCCCTACCTCAGATTGTGATGAAGAGTTGGGAGAGGGGCTGGAGAGATGGCTCAGTGGTTAAGAGCACCAACTGCTCTTGCAGACAACCCAGGTTTGATTCCCAGCACCCATATGGCAGCTAAGAACCGTCTTTAACTTCAGTTCCAAGGGAATCCAACACCCTCTTCTGATCTCCACAGCATTGCATGACAAGGGTGCACCTAATTACATGCAGACAGTACACTCATACACATAAAATAATAAATAAATAAATAAATACTGAAAAAAATTAAAAAAGAGTTGGGATAATGATTTATTTTTTGCCTATTTTTCTTGGAGAAAGTTGTTCTTTCTCCTTCAACAGTTTTCCTGTGTATAGTAATCTGGGTTGGCAGTTGGTGTCTTTAAGAAGTTGAAACAACATTGGTTTACAGACTCTGATAAAAACGCTAATGCATCCGAGTTAAATGGAGATATAAATCGCTGTTGTCCACATTTGTTTTTTTTTTTAATTTTTATTTATTTATTTATTTTTTATGTGTATGAATGTATTGTCTGCATGCAGATTCATAACATATAAAAATAATAAATAAAAAAAAACTAAAAAAAAAAGTAAAACTGAGGGCTTTAAGTCAGATTATTACTAGATGATATTAAACACAAAGAAGAGATCTAGAATAACACAGAAAAGCATCATAATACAAAATATACACTTTCAGCCAGTTGGTTGCACACACCTTTCATCCTAGCACTTGGGAGGGCCTTTAATCCTAGCACTAAAGAGGCAGAGACAGGCAAATCTCTGTGAGTTCCAGGCAGCCTGGTGTACATAGTGAGTTCCAGGCCAGCCTGGGCGTACAGGGAGACCCTGTCTCAAAAGAAAAAAAGAAAAAAAAAAAAAAAAAAAAAAAAAAGAAATATACAGATTCAAAGATAACAGTTATCTGGGAAGGGAAGAAGAAAAGGCTAATGGAGTTGGAACTTTAGGTACATTTTAACATTTGGTTTACTAGTAAGAAAAATGAAATTATAGCCAAATTAAATTTAAACTAAATATCCAACCAATTATAAATACCGTGTTGAGAGGCAAAGTGATGAAATGTTAATATTCATTTAATCTTGTTGGTGGGTAAATGGTTGTCTGATATCTTCAATACTTTTCTATGAACTATAATGTTTCTTTTTTTAAATACCCTTTTTATTTGGGATGAAATTTTTTGTGTTTTATTTCATACATTATCTTTCAGTCCAATTTAGAATGCATTCCCCCCACCCCCCCACCCCAGTTCATGGCATTCTGCCATACAGGTCTTGGATCTATCTTCTCAGTCTTTCCAAAGTTTTTCACTGAAGAGGGTTATTGTTTGGGGCAGAATTTAACGCATCAGTGCAGTTCTTTGACCCAGTCCTTATGTTATTTTCCCTCCCATTGCATTGCTCCAAAATATACACACACACACAAAAAAAAAAAAAAAAAAAAAAAAAAAAAAAAAAAAAGAATTAAAATAATTTACATTGCTTCCTAGGTGAATCTCACTGCTTGACCTACAAAAATTAGGACCATGTCATTGTTGCAGAAAGCTACTACATTCTCAGTTAATTTGTTAAAAAAGCAACAGACTTGCTGAGCGTGGTGGCACGCATGCCTTTAATCCGTAGCACTCTGGAGGCAGAGGCAGGAGGATCTTTGTTGAGTTCAAGCCTGGCGCTGGGTATCTTACAGATTGAGTTCCAGGACGGCTGGGGCTACAGGGAGGCCCTGTCTCGAAAGGACAAAAAAAAAAAAAAAAAAGCAATAGACTTAACACATTAAATTTCTGCAATGTATATAATTACTTTATAATTAGAGAAATGAAAAGCTGAAACAATAGTGATGAACAAGAAAAGAAAGAACACACATTCCCAGTGCCTTAAGGAGGCCATCCATTATGAAACTGATCATCAGTCCTTCAGAGAAAAGTTTGTTCTAAAGGGAGTTCAAACCAGAAGTCACTTGCTGATCATTGGATGAGAAGAGGGAACACTACCTCTTAGGCAATGTGAAGCAACCAAATATATTTCAGCAGATTTTTAATAGGAGTGGGAAGAAATAACATGTGTCATGTAACTGAGTCTCAATGGAAATGCAAAAAAAAAAGATGATAGTAAGACTTGTAAATACTCAGCCGTTAGCAGCAAATCAGAATGGAAGCTGTGCTGCACTTGCTTTTTAATCAAGTTTGTCTGTTCTATAAAGATCATTTTTTTCCCAAGACTAAATCAGGACACATGGAACATTAAGAATTTTCATAAAATGATCCTTACCACTGTGACAGCCTTGGCTTGGGATTACTGCTTGAATTTGATCCAATTTTCTTTTTTATTTTTTATATATTCCAAATATGCATGATATATACTCCACACATAAGTCCAAATTAAAAATTCTGAAAATAAACTATAGGTTGATTCCTAACACATTTAAGAAATTCACATTTTAACAGTAAATTTGCATGCAGTATAAAGTCCCCAAGTGGACCTCATTAATCACAAAAGCTTCTGTACACAAAAGAAATAATCAAGATAGTGAAGAGAAAACCCACGAGTGGGGAAGAAACCTTTCCCACGATACATCGACAAAGCATTACATCAGAATTAAATACTACTTTAAAAACAAAAAGAAAAAACAAATGCACCACTCAAAAAATGGAGCAAAGCAAAGAGCTGAAGCGAGACTTCACAGTAGGGAAGTAAGATAGGCTGAGAAACATCTTAAGAATGTGTTCACATCATAATACATTAAGGAAATGCAAATTAAAACACAACAGAGTATCATCTACTCCAATAAGACTGCATAGATCAAGAAAAAAATGACACAAATGCTGGAGGAGGTGTGTGGGAAAGGAAAACACTCATCCACTTGCTGGTGGAATGTAAACTGGTACAGACCACGTGGAAAGCATGTGGAGAACCCTTAAAAACTAAAGTGACCTACCACCTGACCCACCATACCACTCTTGGATTACCCAAAGAATTCACAATTACACACCGCAGAGATACATGTAAACCATGTTTATTGCAGTCTCTTCACAATGCAAAGACTGAACCAACCCAAATGCCCCTCAACTGGTAACTGGTAAAATGTGGTAATCTACACAATGGAATTCTTGCAGCAGTTAAGAAAGTGACATCATGCTGTTGCTGCTAAATGGATGGAACTTCGAAGCAATTTTCTAAGTGAAGTAACACAGTCCCAGAAAAAAAATTACGGAATGGTTTCCCTCATATTGTGGATCTAACACCAAATTTCATATTAGCTAGGCAAAGTTTTGAGCAACTTTATATTATATTTCATTGTACCTGAAAGCATCTATGCTATTACAATATGAATCTAAAAATGGGCTCTAGAACTGTCCTGCCACTTGTATTCACACGACTTGAATAACCCATATATAGATGGATTATATGTAGTTCTCATTCTAAAAAAAAGAATGTTAAAGTTACATGACTTTATACCCGCATGCAAATTTACTGTTAAAATGTGAAACTGGCTGGGCCTGGTGGAGGCATCACCTTTAATCCAGCACTTGGTAGGCAGAGGCGAGTGAATCTATTGTGAGTTCAAGGCCAGCTGGTCTACAAGTAAGTTCCATGGGGACAGCTGGGGCTCAGTGAGACAACACTTCTCAAAAAGACAAAAAAAAAAAAAAAAAAAAAATGCTGAACTAAGTATCTAAAATAAAAAATGCTTTATTGAAAATACTATTAAAAGTACTGGGTCTACAATGTGTCATCTATCTTTACTTCTAAACTAGGGAAAATTACAGAAAATACTACATACCTTCAGCAATGCTAGTAACCAAAACACAAGTGACATATAACACCAAGAGTTCAAGGTTTATATCAACAAATAAGGTTACTATTTCACAAAAAATTAAGAATCATCTCAAGTCATATTTTGAGTGTTCTTAAAATATAAAAGTTCTCCACACAACACATGGATTTTCTTAGTTCCATAGTTCTCATGTCAGCTGATCACAGACCTACATTCTAAAACTCTGCCATCCAAATGAAATTTAAGTAAAGGAGAATGCTTACACCCCCCATTATAAAGTAGTACAGTAACCTTACTTACTTATTTGTGTTAATGACACGCAAGTAATCCAAAAATATACTTAAATATGCCAAAACACAAAAAATTAAACCAGAAAAGTAAAGCATTTCACCCATGCTTTTCACTTGACTTGGACTGCATTCCTTCTCTACTTTTCGCCCTTATGCAGTTGCTTCTCAACAATTTGAATCTTAAACTAGCAGAATAAAAATCACAGAAACTTGTTTGTTTTTTGTTTAAAAAAGATACTAGCCTAGAAAAAAAACTAAGATGAAAAGGGAAAGAAGAGAAGAGGACTGAAAGGAACATCAAAACAGCCCATCAGCAGTAAATGCATTGGCACTGTCAATGTCCACTTACCAGGAACACAACACAGCAGGATAAAGGAAGCAGCATACAGGTACACTTGTGTAGCAAAGCTACAGGCATTTTCCAGACTGTGATTGACTGTCATTAGCACCTCACTTGGAAACAGGTCAAATTGTGCTAACTGATCAACAAGTGACCACGGGATTAAAACAATAAATCATCTCTCCAAATGTTCTATGCTTTTTAACATTCAAGTTTGCTAAGATTACCAGACCAAAAGTAAAAAGAGTAAAGCTGAACTTTTACCTGTATCATGCATTCAAACTGGTACATACAAAGGCCCAATTCTGCCATACTAGGTTTAAAAAGTTCACGAAGTCTATAGTCTTGCATCAATTTAACAAATACACAAAAGGCTTCTTCTTCTGGCATCTGTAGTAAGAAAAAAGTAACAAAAGTTAATGACACACAAATAATCCAAATTATACTTAAGTACCACACAATAATAAACATTGGTTGGTGTGTATATGTGTGTTTCACATGTCAGAGGCTGAAAAATCAACCTTGGATGCCATTCTTCAAGACCACACATCTTGTTTTCTTGAGACAGGACTTCAAAAACCATGGTAAGCCCTGCAGCTACTGGGAGATCACGTCACACACACACACACTCAGCTTCACACTGGTTCTGGATATTAGACTTAGGTCCTACCTTCAAATAAGAGCTTTACTAAGTGATCTCCATAGCCCGAGAAGCACTGCTTTCAGTGACCATGTAGTACAATGTAAAAAGCAATAGAGCAAGAACCAGGAGGTTCTAGCTAGGCTCCATATACTGAGAATCAGATGATATATGACTTGCAAACTCTGAGACTAAATAAGTATTCATTTACGTCCAGGTGCTGTTTTCTCTTTCTAAATACATATCAGTGAACATCAATAACAACAACAAAAATGACTTTCCTCTCAAAGAGCTTAAAAGTTTTAGGGATAGGGAAAAAGACAATATATGGGAACAAATCAGCACGCATGCAGGCACACACCACACACGTGTTACACACACTGAAATAGACAATATATGGAACAAATCAGCACACACACACAGGGAAATAGACAATATATGGAAATGAACAAACACATACCCACACACATGCAACCCACACAACACACACACAAAGTCTGATTTGGGGTGAATACTACGAGAAAGACAGTAGAGTGATGTTGGGAGACAAACTCTATTGTATAGATCAAAGGAAGGAAACTGTGACAGGGCAAATTTTTAAGCAAAACAGTGAGGAAGTAAGGACTCACTTAGGAAAGAACAGTTCTGGAAGACAGAAGAGTGCAGAGGCCCTGAGATGACCAAAGGCCCTGAGACAAATCATGCTGGCATGCTCCAACAGCAAGCAGGAGGCTACTAAACTAGAAGTCATGTTTTCCCCCCTTGAATTAAGAAGTAAAATCTACACAAGTTCTTAGCAGATGCAGAGGATGGAAAAATTAATCAGATTAAATTTATATTGTTTAATAAAAAAGTCATAAGGAAGACGATAAAGGAGAAAAAAAACTGAAACTAAAATTACAAAGCAAACAAGAAAGACTTTAGAGAACATTCTACAGCTTTGAGGATTCTGTATAGCGTTGAGGATTCTGTATAGAAGTGATATACAACCTAAATATTAAAAGAGCTTCTACATTTTCAAATCATATGTCATTGTGGTTTAAAATAATGACACATCTTATGTGTAACTCACCAGAAAATGTCAAGTAAGATAACAAATGTGAAAGCTCTGTAAAGAACTAAAAAGACATTAAAAATATTTAGGGAAATAGCATCTACATTACCAAACACCCTTCTCCAAATAGTGAAAATTTCCAGTCCTCACTTACAGTCTGTCCATATGTTCCAAGAGAACACCCTGAAAGATCCTCAGCATTCTTCTCACTAAGGATGGCTGCAAATGACGTTTCCCTAGCCTTGACACAACCATGGAAAGAAGCCAAAACCTGCCTTTCTTTATTGAATTTCCTTCCTTCCTCCCAACAGTTCTGTCTTGGGGACCATCCGGGTTGATCCTAGAAAGCTCTAAAGTTCCATTAATTTATGTCAGTCACTAGAAGCTGAAAACCCCACAACTCGATCCTGTGATTCTCCTGTTCCCCTAACCTGACCCCAGTTCCAATCTTCTACCTATATCCCCAATGTCATTTTACAACATTCTCTTTTTTAAACTGCAATATGACTCTACCCTAAGGTGATTCTTTTCTCTATCATAGCCAAGAGTAACAATATATCTCCTTCAACTTTGGGATCACTTCCACAGAATGAACCTCCTCTGCTCTCTGAAACACGCACCAAATGACATTACCCATTGTTTCTCACAAACTTTAATGCATCATCCACAAACTTACAGGCCACCTGTCCACCAACTTCCTAGTCATTTTCAGGAAGACTACTTCTCTGGCCTTTGACTTCCTTTCTTTCAGTTGGCCTAGTAAGCAATTACTATCTCAGGCTCTATAACCAAACCAAAGGATGAGATCCATTTTTCTACTTCGTATGTGGCAATTTCTCTAGGCCTGAAATATTCTCCTTTGGAGGGAGAGGAGTCTCACAAACCTCATGACACGTAAGAAACTTAGAAGACTCAAGAGGTCACTTCCTTGGTTATATAATCAATAAACAATTGCTGGGGCAGGAAGAGACTCTGACAGAACACTGCCAATATGTTGCACAGATAACACAGTGATGCAACTTTCATGAGTTATCACCATCCACCCAGGTGATACCACTACCAAGTCATTTTTTTTTTTTTTCCCATGTTTTTTTTTTTTTTTTCCTCCAAGAAGTAACCCCCAGTTAAACACTGGTTTCATCAGTGAACTTCAGTGAAATCATTTCTTGGCCTGTCATTGTTCTCCATACCTGGAGTAATTAGAAATAGCTATCTTCCAGGGAAACTAACACAATACTACTTAATGTAAATCTTAGCTTTTGATTTAATGAGTATGTGATTTACGGAAATTATTTAACTTCTCAAATTCATCATTTATCAAATGGTTAAAATAGCACTGTTCCACAATGCTACAAATGAAGAGTAACTTAAAGTAGTCAACAATTAACTAACCATACCAGGCATAGAGTCCTATATCTGTACCCTTAGTCCTTGGAGGCTGAAGGAGGAAGATACTGAGTTTGAAGCCCAACCTGAATTATATAACAAGAGAATCCTTATAAATACAATATTGGGGCTGGTAAGATGGTCAGTGTTAAGAACACTTATTACAGCCGGGCATGGTGGCATTACGCCTTTAATCCTGGCACTAGTGAGGCAGAGGCAAGGGATCTTTGTAGTTCAAGGCCAGCCTGTTCTACAGAGTGATCCAGGACAGCTGGGGCGTACAGGGAGACCCTGTCTCGAAAAAAACAAAACAAAAACAAAAAGAACACTATTGTCTTTCAGAGGACCTGGGTTTTCAATTCCCAGCACCCACAGGGTGGCTAACAAACCATCTATAACTCCAGTTCCAAACGATCCCTCCTGTGGGCATTACACACATGCAGGCAAAACACTCACACACAAAAAATGAAAATCCTCCAACACTGCCAGGCCTACACTGTTTCCTAGTCCCTAATCTTATGTTCCCTTTGCTGCTTACCCTGTTAAATGTATTCACTTGTTTAAATACACAATTACCTTTGTTTTTCTGGTTATAATTCCAACTGGTAAATTCCATTCTTACATAAACCCAACTCTGTAACTACATGTAAGAAGCACAAATGGGTAGGGGAAAAACAAACACAAAGAACTTAAGCATACTGTCTAGTTTCATTATGAGTTCAAGAATACTAATCTTAGGTCTTTAATACTTGCCTTGGTGTTTACCTATCTGACAAATGAAACCCATCTAACAATTTCCTAAACAGAACATTTCCATTCTTCTTCTTAGTCTTTTGCTTGTTTCAACTTCTACTCAATTCTAAGTTAGTGGATTTGTTCATTACTTCAGTTTTCAGAAACAGCAATTAGAAGAGTGTTTCCCCATTCTTCCACATCACCCCCCACCTGAATCACTACCCACTTTAATCTGCTTCTCCTGTGTCCTGGCCTGGACCTTCCTTTGGTTCCTTTTATTTCCAACTGTCCACTTAGCATCTCAACTTAGAACCTCAACAGACTCAAACCTCACAGTTAATTCATTACTGTGCCATTTCTTGATACCCCAAAGTTCTGCTCAAAAAACATAAAACAGCATCACTTACTCTTTTTAACTCTGTATTCAATTTATATTCAATTTATATAATATCAGCAATTTCTGTTGGCTATACATTAAATTTCAAGAATCAACTTTTTATCATAATCCAAATTACCACACCCAGTAGTGCACTGTCTGAAGCACTCCAAGTATAGTCACTCTGCTGCCTCTTTTGCAGGACCCTACCAATGTCCATTCTCCATACTGCATAATGCTGCCAGTAATGTTCTCAAATCATGATTAGAACATTTTGCTCCATGCCATTCCTTTTTTTTGGGGGGGGTGGTCTTTTTGAAGGAACAGGGTCTCTCTGTACCCCAGCTGGCGAAACTCACTCTGTTAGACCAGGCTGGGCCTTTGAATCACAAGAGATCCACCTGCCTTTCTGTCCCCAAGTGCCAGGATTAAAGGAGTTGCAGCTGCCACACCCTGGCCCAAGATAGTTCTTAGCTGCCATGTGGGTGCTGGGGAATTGAACCCGGGCCCTCTGCAAGAGTAGTCATCGCTCTTACACTTAACTTGCTGAGCCATCTTCCAGCCCCCACTGCTCAAAATTCTTACAAGATCCTACTTGATGTGATCTCTCACCTCTAATCCCATCTCCTACTCCACCTTTTCCTTCCCACCTTCCCCCAACTCCACAGTAGTCAGAGTAAAATCATAATTCAATTTGCCTCTCACCTTTTATGTTTCCTATACCACTGAAGCATATATTGTCTGATTCTCTACTGGAGAAACCAAATGGACAGGAAGGTCGACGAATCACGCTGGCTCAGAGCGATGAGAGACGGGACACACTATAGGACACAGACACACCACACAGATACATACACCACGATGGTCTCTGTGGATTTGGGACCATATAATTAGGCCTCCATTTTCTGTTTTTGCAAAAAGAAGCTGCTTCTTTCTGTATTGCTAGTGCTTCTTGCAAACATGGTGAATGTTCCTAAAACCCGCCGGACTTTCTGCAAGAAATGTGGCAAGCACCAGCCCCACAAAATGCCAGAGTACAAGAAGGGCAAGGATTCCCTGTATGCCCAGGGAAAATGGTGTTATGACAGGAAACAGAGTGGCTACGGCGGGCAGACTAAGCCTATTTTCCAAAAAAAGGCTAAAAACACAAAGAAGATTGTGTTGATCCCAACTGCAGTCCTAAGATAATGGCGGCTATTGCAAGGCTGCAGCACTGTGTCCGAACTGGGAGGGGTAAGGAGAGAGAGGGCCAAGTGATCCAGTTCGAGCTGATTTTTAATGAAGACAATAAAATCCTGAGTCACTTCACTTAAGTTGTTAGCTTCCCACTGCTGTTTAGTGGGGTTTTACCTTAAATTTTTGAAACTTAATTTAGATTAAAACATGGTATCATTGTCTAACAAAAAAAAATAAAAAAAAGCTTCTTTGCTGTGTGGTTGTATGGTTTACTGTCTGTAAATGTAAGGATCCAATTTAGCATTCAGGAGAGATGTTTGTCTAGAGACATGTGACAGAGAAGGTTTTCTCTAGAATCTAGCTCATCTCCAGCCACGTGTATCTGGCTATGTTGTACAGTGCCGCCCATGAGTTTCCCTTCCATTGACAGGGCTACAAGTCCAATTCAATAGCTGTTGATTACCTCTAAGCTAAAAATGCTATGACCACACTGCTCTAGTTTGTTGTGCTGGCCACTGCTGTGCTTTTAGGCTTTGGGCTGGAGTTGGACTATTGATTGATTTTCCCTTAGGAGCTTGCATAGTATCCCCTAGAACTTATAAAGCCAGCTTGGGGCTGGAGAGATGACTCAGCGGTTTAAGAGAACTGATTGCTCTGCCAGAGGACCTGGATTATTCCCCTAGCACCCACATGGCAGTTAAGAACCGTGTTAACTCCCAGTTCCAGGGAATCGACGCCCTCTTCTGACCTCCACGCATTGCACAACCCGGTGCACCAACCTAACATGCAGACCATGTACATTCATAACACATCAAAAAATAAAAAAAAGTAATAAGCTAGTCTTCAGGGAGAAGACTTTCAGATCAGTGCCGTTCTTACGGTTCCAGCTCTGTTGTTCCAAAGTATGTCCTGTCGTTCAGCAGGACATTCAAGTTCTGGAGGTAATCAAGAGCTGTGGCAATTGCCTGTGCTATTGGGGAGTTTCTTGAAATACCCTGACCAACACCTGGAAGGAAGGTTTCTTCTGTCAGGCCCTGTGTTTCTTATTCTTATTATATAACCTTCATGTGGATATTGTATGCATATTTTTCAGTAAGCTTTTGAAGTGATACCTTTCCCACTAGTTTTTCACACCAGCTAAGCATTATCTATCTCTCCGTCTTTCCCTTCTTCCCCCCAGTTGAAGTACCCCCCATTTCCTATTTCCCCCTGATAATATATGTCTATATCTCTCTTGAATTCCTTCTTCCCCTTTACCAACATGATTCCTTGCAAGTCCTTCCCTCCTCCCTTCCCAGTCCGAATATCTCCATATCCCCGATTTCCTCCTTGCTAAACATCTGTTGCCTTACTATCCTCTCTTCAGCTCTTTCTGATACCCAGCTATAAGTGCAAAACCTCTTACACCCAAGGCTCAATAAACATAGCAACCAGACATAACTAATACATCCCTCCAAATCTTACCATTGAAGCTTCCTCATGCAACAGAATTCATAGAAGGCCACAAAGCTGGCCAAGGTGTAGAGAATAAGAGATGCACACTGCTTATCCCTGAAAAGGAAGCTGCACATGCTTATCCCTGAAAAGGACTCCTATATTAAACCTGACCCACCCGTGGCTCAGGGACCATTGTGGAAGACGTAAGGAAAGACTGTAAGAGCCAAGATGAACATAAGGAAACAGAGACTCTCAGGCTTCTGGGAACTCGCTTACATGAACTTTGTAGGCCAACTGGTGACAGCATGCACAATAACCAGGCTGACTCAATTAGACAAACACCCAGTATAGAACTGCATAACTATGAGGAACTACTGGCACCTGCTAAGGCTAGGTGGGGAAAGAGTTGATCTCTTTTTGCATCTTAGCCTCAGCCTTTAAGGGCTGCGCTATCCCTCCAGCCCATGATCTTTAAGAATGACTCTAGCTGGGAGTGGTGGAGCACACGTTTAATACTAGCACTTTGTGGAGGCTAGCAGGGGGATCTCTGTGAGTTCAAGCCAGTGGTCTTGACAGAGTGAGTCCAGGACAGCCACAGCTTACAGGGAGAAACCCTTTCTCAAAAGAAACACCCCCCCAAAAAAAAGAATGACTCTTAGATAGGTTACTGTAGACTCTAGTGGATGAACTTGCACTGAAGGATATCAGGGGACACAAAGTTGAAGCAGGTTAGACTTAACATATGACAGAATCCATGAAATGCAATGCAGGGCTTATGTGGGGGTCTGATGAGGAGTTCTAAATAAGATTTATTGTGTAAAATGCACAAAAACTCAAAAAAGTATCATCAAAAAATAAATAAAAAAGATTTTTTTTTTTTTTGTGTTTGTGTGTGTGTTGTCTGTGTCTGTGTGTGTGTTGGTCGTGTCGTGTGTTTGTGTGTCTGANGTCTCCCCACCTGTGTCGTCGATGCCGCGGAGGTCATAAGACGGTCCCGGATTCCCGTGGAACTGGAGTTCTCCTGAACTGGAGTCACAGACGGCCACATTTGTTTTACATAAAATTTAGAATTAGAGCAATAACTTTGGGATTGGCACATTACAAATGATTCTCTATAATTTCTCTGTTGTACAGTACACCTTGTACATTCTCTTTAAGATTATTTAACGGTAAAATAAGAATTTGCTTCCCAAGTTAATCATATATAGTCACCCCAAAACAACATGGGGTGAATTTGATGAAATCTGTCCTTGATTCCACCCATTAGTTATGTATAATACAACTGTGTCTCTGGAGACTCATGGGTTAAAAAAAAGGGGGGGATACAGACAGACAGTATGAAAACCTTTCTTTCAAAAACCTTGCAATTCCAAGTCTTAAAACTACTATGGGAAAAGATTTGTTTGTTCCAACAGGACAAAATGTCACCAACTTAATGGCTGAGAAAGAAGTATACAGCTTTGCATTAGTAGGATGTACCAGAAAATGCAACTGAAAGGTTGCGACCTGACTGAACACTGAAAGGAAGAAAAGCCTGTAGATTGCCATAAACATCGAACCCCTCTGTGATCCTACTAGTTAAACAACTATTTTTTAATGATGTCCTAATGAACTTCCTTCTAGGTGCCCGTTGATATTGAGAGACTAGGTTTTTGATATGAGAGACTTTCTTGCCTTCCCCCCCCATAGAACAAGGAGAAATATGACGATGATGAGGTGTTTCTCCAACTGTAAATTGGAGACAACTATTATAGAGGTAATCTCTTATAAAACCGCTAAAAATGCCTTCTTTAATTGGCTAATAGACTAGAACTGTAAAAGGATTATTCTCTTCAAAACCAAATATAATACTAAAGTTCCTTGGGCTAATGAACACTTACCAAGTAATATTAATTCAGGAGTTCTGACATCAGCATTGGATTGTTCTACAGGGGGGATGTTGCCAGGGGATCCAAGGCCCCCACAAAGTAAGGGCTCCTTGCCTCTAAGTTTGGATACACTGCAGGAGGAGAGGCAAAGACCCTGCTGCCGAAGACCTGACATTAACAATGGGAGGATGTATTGAGACCGCACATGCAACAGCGTGTACCAATGGCCTCTGGAATTGCCAGAGAAGTGTTACTAAAGGCCACTAAACCCAATAAAGCAAATACGGGGTCTCCCTGAGTCAAGCAAGACTCCACCGTTAGCACCAGGTACACACTAACCTGCCTGAGAATACTGTGCAGCAGAGGAGCCATGTGCCTGTATATCCCAGATATCTAATTGGCTATTGGCCTCTCCTTGGAGGAATAACCCACGGCTGATGTCCACAAGCTTACATCTCTACAGGTTAGGAGATGTTTATAAGCCGCACGAGTAAGACCTGTCATATTTAACAGGGGAGGAAAAATGTAATTCATGGATTAACATATCATCCAAACATATCTGTCTATGCCAAAGTAACCTAACCATAACTATTCAGTGCTCTGTTTAAATACCTATTATATCTAATTGCTTGTGCTTCATTTAGTAGGATCAAAAGGTTACTCCTGGACAAAATGTCAGCCCTGAAGACAGCCAGAATTGACCCAGAGTCCAAGTCACAGCTCCAGAGAGAGTGGACAGTTTTACTTCTATCCACCTGTGCCCCTTTTCTAAGCCTAGGGAACAATCTGCGGAAGAAGGGCGTGGTAGACAATGTAAAAGGCTTGTTATTGGGGTGAAGGTGAAACTACAGCGATGTAGTCTGGGACACTCATTTGATCAACTTGATTGAACAAACACCTGTCATCCCCCCCACTGGATGTGGGGGCTGTGGGGGTTTGGGCACAACACCTGCAGATTGGTTTTGCCACGAAGGATTGCTTGTACTACAGATGGATTATCACTTATACCTAAAAAATGAAAAAAAAAACGAGAGAAAGATGCAGGACAGTTTATGGCAGAATGCATGATCTGTGATGGAGTGGGGTTGGGGGGTTAAGGGAAAGGGAAATATGGTGATCTGAATTGGAAAAATGATGTTGAAATGAGCAAGCATCAATAAAAATTAAATTTTAAAAAAAATTATTTTTTAAAAAAAAAGAAGTTGAAACTACTATTCAATGCATTCTTGGCTTTTAACAGTTTCTTTAGAAATTCTGCTGTTATTCTACAGGCCTGACCTTTATACATGACAGCATTCTTTTTTTTTTTTTTTTTTTTTGTCTTTTTGAGAAAGTGTCTCCCTGAGCCCAGCTGTCTGCCATGGAAACTTACTTGTAGACCAGGCTGGCCTTGAACTCCAAAGATTCACTCGCCTCTGCCTACCAAGATCTAGGATTAAAGGTGATGCAACCATCAACCAGGTGGTATTTCTTCTGATGCACTTTTTTGTTGTATGTGTTTTTGTTATTTAATTATGAATGTGAAAATTTTCCTTTTCGGATTGGAGTTGGTTTGGTGTTATCGAATGGTTCCATATTGGCACTTATTTTTTCCTGGGAAATGTTCTTTTACAAACTATATATGAAAATGTTTTCTATGCCTTTAGAATGAAATTCTTCTCCTTCTGTGTCCTATATTTGTAGGATTTCGATTTTCTATCTTTGTAATCCTGTGCATCTTGAACGTAATGCTCATGCTTACTTTTATTTTGTTAGAGAATTGTAGAATGCATACAATGTATTTTCATCAGATCCCACCTCCCTTAGCTTAACCTCCCATTCACTGTCTCCGTCTATCTCTCGCCCCACTGTACACTTCCATCCCAACTTCATTGTGCTCTTTAATTTAAACCCTACCGAATCAATTAGTGAGGCTAGTATGTGAATGGTATAGGGCAATCTACAGAAATATGGGTAGCTTCTCAGTGGGTACATTCCTGTCAAAGACAGTCTGTGTGTGTGTGAAATGTTATTTTACAACTAAGCTAGAGGGCTGAGGAAAGAGCTCCAGTTAGCAGAGTGTTAGCCTAGCAAATGTGAAGCCCTGGGTTCCATCCCTGCACCACATAAACCTGGCATAGCCACTGATGGTAACAGCTAAGTAACCAATCACTAACTCACTACTAGTGACTTCAACAGTAATGCTGATGCTCCTTGAAGTGAGAGTCAGTTCTACCACTGCCTGCAACTCCCAGGAAGAAAGTGTAGCAGCTCCTCAAGGTTGCTAGAAAACCAGGGTGGCTGTTGCAAGACTTGTTCCTCAACGAAAACACTTCTGTAATGTTGAGGAGATATGACTACTAAAATGTTATTTTGAAGCCAATATAAAGGAAAAAGGAGCAAACTCATGACAGATATCACTAGACTGATAATAAGGTTATTTGCTTTTAACAGTAAAAAAAAATTCTGCTGGTGCTGACTGCTTTTAGTAAGTCTGCCTGGAGAGAAGGTGCATACCTTTAATTCTGGCACTTGGGAGGAAGAAGCAAGTGGATCCTTGTGAAATGTAAGACAGAAACCAACCTGGTCTACATAGTGAGTTCCAGATCAGCTAGAGCTACAAAGAGGTCTGGACCCTCTCCCCACCCTATCCCCTAAAAAAAATCCAAACAAAAAAATTATGAATTTCAGAACATTAACATATCTACTTTTTTGTGTGTTTTTGAGACAGGGTCTCCCTGTAGCCCCAGCTGGCCCGGAACTCACTCTATAGACCAGGCTGGTCTTGAACTCACAGAGATCCTCCTGCCTCTGCCTCCGAGATTAAAGGCCTGTACCACCATGCCTGGCTTAAAGTACAGTTCTTAGCCACTGTGTGGGTGCTGGGAATTGAACCAGGGCCCTCTGCAAGAGCAGTTGGTGCTCTTAACCACTGAGCCATCTCTCCAGCCCCAGGAAAAATATTCTGTAAGAACCACTGTGAGCAGCTCTTATATCATAAGGTAAATAGTACTTGATTTGTTTATAAACCAGTATCTTTTAATATTTATCAGGTTTATGGCTCTGAGAAAAGGGAGGCCAGAAGTCTAATAAAGAATGAGCAAGTGCTTAGCATGCACAAAGCCCTGGGCTCCACAGAGAAAGACAAGATAAAGGAGGGGGGATAGGAAGGGAGGGAGGGAGGGAGAAAAGAATTCTTGACACAGAGATTTAAAAAATCAGGTAGAATGAACAGTTAGGAAACTGAAATAAATAATCAAAAAACTGGAGTTCTTGATTCCTACTCTGCTTTTGTCATGCCAAAAATGTATATGATCTTGGGTGAGTCTCTTAACTTTCACTGTATGTATTATATATATACTGCACACCATGCCAAACTTCCACTACATGTATTATTTCACATCACTCTCATAATAAATCTGAATGTACCATAGGATTATCTAAGACAAAGTGGTTAAATAATACTGCCTAAATTCACAGGGCCATGCAGATCTGAGATGCAAATCTCAGCCTACATGATTCAAATCAAGTTATCTCCAAGGCTTCTTTTTCAGGACTAAACTTCTGACTAAATAAAAAGCTGGAATAAAAAGAAATCATCAAGGCTAAAGAGGAAACAGTATATACACCACCTCCCTTAGAAACTTAAATCATCCTGCCCCTAAATTCTGAAAATGTCCTAACCAAACCCAAAGTCAATGCCAGTGTTATATCTCTGGGACAAGCAGCTAACTAACACAACTTTAGTTCAACGAGATGTAAACAACAAACCTAGCTGGGTGTGATTGCACACGCCTTTAATTCTAGCACTTGAGAGGCAGAGGCAGGCAGATATCTGTGAGTTCAAGGCCAGCCTGGTCTACATAGAGAGCTCCAGGCCAGCTGGGACTAAAGGGAGACCCTGTCTCAAAAAGANGTTCGATCCCCAGCACCCACATGGCGGCCAAGAACCGTCTGAAACTCCAATTCCAGGAGAACTCCAGTTCCAGGGGAATCCAACACCCTCTTCTGACCTCTGCGGCACTGCACGACATGGGTGCACAAACCCACATGGAGATAGTCCATTCATACACATACAGAAATAAATAAAATTTAAAAAAAAATGACTATATTAAAAAAGTTTACCTAAAAATCCTTATAACCATTTCCTCCGCTAGAAGTGACAAGTAGTTATTTTTAAAACTCATTTTATATATTAATATAAGTGAAGTTTAATTTATATGGGAACAATTATAGAAAAACTTTAGGGAGATTATTTACAACTTAAAATATATCACTCACTAATGCTCTTCTACATGTTATTTATTATAGCAATAATCAAGGAAATGGTAAAGATAATGCAATGATTAGATGAATTAATTTGCCCAAATAGGAGAGTCTACATTTATATTCAGGCTAATCGCCATTATTACTGCCAGCCTCTGCTTCCAATGCAAACAGAGAGAAGTCTAAAAGGAAAACAATTTTTTGATATTGTTTTTCTTAAAATAGGTCAACATAAACTAATTTTGACGACTAAAAATTGCAAGCATTCAGTTGGGCACAGTGGCAGGCACCTGCTAATAATCAGAACCATTCAAGAGGCTGAAATAGGAGGACACTTGAGCTCAGGAATTCTGGGCTAGCCTGGGCAATGTAGCCAAACCCTGAAGTTTAAGAAAAAAATAATGCAATAATGGTAAGTTGCCCATGCTCCTGTAAATAACCCCTCACTCATGCTCATACACAACTTTAATCTAACTCACTGAGTCACAAAAACAAAAGGTGAAAAGAGTGTTGAAGAGACAGCTTAGCAGCTGAGCACTTGCCTGATAGGTACACATTTCAATCCCTAATACTACCAATATTAAACAAACAAAATCATTAAGAAGTAGGTGCTAATTTTGGTAGAATTATTAATGTGTTTATTTTTTAATCAGAATATGAGGAGTAAGAACGTCCATACTATGGCTAATAAATGAGAAAATTTCATTGAAAATATTTTCAACAATGTTAATAAGCTGGAACATGATATTGTCTAGTAGGTAGATGGCCTTTTTCGGAGGGGGGGTTCTTTTCGAGACAGGGTTTCTCCGTAGCCCCAGCTGTCCTGGAACTTACTCTGTAGGCCAGGCTGGCATTGAACTCTCAAAGATCCACCTGCCTCTGCCTCCAGGCTGCTAGGATTAAAGGCACAAGCTACCACGTGCCACCACGCCCAGCTCATAGATGGCCTTTTAAGGCTTGGAACAAAAATTCACCACTGTTGTAATTTGGTAAAATACACACACACACAAAAATGAGATCATCTCTACAGTCTGGTAAATTTAAAAATTTTAAAGTTATCAGCTAAAGTAGAATAGTTTTTAAAATGACTAATCTCTCACCGATAAAATAACTGATTCAAGAATTAATCAATGGATACTAAAAATCACTGATTAAGGTTGATAGGGAAACACTACTGGCATAGTCTCAGATATTATTAATTGATTATAAATTAATATAAATTTGTAAAAGATATCTTTGCACTGAAACAACTTAACCAAGAGATCAAATAAAAATCCCTAATAATCAGACAAAGTATGTACTTCCTGTGTGCACTGTGAAGGAAACATCATCCTGTTTTGGTCAAAAATGTTTAACCTGATTCTAAACACACAGAAAAATCAGATAAAACCGAATTAAATGACATTCTCAAAACTGCTGGCCTAGATTCCTCAAAAAAAAAAAAAAAAAGTGTCTTAAACAGCCAGAGGGGAAAAAACAGTAAAGGAAATTTGCTAGATTAAAGGAGACTAAGGAAATAGGAAAATCAAATACAATGCTTCATAATTCTTGACTGCATTCTAAATCAAAAAGAAAAAAACTAAATTTAATAAAAATGAAAAATGCAAGGCTGAGTTTCATAGTGAGATCCTGATTTAAAATAAGTAGTGACACACACCTTTAATCCCAGCACTTGGGAGGCAGAGGCAGGTAGCTCTCTGTGAATTCAAGGCCAGCCTGGTCTACAGAGTGAGTTCCAGGACAGCTGGGGCTACAGGGAGACCCTGTCTTGAAAAGACAAAAAAAAAAAAAGTTAATCAAATGGATGGAGGGTAGAAAAAAAAGAAGTTAGGAGGTAGGGCTAGAGAGATAGCTCAGCAGGTAAGATCCAGCATTGCTCTTTGAGAGGACCTAAGTTCAATTCCCAGCACCCAGATCAAACAGCGCATAACTACTTGCCCATAACTCTAGCTCCAAGAGATCTGACAGCCTCTCTGGCCTCCAAGACCACTGTATTCACATGCACGAACCCACACTCAAAGACACACATATACACAGAATTAGAAATAAACTCTTTTGGGCTGGAGAGATGGCTCAGTGGTTAAAGAGCACCAACTGCTCTTGCAGAGGACCTGGGTTCAATTCCCAGCACCCACATGATGGCTAAGAACCATCTTTAAGCCAGGCATGGTGCCGCATGCCTTTAATCCCAGCACTCGGGAGGCAGAAGCAGGCTGGTCTCTGTGAGTTCAAGGCCAACCTGGTCTACAGAGTGAGTTTCAGGCCAGCTGGGGCTATAGGGAGACCCTGTCTAAAAATAAATAAATAAAATGAAGTCTCTTTAAAATGTTAGTGGGGGCTTTTGGGATGATTCAGTGGATAAAGGCACTTTGCCTCCAAGACTGATGACCTAGTTTGATGCCTGGAACTCACATGGCAGAAGGAAAGACAACTCTTACAAGTTGTCCTTAGACCTCCACACATGGATGCACACATATAATAAATGCAAAAAAAAAAAATTAAAGAAGTTAGAGATGTGGGCTGGCAGCTCATTGATAAAGCATCAAGGCCTTGGATTCAATCTCCAACAAAGAAGAGAGAAGGGAGGAAAAGGGGGAGCCAAAACATCATTGATGGCAAGAGACTACTACACTATGTCATTTTACTTTTCCTCTTACAGGGTGCAAAATAAAGTACTATGCAAACTCTGTCTAGGAAAATACCTAAAATCTTCCTATATTTAATAAAATCAAAGATGCTTTTTAAATTTTCCAATTCAACTTTTAAAAACTTAGACATTTAGCTGGATGTGGTGGTACATGCCTTTACTCTCAGCACTCAGGAGGCAGAGGTGAGTGAATCTCTCTGAGAACCAGGCCAGCCTGATCTACACAGTGAGTTCCAGGCTAGCTGAGGCTACAGGAAAACTCTGTCTCAAAAAAGAAAGGAAAAAAAATTAAATATTTAATACTTACATGAATAACTTACCTGCATAAGCAATAATCCAACTATAAAAGCACTTCCCTGACAGTAACCAACCTCACGATCCACTAAAGAATATGCCTAAAAGTAAAAAACAGCGTTTAAAATTTGTCAACATGGCATATTTTATCTTTCTTCTCCAAAAGCTCAAAACTGGTGAGACATTTAGATTAAAAATCCATTAATTTTTTTTTTTTTTTTTTTTTTTTTTGTCTTTTTGAGAAAGTGTCTCCCTGTAGCCCCAGCTGTCCTGGAACTTACTCTGTAGACCAGGCTGGCCTTGAACTCACAAAGATTCACCTGCCTCTGCCTACCAAGATCTAGGATTAAAGGTGTGCACCATCACACCAGGTGGTATTTCTTCTGATGCACTTTTTTGTTGTATGTGTTTTGTTATTTAATTATGATGTGAAACATTTCCTTTCGGATTGAGTTGTTTGGTGTTTCGAATGGTTCCTATTGGCACTTATTTTTCCTGGGAAATTTCTGTTACAACTATATTGAAAATGTTTTCTATGCCTTTAGAATGAAATTCTTCTCCTTCTGTGTCCATATTTGTAGATTTGATCTTTCTTGGTATCCTGTGCATCTTGAAAGTAATGCTCATGCTTACTTTTTTGTTAGAGAATTTTAGAATGCATACAATGTATTTTCATCAGATCCACCTCCCATTACCTCCCATTCACTTCTTCCTCTATTCTCCCCCACTGTACACTTTTCCATCCCAACTTCATGTGCTCTTTATTTAAACCTACCGAATCAATTTAGTGAGGCTAGTATGTGAATTGGTATAGGGCAATCTACAGAAATATGGGTAGCTTCTCAGTGGGTACATTCCTGTCAAAGACAGTCTCTCTCTCTCTCTCTCTCTCTCTCTCTCGCTCTCTCTCTTCTTTCTCCTCTTTCAGCAGTAGTCTGGGACTAGGGTGGGGTACTGTGTCTTTCCCTATATACATGCTGGGATTTTATTTGGCTTGATTTTGTGTAAGTCTTGTGTATTTAGTCAAGGACATTTTGAGTTCATGTATACAGCAGCCCTGCCACATCCACAAAACACTGTTCTACTACAGTCGTCCACAACCTCTGGTTCTTAGAGTCATTATGCCCTCAATGACTCCTGAGCTTTGAGAGGAGGAGCAGTGATATAGATATCCCATTTAAAGTGGCTAATTGTACTTCCTTATTAATTTGTTTGTCTTTGTTTGAATGTTTCAATACCTTCACCTTCTGTTCCAGCTCTGATATTCTGTCCTCCACTTGGTCTATTCTTTTGTGGAAGTTTCCCTTGGGGCTACAACTTCAGGATTTCTCTTTATTGACTTTCTCTTTCATACTCAGTGATAACTCTCTTAACTAATTCCACTCTCTCTGCCCTTTTGGGATTCACTTAGGAGCTTATTTATCTCTCTTCTTTCATTTTCTTTGGCATATTTATTTTTTAATTATTTATTTATTTTTATGTGTATGAATGTACTGTCTGCATGTAGGTTTGTGCACCCATGTCATGCAATGCCACGGAGGTCAGAAGAGGGCGTCAGATTCCCCTGGAACTGGAGTTCTGAACAAACCCTAACCAAAGACACCAAAGGACTCTCGACGGGACAGACAAAAATTTTTAATCCCTAGTGAAGAAGGAAATTGAAGAAGACATCAAAGATGGAAAAACCTCCCATGATCATGGATTGGGAAAATTTAATATAGTAAAAATATCGTGTTATAATAGGACACCCAACTCTTGTAGAATTATAATGCAATCCCATTTAAAATCCCCAAGAGTTTTCTTCACGGGCTTGGAAAAAACGTCCTATAATTTCATTTGGAAAACAAAAGACCCTGAAAGGCTAAAGCAACCCTAGGTGAAGAGAGCAACGTACAGGGGGGATCATCTATAACCAAGAAACCCCCCCTGCAAAACATTTACTACAGGAGCTAGTATGAAGTCATAAAAAACAGATTGTTACTGGAACAAAAACAGATCCATTGAACTATGGAACAAACTTAAAGATCCAAACTTGAGGACAAACAATTTCATCAGCCATCATAAATATTTGACAAGGGGGCCAAGAAGACAACTGGAGAAAAGACAGCAGCATCTTCAGCAGGTATTGGCAAAACGGATCAACTTGTAGAAGATAATTAAACCCCGTATCTCCATCCCTGTACAAACGTCACCGAGGTCCCCCCAGATGGATTTAAAGACCTCAACGGGAACCCCAAATTCTCGGAAGGCGATATAAGAAAAGTTTGCAGCAACGTGACAGACCATAAGCATGGTGAAAAGACTTCTTAAATCAAACAGCAGCTGTGCAAGTATAAGGTCGACAATTGACAAAGGGACACACATTAAATACTCAAAGACTTTCTGTAACAATCAAAAGAAACATCCAGGATGTAAAAGAAAACCCACAGATGGGAGGGAACATCTTCACGACAGTCGTCATCTGAACAAGCATGATAAATTCTAGAAGTAAGTGAAATAAATCACAACAAAAATGAACAAAACACATAGCATACAGTAAAAAAAGGAGCAAAGAGCTGAACAGAGTTTCACAAGTGAGAATTAGAGATGACTGATAAAACACCTTAAGAAGTGTTCAAATCACTATAATAGTAGAGGAATTGCAAATTAAAACCACTTTAAGAATCATCTTAACTCAAAGACTGGCTGGACAAAAAACAAATTGATACCAAGTGCTGGGAGAGGTGTGGGGAAAGGGAACTCATCCCTGACTGGTGGGAAATATAAACATGTAACCATATGGAAAGCATAGTGGGAGAACCCTGGAAGACTTGGAATGAACGTTGCCACCAAGATGACCCACATACCTTTCTCTGTGGCAGGTAGCCCCCACAAAACTCACTTAACTTACCGAGAGACTTACCCGTATGCATCACACCACTTTTATTTGCAGCTTCCTTCACATGCAGGAGCTAGAGACCAACCAAGTGCCCTAGTAAACGTAGGAGTTGATAGAGAAAATGTGGTACAAATCGAGCCAGAATGGAGTTCTATGCAGCAGTAAAGAAATACATCATGGAACTTGCAGGTATGATGGTAGCTAAAAGATATCAGTTGCGAGTGAATTAACACAGTCCCAGAAAAAGCAAACGATGAATGGGTATCCGCCATCTGTGGATACTACACCGATTTACATATTGTTGGCAACATACGGAGTATGGAAAAGTCATGTGACCTGAAAACAACTATGCCTTGATTATTGTGATCCAGTCAAAAAATTTTAAAATGTTTATAATTAGAAAAAGATTTACTACCTCAAAGAAAATGGGAAGCACACAGTAAGGAGTAGTTAAAATAATACAGACAATTAATTGGGGAAATGAATGAGTTATAAACTATGCCCAAAGGAGGGCTGGAGAGATGGCCGGAAGCCAGGTTAAAGCACCGACCGCCATAACTTGCAGAGGACCCAATTTCGATCCCCAAGGCCCCAGCACCCACATGGACAGCTAAACATGGTCGTGTAAGCGTGACCAATTCCCAGGATNCTGAAATTATTATTTATTTATCTTTCATTAGGCAGTAATCGAGCCTCGGATAAACCCCATTGGCTACAATACTGACACTGTGCAAAGCTTGAAAATAATTTCTAAAAAGTTAGATTTCTCTCATTTTGTAAATCAGAAATTTTGTTTTGTGATATTCTTTATTCCTTGGATTATCAGTATTCCCCCCCCCCCCCACAAAATGTCTCTTTGAATGTGATGGGTGTGTGACATCATGTGTAGCTTTGTGGGTTGTCAGGTGCTCGGTACCTTTAGAGGTAAATGACAGTGAAATGACAGCATTTATCCATGGCCTTTTAGCTCCCACTGATCAGAACAATACATATCCAAGGGCCAAATCTAAGCCCTTACTCTTGTATGGAGTGTCAGTTTGATTCTATTAATTAAAACAACCTTTGGTGGACTTATAAATAAGATAAATTCCTCCATTCCAGTTGCCAGAAACTCCTCCATTCCCTTGCCAGAAACTTGGGTTTGCCAACCGCTATCCTGAGACCATAAATAACTTATTTTCAATATGTTATTTTTACTTTTAATTATACCGGGGAGTTGTTCGTAAAGGATTTACCCATCACTTTGGCGCTCAGAGACAATAGTGTGGCAACTTTTATCGCAGTTGCACAAGTATGCCAATGAAGATCAATATTCAGAACTCCTGAAGATGACTTCACCTTGTGAAAAATTGATCCGAAGGGACATTGCTAGAACATACCCTGAACACAATTTTTTTAAGGAAAAAGACTACCTGGGACAAGAGGTTTTATTTAATGTAATGAAGGTAAGTTCTATTTATCCATCTTTAAAAATGAATTCCCAAGAGGTTAAAATTACACAGTTCTCATAATGAAATGTGAACTCACATCATAAGAACCAGTTGCTTTGACAATGAAATTAGTTTTAGAATAATCTGTCTTAATTCTAATATTTCATGGCTATGTAGTTTAGAGGACTTACTAGAAAATTATCACATTTTTAGCATTAGTTGACCAAAATAAAGTAACCTGCTAACTAGGCCATAGTGAGATTCTTTATGAAAATGGATAACTCATTTTGTATGGGCTTCATAATCTATAGCATGTTTCTCCTTTCATACCTGCATTCAAACAGCCAGCAAAATTTTCTGACAGTTGTTGAGTGTTCAGCTCTTGAAAGATGTACTGTTCTGTATCTTCTTCAATGTTGTCTTTTCTGTAGTTTTTCCTCCTTTCTACCTCTGTGAAATACCAATTTCTTCTTTTTTTTTTTTTTGGGCTTTTCGAGACAGGGTCTCCCTGTAGCCCCGCTGTCCTGGAAAACTCACTCTGTAGACTCCGGCTGGCCTTGAAACTCACAAAGATCCCACCTGCTCTCTGCCTCCATCGTGCTAGGATCCAAGGCGTGCACCCACCACGCCCGGCTCCAATTTTCTTTTTTTCTTTTCATTATTTTTAATTTTTATTTATTTTTATGTGTATGAATTTACGTCTGCAATGCAGGTTCTGTGCACCCGTTCGTGCAATGCCACGGAGTGTCAGAGAGGGCGTCTCGGATTTCCCCTGGAATAATGGAGTTTCTCCTGGATTGGCGTTACGACCGTTTCAGCCGCCATGTGGGTGCTTGGGGACGAACCGGGTCCGCGGAAGAGAAGGCGGTGCTCTTAACCGCTCGCTAGCTCGCAAGCCCCTCCTAGTTGCTGGCTTACATTGGCCTTCAGTTTTTGCTGCTGGGATTTGCTTAATCTGTTCTGTTGTATCTCTTATCAGACAAAAAGTTTATGTCGATTTTTAAAAAAAAAAATCTCTATATCTTCCTGAATATAAAAATTATTTTCCATGTCCTTTGGAATACGCCAGTTTCTCATGGGGAAAGTAAATTGTCAACAAAGACAGTTTATGTAGAATATTTGCTTTTTTTTTTTTGTCTTTTTGATGACAGGTCTCCCTGTAGCCCCAGCTGTCCTGGAGCTCACTCTGTAGGACCAAGCTGGCCTTGAACTCAAAGAGACCAGCCTGCCGACGGCGTCTTAAGTGCTGGGAATTAAACTAAGGGCTGGGATTAAAGGCAGTGCCACCACAATTTGGGCCATCTCTTTTTATTTTTTTTAATATCTTTTTTTTTTTTTTTGTGTTTCGGAACAGGGTCTCCCTGTAGCCCCACGCTGTCCTGGAAACTCACTTTGCTAGACCAGGCTGGCCTTTGAAATCACAAAATTCCGCCTCTACCTCCCAAGTGCTCGGATTAAAATGCCCGCTACCACGCCTGGCCCACTTGCTTTTTAAATATTTATACAATAATAGAATAATATCTACAACAAGTAAACATGACCCTTTCTAAAAATATTAATGGATTTTTAGCTGGGCGTGGTTGGCGCTATGCATTTAATACCTGACATCTTGGTAGCAGTAGCTCAAGGCGAGGGTGAGAATCTCTGTGAGTTCAAGCCAGCCTGGTAACGAGAGGTGAGTTCCAGACAGCTGGGGCTACAGGGAGACCACTTCTCAAAAGCTAAAAAAAAAAAAAAAAAAAAAAAAAAAACAATTAATGGACTCTGTTTAATCTAAAATGTCCTTCACCAGTTTTGAGCTTTTAGAGAGGAAAGAAAAATCGCCATGGGGTTGACAAATTTTAAACGCTGTTTTTTACTTTTAGGCATATTCTTTAGTGGATCGTGAGGTTGGTTACTGTCAGGGAAGTGCTTTTATAGTTGGATTATTGCTTATGCAGGTAAGTTATTCATGTAAGTATTAAATATTTAAATTTTTTTTCCTTTCTTTTTTGAGACAGAGTTTTCCTGTTAGCACTTCAGCTAGCCTGGAAATCACTGTTGTAGATCAGGCTGGCCTGGTCTCAGAGAGATTTCACTCACCTCTGACTCCTTAGTGCTGAGAGTAAAGGCAGTACACACATCCAAGCTAAATGTCTTAAGTTTTTAAAAGTTTGGAATTGGAAAACTAAAAAAGCATCTTTGATTTTATTAAATATAGGAAGATTTTAGGTATTTTCCTAGACAGAGTTTGCATAGTACTTTATTTTGCACCCTGTAAGAGGAAAAGTAAAATGACATAGTGTAGTAGTCTCTTGCCATCAATGATGTTTTGGCAAAAAAAAAAAAAAGAAGAAATTGGTATTTCACAGAGGTAGAAAGGAGGAAAAACTACAGAAAAGACAACATTGAAGAAGATACAGAACAGTACATCTTTCAAGAGCTGAACACTCAACAACTGTCAGAAAATTTTGCTGGCTGTTTGAATGCAGGTATGAAAGGAGAAACATGCTATAGATTATGAAGCCCATACAAAATGAGTTATCCATTTTCATAAAGAATCTCACTATGGCCTAGTTAGCAGGTTACTTTATTTTGGTCAACTAATGCTAAAAATGTGATAATTTTCTAGTAAGTCCTCTAAACTACATAGCCATGAAATATTAGAATTAAGACAGATTATTCTAAAACTAATTTCATTGTCAAAGCAACTGGTTCTTATGATGTGAGTTCACATTTCATTATGAGAACTGTGTAATTTTAACCTCTTGGGAATTTATTTTTAAAGATGGATAAATAGAACTTACCTTCATTACATTAAATAAAACCTCTTGTCCAAGGCTATCTTTTTCCTTAAAAAAATTGTGTTCAGGGTATGTTCTAGCAATGTCCCTTCGGATCAATTTTTCACAAGGTGAAGTCATCTTCAGGAGTTCTGAATATTGATCCTTAATTGGCATACTTTGTGCACTGCATAAAAGTTGCCAAACTATTGCTCTAAAGTGATGGGGTATCCCTTTACGAACAAGCTCCTAAAAATTAAAAGTAAAATAACATTTTAAAATAAGTTATTTATGTCTCATACCTTGCAAACCCAAAGTTCTGGCAAGGGAATGGAAGATTCTGGCAACTGGAATGGAAGATTTTATCTTATTTATAATCCACAAAGGTTGTTTAATAATAAATCATGACACTCTAACAAAGGTAAGGCTAAGATTTGGCCCTTGGATATGTATTGTTCTGATCAGTGGGAGCTAAAAGGCCATGGATAAATGCTGTCATTTCACTGTCATTTACCTCTAAAGGTACCGAGCACCTGACAACCCACAAAGCTACACATGATGTCACACACCCATCACATTCAAAGAGACATTTGTGGGGGGGGGATACTGATAATCCAAGGATATAAGATATCACAACAAAATTTCTGAATTTACAAAATGAGAGAATCTACTTTTTAGAAATTATTTTCAAGCTTTGCACAGTGGCAGTATTGTAGCCAATGGGGTTTATCCGAGGCGTGATTACTGCTAATTGAAAATAAATAAATAATAATTTTCAGCCGGGCATGGTGGCACACGCCTTTAATCCTAGCACTTGGGAGGCAGAGGCAGGCAGATCTTTGTGAGTTCAAGGCCATCCTGGTCTACAGAGCAAGTTCCAGGACAGCTGGGGCTACAGGGAGACCCTGTCTCAAAAAGACAAACAAACAATAATCAGCTGGGTGTGGTGGTACACGCCTTTAATCCCAGCACTCAGGAGGCAGAGGCAGGTAGAGCTCTGTGAGTTCAAGGCCAGGCTGGTCTATATAGTGAGCTCCAGGCCAACTGGGAGTAAAGGGAGACCTTGTCTCAAAAAGACCAAAAACTTAAATAAATTTCAGTTATGTTTTCTACTATGTTAATTTTCAGGACTGCTATAACAACCCACAAATTTAAAGTTCTACGGAGCAAGATGAATAAAGGCATATAAAAATTGACCTGTTCAGGGCTGGAGAGATAACCTAGCGGTTAAGAGCACACTGAGTGCTCTTGCAGAAGACCCGGGTTCAATCCCCAGCACCCACATGGTGGCTGAGAACCGTCTGTAACTCCAATTCCAGGAGAACTCCAGTTCCAGGGGAATCCAAGACCCTCTTCTGACCTCTGCAGCATTGCAAACACGGGTGCACAAACCTACATGCAGATAGTACACTCATACACATAAAAAAATATAAAATTAAAAAAAAAATTGACCCGTTCATATATAGCTCTGAAATGACTAGGATCTGTTTCTTTCTCCTAAGTCTCTATTGATCCATGGCTGGCACTCTCTGGGATGGGAGGGAGAATTTCAACAAGTCACAATACCTTCACTTGCTTTTCTTTCTTCTTCCGCACATCATCCCATTCATTCACAATTCTTCCCCAAAGAATCCAGGAATCTTCTTCAAGGTGGCTGAGGTTGCTGGAGGCTGATGAACTTGATACAAGAGAGGAGCCACTGTTTCTTCTTGACCCGTTTACAGATTTTAAAGACTTACTATCCGTCTCTATCAATCTAAAACATAATTAGAAATTGCTCAAGATATCTCAGTGATACTAGATGAGACAGTGATGATACTTAAAGCTTCATTACAATAATTAGTCAATGTAGGAAGGCAGTTTTGTTTTGTTTTTTTGTCTTTTTTTTTTTTTTTTGGTCGTTTGAGACCAGTGGGCTTCCCTGTAGCCCCAGCTGTCCTGGCAACTCTTCTTGAGAGTGGACTCAGGCTTGGCTTTGATACTCACATAATGCCACCTGCCTCGTGTCCCATCAGCCATAGTTGCTAGGTATTAAAGGTCCGTCTGCGCCACCACGCCCAGCTAGGAAGGCAGTTTTAACAATATATATTACAGAAATTGTTGTTTGGCTGATATCAAAAACTGCCATACTTTTTCTTCTATGCATACCAGTTTCAAAAACTGAAATAGCAAATTATGTGATAACCATTTTAGTAAAATTAGCCCCATTATAATTTCTATTCATTTCCATTAAAAAAAAAAAAAATCAAACAGAGGCCCAGCTCAGAGGGCTCATTCACACTTGACAACCTGAGTTTAATCCCAGTGCTTACATGGTAGAAGGAGAGAACCAACTCCCTTGAATTGTCCTGACTTCCACATGTGTAACCACAGCACTCATGAAGAAACACACACACACACACACACACACACACACACACACACACACATGCAAAATTATAAAACAAAACAAAATGAGGAAACCTGGCACAGTAATATGCACCAATAGTAATGGTCTCAGTTACTCAGAAGGCTGAGGCAGGACGTTTACTTAAGCCCAAGAGTTTGAGACCAGCCTGGGCAACACAAGTGAGATCTCTTCTCTCCAAAACAAACTAAAGGCAAGAGAGATGGTTCAGCAGGTAAAGGCACCTGCCACCAAGCCTGATGACCTGAGTTCTATCCCTGGGATTCACATGGTAGAAGGAGAGCATCAACTCCTACAAGTTTTACCTTCTGATCTCTATACATGCACGTCCCCAATACATTTTCAAAATGTAAATTAATTTTGTATTCAAATTAGGGGAAATATGGTGAGTATGTGTGTACACATGTGGGTGTGTGAGTAGACCTCAGGGTAAAAGGAACATATGCTTTGGAAGAGACTCAACAGATTCCATGTAATTACTTACTAATCCTATCATGTTTACAATGGGACCAGACCTAAAAAGTAAGGATTAACAAATCTCTCTTTTTTTTTTTTTTTAGATTTTTTGAGTGTTTAAGAGTAGTGACTGTTCCTGCCTAATCTCTTCTCTTTTTTTTTATCTGTTTCATACATGCATAATTAATCTATCCAAACACTGAGTTTATATATATAAACATATAATTTTATATTTTCTTAAAAAATAAAAAAAGACAAGGCAAAACCAGGTCCAGATTCCTATGCAATAACAATAGGGTGTAACTAAGTAGAAGCTTCTGCAATTTCCTAATTTCCATAATCTCTAGTCTGTCCACAATTCAGGCTAACTAATAGCTCTGACTTATCACTGGACTTGCACTGTGGAGCTGGGATCTCACTTTCTCTCTCTCTCTCTCTCTCTCTCTCTCTCTCTCTGAGATCTCACTTTCTCCCTCTCTTCTCTCTCCTCTGTCTCTCTCTCTCTCCGTCTTTCTCTCTCTCTCGCTCACTCATTATCTTTATTCATGTGTATGAGTATGAATGGACTTCCTACATGTATGTGCCTGGTGCCAGGAGAGACCAGAGTAGATATCAGATTCCCTTGGAACTGCAGTTAAAAACAGATGTGGAGGGCTGGAGAGATGGGTCAGCGATTAAGAACACTGACTGCTCTTGCAGAGGACCCAAGTTTGATTCCCAGCACCCACATGGTGGCTAAGAACCACCTTTAACTCCAGTTCCAGGGGAATCTGACACCCTCTTCTGACCTCCGCAGCATTGCGCGACATGGGTGCACCAACCTACATGCAAGCAATACACGTATACACATAAGGAGTAAAAAAAAAAAATTGTGGGCCACTTTTTGAGTAATAGAAACAGCAGCAAGCCATTTCTCCAGACCCTGGGCTGTTGACTTTTGGGTTTGCAGCTCTGTTTTAGGCTTCCTACAGAATGATGGGTTAAAGAAATTTCAAAGATCTATTCTATGACTCATTATAATATGAAGGGCCTTATTTCCCTTACAAATGCATAGGTTATCAAGAAAGTCTAGAAAATGTGGCTTTATACTATAAAAGTAAAGTATAAATGGTTCAGATGGAAGTCCTAAAATACGTATTTATTTAATATCACTTTCAATAATTCTTCAAAAACCATCAACTGCTTGGGGTATAACAAATGCTCCAATACTACTCCATGGAATATGAAACTGAGACTTGAAAAAGCATGAGTCGGGCTGGAGAGATGGCCTAGCGGTTAAGAGCGCCGACCGCTCTTGCAGAGGACCTGGGTTCGATCCCCAGCACCCACATGGCGGCTGAGAACCGTCTGAAACTCCAACTCCAGGAGAACTCCAGCTTCAGGGGAATCCGATGCCCACTTCTGACCTCCGCGGCATTGCACGACACGGGTGCACAGACTTGCATGCAGACAATACATTCGTACACATACAGAAATAAA
>VZQC01008327.1:6777-17757 GCA_009823505.1 Rhizomys pruinosus | reverse complement strand
TTGAACTCACAGAGATCTACCTGCCTCTGCCTCCTGAGTGCTGGGATTAAAGGCATGCACCACCACACCCAGCACAAAGGATATTCTTTTTAAAAATATATTTTATTATTTTTATTTTATGCGTATGAGTATATTGCCTATACGTATATAAGTGCATCCATGTTGTGTAATGCCCACTGAGGTCAGAGGAGGGTGTTGGATTCCCTTGAACTGGTGTTGGGATGGTTCTTAGCCACCATGTGGGTACTAGGAATTGAACCTAGATCCTCAGCAAAAGCAGCTTGTGCTTTTAACCACTGAGCCATCTTTCCAGATGGAGCCATCTTTCCTGCAAAACATATTCCTTATTGGGGTTTTTGTCAAAAAATATTTGAAATAAGAGAGTCTATGAGGTAAGGGACAGGTGTGCTTAGCACAAGTAAGACTAATAAGACCTTTATCAATCTGTCTTCAAACATACTGAAGATTCACACACAAAAAAAAGGACTAGCTCTAAGAAACAAAATTTAAATGGTTAACAGAATGGGAGAGGCTCAAGGCAGAACTGTCAAATAGTTGGAGCTATTCAGAAATAGAGCAATCAGTCCCTACCAATAACTACAAGTAGCAGTTATAGACCCAAATGTTAAGAATTGGTAAAGGATGAGTTTGGGGATTTAGGTGGGCAACCAATCTAGGTAAGCCCTGTGTGCTGGATAGCTTTAGTGTCAATCTGACACACCTGGGTTGAGGGAGCCTCAATTGGGGAATTGGCTCCACTGGACTGGACTGTGGCCATGTCTGTGGAGTACTGTCTTGATTGTTGAGTTATGTGGGAGGGTGCAGCCCACTGTGGATGATACCACTCTGGGTAGGTTGTTATGTACAGTATAGGAAAGCAGGCTGGGCATGAGCCAGGGGGGGCAAGCCAGTAGGCAGCACTCCTCTATGGTCTGTGCTTCAGCTCCTGGCTCCAGGTTTACTGCCCTGAGTTCCTATGGTGGGCTCCCTCAGTGATGAACTGTGACCAAGGAGATGTGAGCCAAATAAACCCTTTCTTCCCCAAGTTGGAATTGGTCAGAGTGTGTTGTCACAGCAACTGAAAGGAAACTAGAACACCCTGAAAATTCCTCTGTTCTCTAAGATTCAATAAATTATACATATGTCCACATCACTGTCATAAACCATGCCAACTGCCTAAGCAGGTAAGTATACAACGAATTCGCTGGGCATGGTGGTGCAAGCCTTTAACCCCAGCATTTGGGAGGCAAGGCAGAGGTAGGCAGATCTCTGTGAGTTCGAGACCAGCCTGGTCTACATAGCTGGGGCTACAGGGAGACCCTGTCTCAAACAGACCACACACACACACACACACACACACACACACACACACACACACATGCCAAATTCAACTGGAAGAAAAAAGTCCATAATTTTGAAATAGGCATTACAGCCCTTTAATTCAAATAGTTATGTAAAACTAAACATTCTCAATGGTTAAGAGTTTACAAAATAAGGTAAAATAGTTTTGTTTTCATTCACTTTGTGGATATATGAGCACACATATGCTACTGTGCAAGTATCCCACAGTACACATGTGAAAGTTAGAGGACAACTCACAGAAGCTGGTTCTCTCCTTCTACCAGGTAGTTTCTGGGAATCAAACTCAAGTCTCCTCAGGGTTGGTGGTAAGCAAGCTCACCTACTGAGCCATCTAGCCAGCCCTAATAGGTTTTTGTTTTGGTTTATTTTGAGACAGGGTCTCCCTATAGCCCTAGCTGGCCTGGAACTCACTCTGTAGACCAGGCTGGCCTTGAACTCACAGAGATCCGCCTGCCTCTGCCTCTGCCTCCCAAGTGCTGGTATTAAAGGCATCCACCACCACGCCTGGCTTAAGGAACGGTGGAATCAAACACCGGTCTTCTGCAAGAGCAGTCGGCACTCTTAACAAGTGAGCCATCTCTCCAGCTCCCCTAATAGGTTTTTATAGGATCCTACCTTTAAAAACGTATCATTGAAAAAGCTTGAGCGGAAGGGATAGAGATGGCTCAGCAGCTAAGAGTACTTCCTGCTCTTTTGGGACAGGGGTTTGATTTCAAGCACCTACTTCAGGTGGCTCCCAAGTGCCTGCAACTACAGATGCAGAAGGACTAACTCTCTCCTTCTGCCCTCCACAGGCATCTGCACACATACAGTATGCATACTTATACTGAAGCACACACATACACGATGGATGGATGGATGGATGGATGGATGGATGGATGGATGGATGGATGGATGGATGGATGGATGGGAGGGTGGGAGGGTGGGAGGAGAGGGGGAGGGACGGTAGCTGGTGCCCCCAGCCGGCCAGGAGGGAGAATAATGAAGAGATAAAACTTTAATTGTGGACCTGCCAAGATGGCTCAGTCAGAATAAAAGGCCCTTGCTATGCAAACCTAGGACAGGAGTTTGAGCCCGACCTACATAAAAGTTGTAAAAACAAAATGATTCCACCCAAGTAAAGTGTGTCCTCCTGATTGCCACATGTCCTATCACATAACACCACCACACACACACACCACACACACCACCAAACTTATTTTGATAGTGAAGTACTCAGAAAGATTATAAACCATGAAGCACTTTTATGTTCTTTGAGAAGATCTCAAATTTTATGCAATAGAAAGGCTAGGACATCATAATTATCTTCTGAATTAATGCAATGCCGTCTAACCTTAATGATATACAGTAACACATACACAGACACGAAAACACCAATACACGCACAAAAATCTTCTCAGACTTCTGACTACAGACAGTACTCTTGTCATGAGCTGTCCAGAACTGTAAATGCCTCTCTCCCCTCACTTCTACTTCAACCTAGTGGGAAAATTCTACACAGGGAAAGGATAAAATGGAAAAAAATTCTAAAGACTTAATAAGCCACTCAACATAAGGGTAGAGCATCTAAGACAACGGAGATTCAACTGCAAATGCTAACAGGGCAGAGCTTCATCAGTCCCAGGCTGCTCTGATTTCTGTTTCACTCTCAGTATTTCTGCCCTTAGAACTGGTTTTCCTTGGGAATGGTATTACAAAAGGGGCCAGTTACAGAAGAGAAACCCCACAAGAAAAATGAGCAAAATGAAGCATGGGAGCAGAGGAAAGACACATGGGGCAGATTTTTTTTTTTTTGCCTGCTTCCAGACCCCCCTCCAAATTCCTTACCACTTCATAGATCAGCTAGCTCAGTTTGTTAGAGCAAAAGGCCACATAGGAATCAAAGAATACTGAAGCCTGGAAATGGTAGAAGCCCTGCTAAGCCACAAGACAATGTGATCTGTTACTCTATTGACCCTATCTATAAAGAAACAACTACAAATTCAGTTGTGAAAAATGGCACTAATTTGAATTTCAAAAGCATGGGATAATTAAAATCAGAAAACTTAGCATATGGCCAGGGAGGCTCCAAAGCCCCAAAATATTACAGGTTGTTGTCATTGTTCTTGGTTGCCCACCAGAACTATATTGTAGAAACCTATTGGTAAAGACTCCATAAACTTAGGTTGCAGGACACAGAGAGAAATGAAGCTGGAAGCTTCTTCCCTGCTAGCTACCTTTCAGAGTACCAGAGGGTGCTATGTAGGCTGCTGGGGACAGAGGGGAAAATATTATCAATTGTCTTACCCAACATCAGACCCTACAGTCTACAGTACTAACCTGCCAGGCAAGGCTGTGCCTACTGCTGCAATAGTGGCAAGCCTGTTATAAGGGTAACCAACCACTTTCTGATTGACTGTGAGGCCTGTTCCACAGGAAGGAATACATGCCTGGTACTATAAACCTGGTCCAGAGCCTGTGGGTGGAGAGGTCATGGGTCCTAACAGGGAATTTGCTACTATTTTCCTTAATTGGACATGGTGTCAAAACTACCTTTTATTTCTTTTTTATTTTATTTTATTTTATTTATTTTTTATGTGTATGAGTATACTGTCTGCATGTAGGTTTGTGCACCCCTGGAACTGGAGTTAAAGACGGTTCTCAGCCGCCATGTGGGTGCTTGGGGTTGAACCCAGGTCCTCTGTAAGAGCAGTCCGCGCTCTTAACCACTAGCCCATCTCTCCAGCCCCAAACTGCCTTTTAAATATTAATGTTTTTACCTGTTGCTTAGTGCTGCTCTTAGCCTTTGTCAGAGAAGCTTCTTTGCACAGTGGGAAGCAATCAATACAAAGACTCACGAGTGGCCAAAGTGATGAGAATAAATGACTGTGGAACACCTGGCCCCGAAGAGGACATTTCTATCACACACCTCCTCCAAGGTTCAGGTAACATTGTGAAAGAAGAGGTAAAAGGAATCTAAGAGCCAGGGGATGGGGGAAAGTTCTGGGGAACAGTGTTCTAAGGCTAGTAAGATGACTCAGGGAGTAAAAGCACTTGCTGCCAATCCTGATGGCCTGAGTTCAATCCCTGTAACCCTCATGATGGTAGGACAGAGCCAACTCTCTGCAAGTTGTCCTCTAACCTCCACACATACACTGTGACAAGTACGCTCCCCCACCACACACACCAAAAAAGCAGGTCATAGCATGGTCAATGCACTCATGAACTCACAGTAGCCATGGCTACCTACAAAAGGCCTGCACAACACTAGGCCCACCACCACTTCATCAAACATGGCGGAAGTGGGGGTGGTCATCAAGCCAATCGCTCCCTGAGGGGCTATGGGAAGTTAACAGTTGCTAGGAAAGAGGGCTTCATTTTCTTCAATACAAAGCCATTGTGCTGGATAGCTTTAGTGTCAACCTGACACACCTGGATTGAGGGAGCCTCAATTGGGGAATTGGCTCCATTGGATTGGCCTGTGGCCACATCTGTGGAGTATTGTCTTGATGNTTTTATTTCCATTTTTATTTTTGATGTTTTGGTTTAATGTTTTGTTTTGTTTTCGTTTTGGTTTGTTTGTTTGCTTTGTTTGTTCGTTTGTTTTGTGAGGGACAGCTAGTCTCACCTGGTCCAATCTCTGGGGCTGTCTAAAACTCATTATAACAGATCACCACACCCAATCCCAACCAAGGAAAACTAATTTTCTAATTATATGTCTGTAGCATAAACAAACCAGAACAGGTGTTGGTTCTGTAATCAAACTAAAGCTGTAAAAACTAATGAGGAATTGATGAAAGTGATAAAACACTTTAAGCAGTTAACACATCTACCAAAAATGAAAAAAAAAATCGAGGGTGGGAGCGGTGAGAGATAAGCGATAGTAGGAGCGGATGGTTTCTAGCGATGGCTTCAGCTGTAAAAGAGCATAGCACTGTGGGGGGGGGGGGGGGGGGCGCAACTGCCCAGGTTTGATTCATTCCACCTACATGGTGGTGGCTCTCACAAACATTCCATAAACTCCAGAGATTCCCCTAGGGATCTGATTTTTCGGGATCTGATGCCTCCTTCCCACCTCAATGGGCCTTTCTTGCTACGGGACAATGGGTACATTTACATACATGTAGGCAAAATACACTTACATTACAAAAATTATAAAAATTTAAAATATAACAAAAAAATGAAAAAAAATTTTTTTTTTTTTTTTTTTAGAAAAGAAAAGAAAAATATTTGACCCAAATGGAATATGCTCTTTTCTAAAATATTTCACTTACATATATAGTAAAAATATCTACTACTTGTATACATCGGACAAGTGTATTTAGTCCAGGATCAAAATTGCCTTTCCTATTTTTGTTGCAAAAAGGGGATATATATATTATTATCTATATCTATAATATATATTCTATTGTCCTTTTTTAGACAGGGTCCTCCCTGTAGCCCCCAAGCTGGCCTAGAGAACTTGTATATCAGGACCAGGCTGGCTTGAACTCACAGAGATCTACTCCTGCCTCTGCCTTCTGGTGCTGGGATTAAAGGCATGTCACCTCCACACCAGCACAAAGGATCTTTTTTTAACAATATATTTTATTATTTTATTTTATGGTTATGCGTATTAATTGCCTATACGTTCTTATTAAGTGCATGCATGTTGTGTGGTGCCCACTGAGGTCAGAGGAGGGTGTTGGATTCCCTTGAAACTGGTGTTGGGATGTTCTTAGCCACCATGTGGGTACAGGAATCGGAATGAAACTAGATTCCTCAGCAAAGCACGCTTGGCTTTTAACCACATGAGCCATCTTTCCAGATGGAGCCATCTTTCCTGCAAAACATATTCCTTATTGGGGTTTTTGTCAAAAAATATTTGAAATAAGAGAGTCTATGAGGTAAGGGACAGGTGTGCTTAGCACAAGTAAGACTAATAAGACCTTTATCAATCTGTCTTCAAACATACTGAAGATTCACACACAAAAAAAAGGACTAGCTCTAAGAAACAAAATTTAAATGGTTAACAGAATGGGAGAGGCTCAAGGCAGAACTGTCAAATAGTTGGAGCTATTCAGAAATAGAGCAATCAGTCCCTACCAATAACTACAAGTAGCAGTTATAGACCCAAATGTTAAGAGTTGGTAAAGGATGAGTTTGGGATTTTAGGTGTTGGCAACCAATCTGTTAAGCCCTGTGTGCTGGATAGCTTTAGTGTCAATCTGACACACCTGGTTGATGGAGCCTCACTTGGGGAATTTGGTCCAAACTGACTGGTCTGTGGCATGTCTGTGGAGTACTGTCTTGCTTGTTGAGGATGTTGGGAGGGTGCAGCCCACTGTGGATGATACCACTCTGGGTAGGTTGTTATGTACCTTCTAGGAACGGCAGGCTGGGCATGAGCCAGGGGGGGCAAGCCAGTAGGCAGCCCTCCTCTTGTCTGTTGCTTCAGCTCCTGGCTCCAGGTTTACTGCCCTGAGTTCCTATTGCTGGGCTCCCTCAGTGATATGAACTGTGACCAAGAGAGTGAGCCAAATAACACCCTTCTCCCCAAGTTGGAATGTCTTCAGAGTGTGTTTTCACAGCAATTGAAAATAAAACTAGAAAAAACCACCCTGATGAAAATTCCTCTGTTCTCTAAGATTCAATAAATTATACATATGTCCACATCACTGTCATAAACCATGCCAACTGCCTAAGCAGGTACGCTATTACAAAAGACATTCCGCTGGGCATGGTGGTGCAAGCCTTTAACCCCAGCATTTGCGGGAGGCCAACGCAGAGGTAGGCAGATCCTGTGAATTCAATGTCAGCCTAGTCTACAAAGTAATTTCCAGACCAGCTGGGGCTAAGGGGAGACCCTCTCTCACACAGACCACACACACACACAACCACATCACTACACACAAACACACCCCCCACACACACATGCCCCAAAATTCAACTGGAAAGAATGAAAGTCCAAATTTTGAATATTGCCTTAAGCCCTTTACTTCAATAGTTATGTTTCTGTAAAACTAAACATTCTCAATGGTTAAGAGTTTACAAAATAAGTTACAATAGTTTTGTTTTCATTCACTTTGTGGATATATGAGCACACATATGCTACTGTGCAAGTATCCCACGACACATGTGTGAAAGTTAGAGGACAACTCACAGAAGCTGTTTCTCTCCTTCTACCAGGTAGTTTCTGGGAATCAAACTCAAGTCTCCTCAGGGTTGGTGGTAAGCAAGCTCACCTACTGAGCCATCTAGCCATCCCCTAATAGGTTTTTTGTTTTGGTTATTTTGGAGACCGTGTCTCCCTATAGCCTAGCGGCCTGGAACTCACTCTGTAGATCCCAGGCTGGCCTTAACTCACAGAGATCGCCTTGGCCTCGCCTCTTGCCCCCAGTGCTGGTATAAAGGCATCCACCCACCACCTTGGCTTAAGGAAGGTGGAATCAAACACGGGGTCTCTTCTGCAAGAAGCAGTCGGCACTCTTAACAATTAGGCCATCCCTCCAGCCCCCAATAGGGTTTTTATAGGATCCTACCTTTAAAAACGTATCATTGAAAAAGCTTGAGCGGAAGGGATAGAGATGGCTCAGCAGCTAAGATTTACTTCCTGCTTCTTTTGGATTTTGGGACAGGGGTTTGATTTCAAGCACCTACTTCAGGTGGCTCCCAAGTGCCTGCAACTACAGATGCAGAAGGACTAACTCTCTCCTTCTGCCTCCACAGGCATCTGCAACACTTCCAGTATGCATAACTTATACTGAAGCACACCACATACACGCTTGGAGATGGCTGGAATGGAATGGATGGATGGATGGATGGTCTGGATGGATGGATGGGAGGAGGGAGGGTGGGAGGGACCGGTAGCTGTGTTTTTCGTCCCCCCCCCCCCCCCCCTAGAACTCGGGCCCCAGGAGGGAGAATAATGAAGAGATAAAAACTTTAATTTGTTGGAACCTGCCAAGATGGCTCAGTCAGTAAAGGCCCTTGCTATGCAAACCTAGTGACATGAGTTTGAGCCCCAGAACCTACATAAAAGGTGTAAGAACATAAATGATTCCACCAAGTAAGTTATCCTCTGATTTCCACATGTCCTATCACATAAACACACACACACACACACCACACACACACAAATATTTTTGATAGTGAAGTACTCAGAAAGATTATAAACCATGAAGTACTTTTATGTTCTTTGAGAAGATCTCAAATTTTATTCAATAGAAAGGCTAGGACATCATAATTATCTTCTGAATTAATGCAATGCCGTCTAACCTTAATGATATACAGTAACACATACACAGACACGAAAACACCAATACACGCACAAAAATCTTCTCAGACTTCTGACTACAGACAGTACTCTTGTCATGAGCTGTCCAGAACTGTAAATGCCTCTCTCCCCTCACTTCTACTTCAACCTAGTGGGAAAATTCTACACAGGGAAAGGATAAAATGGAAAAAAATTCTAAAGACTTAATAAGCCACTCAACATAAGGGTAGAGCATCTAAGACAACGGAGATTCAACTGCAAATGCTAACAGGGCAGAGCTTCATCAGTCCCAGGCTGCTCTGATTTCTGTTTCACTCTCAGTATTTCTGCCCTTAGAACTGGTTTTCCTTGGGAATGGTATTACAAAAGGGGCCAGTTACAGAAGAGAAACCCCACAAGAAAAATGAGCAAAATGAAGCATGGGAGCAGAGGAAAGACACATGGGGCAGATTATTATTTTTTTTTTGCCTGCTTCCAGACCCCCCTCCAAATTCCTTACCACTTCATAGATCAGCTAGCTCAGTTTGTTAGAGCAAAAGGCCACATAGGAATCAAAGAATACTGAAGCCTGGAAATGGTAGAAGCCCTGCTAAGCCACAAGACAATGTGATCTGTTACTCTATTGACCCTATCTATAAAGAAACAACTACAAATTCAGTTGTGAAAAATGGCACTAATTTGAATTTCAAAAGCATGGGATAATTAAAATCAGAAAACTTAGCATATGGCCAGGGAGGCTCCAAAGCCCCAAAATATTACAGGTTGTTGTCATTGTTCTTGGTTGCCCACCAGAACTATATTGTAGAAACCTATTGGTAAAGACTCCATAAACTTAGGTTGCAGGACACAGAGAGAAATGAAGCTGGAAGCTTCTTCCCTGCTAGCTACCTTTCAGAGTACCAGAGGGTGCTATGTAGGCTGCTGGGGACAGAGGGGAAAATATTATCAATTGTCTTACCCAACATCAGACCCTACAGTCTACAGTACTAACCTGCCAGGCAAGGCTTTGCCTACTGCTGCAATAGTGGCAAGCCTGTTATAAGGGTAACCAACCACTTTCTGATTGACTGTGAGGCCTGTTCCACAGGAAGGAATACATGCCTGGTACTATAAACCTGGTCCAGAGCCTGTGGGTGGAGAGGTCATGGGTCCTAACAGGGAATTTGCTACTATTTTCCTTAATTGGACATGGTGTCAAAACTACCTTTTATTTCTTTTTTATTTTATTTTATTTTATTTATTTTTTATGTGTATGAGTATACTGTCTGCATGTAGGTTTGTGCACCCGTATCGTGCAATGCCTCGGAGGTCAGAAAAGGGTGTTGGATTCCCCTGGAACTGGAGTTAAAGACGGTTCTCAGCCGCCATGTGGGTGCTTGGGGTTGAACCCAGGTCCTCTGTAAGAGCAGTCCGCGCTCTTAACCACTAGCCCATCTCTCCAGCCCCAAACTGCCTTTTAAATATTAATGTTTTTACCTGTTGCTTAGTGCTGCTCTTAGCCTTTGTCAGAGAAGCTTCTTTGCACAGTGGGAAGCAATCAATACAAAGACTCACGAGTGGCCAAAGTGATGAGAATAAATGACTGTGGAACACCTGGCCCCGAAGAGGACATTTCTATCACACACCGCCTCCAAGGTTCAGGTAACATTGTGAAAGAAGAGGTAAAAGGAATCTAAGAGCCAGGGGATGAGGGAAAGTTCTGGGGAACAGTGTTCTAAGGCTAGTAAGATGACTCAGGGAGTAAAAGCACTTGCTGCCAATCCTGATGGCCTGAGTTCAATCCCTGTAACCCTCATGATGGTAGGACAGAGCCAACTCTCTGCAAGTTGTCCTCTAACCTCCACACATACACTGTGACAAGTACGCTCCCCCACCACACACACCAAAAAAGCAGGTCATAGCATGGTCAATGCACTCATGAACTCACAGTAGCCATGGCTACCTACAAAAGGCCTGCACAACACTAGGCCCACCACCACTTCATCAAACATGGCGGAAGTGGGGGTGCTCATCAAGCCAATCGCTCCCTGAGGGGCTATGGGAAGTTAACAGTTGCTAGGAAAGAGGGCATCATTTTCTTCAATACAAAGCCATTGTGCTGGATAGCTTTAGTGTCAACCTGACACACCTGGATTGAGGGAGCCTCAATTGGGGAATTGGCTCCATTGGATTGGCCTGTGGCCACATCTGTGGAGTATTGTCTTGATGGTCGAGCAGTGTGGGAGGGCCCAGCCCACAATGAGTGGTGCCACCCTGGGCAGGTTGTTGTGTACGGTATATAAGAGGGCAGGCTGAGCATGGGCCAGGGGAGCAAGCCAGAGAACAGCACTACTCCATGGCCTGTGCTTCACTCCTGCCTCCAGGTTCCTGCCCTGAGTTCCTGC
>VZQC01008326.1:82937-93685 GCA_009823505.1 Rhizomys pruinosus | reverse complement strand
ATGAGGGCCCTCATGCTCTCTTCATGTTCCCCCAGCCCAACCAGGGAGACGATAACTGCTGCCCTCTGTCCACTCTGACTCCAGGTTTGCTAGTTACTGACCTTGACACTCTGCTAGCCACTTGGCTATCCTTTGGCCTTATAGGTGTCTTAGGTGCTATTAATGATATTAAGCTCTCTTTGTTCCTAAGGCTATCAAGAAGTAGCTTTAGTTTTTCTTTTTAGCTAACTCCCTGTCTACAGGACAGTCTGGGGCTCTCCTTCCTGGCATAGAGAGAGGCTTACTTAGAAGCTGTCTTTACTTAGTCTGTTACATACAGTGCATTAGAAGCAAGGGTTTATGAAAGAGCAGTAGTGCCTTACATGTGTTCCTCCTGGGCTTTGGGGAAGGGACAACTGGCCTGCCGTCACTGGCCCAGGGACCTGCCCTTCCTCTTATCCATTTAGCTTGGCTGCCTCAGACCCGGCATCTTGGTTTCTTATTCCAAGTGCTCCTGGCTTCCCCAACTCAACCCTTACATTCCATGTAATCCTAAAGGCCATTTTCACCATAAGACATGGGAGCAACTTCACTATGGGCCTCTTTTTCTTTATCATCTACAGAGAGCTAGCTTCTACTTGTGTCATAAGAAGCCCAGGCTGGCCTCAAACTCCATTATATGGTTGAGGGTGACCTTGAACTCCTGATCCCCTTGCCTACATCTCCCAAGTGCTAGTATTAGAGGTGTGTGCTACCCAACCTGGTGTTTCTTTTTATTTGTAATTAACACATAATACTTGTACATATTTAAGGGGTATGGTGTGCTGATAAGTGGTAATTCCACAGCGTGATTGGTGTATCAGATGTATTACTGGTGAAAGTTTCCTCCCACTCTGTGGGTTTTCTCTGACTCATCCTACTGCAAAGACACATGCACATCTATGTTTAATGCAGCTCTACTGCTCTTTCATATACCCTTGCTTCTAATGCACTCTGTGTAACAGACTAAGTAAAGATAGCTTCTAAGTAAGCTTCCCCTTATGCCAGGAAGGAGACCCCCAGACTGTCCTGAGGCATCCATTACTTCTTTGCTGTGATATAATAAAATGTGTTTTAAGCTGAAGAGCTCACAGATTTTCCCTTCCTTCAAGGAAAGACCTGTAATGACATTCAGCCCTCTTCACTACACCCTGCTGTGGACCAAGAGCTTTGTGTTCTGTAAATTAAACATTAAAATTTTTTTATGTTCAGGAGTTCAAATTTTTCCCTTTAATGTTATATTACTCTAAAATATGAATATATAGCTTCTGCCCATATACATTAATTACCATGTCTGAAAGTATGTGGTAAATTAATTCTAGAGTTCATTAAGAGATTCACATTATAACATCACAGTTACTTTCAGATAGAATTATATCAATAATGTGGCTCAGCTTGCCTTTCAATTGGGAGATTTGGTACTAGCATCCACAAATGAGGGAAACAATTCCTTGTTTGTTTTGCGGGGACTATGTTACTTCACTTAGCATAATGGCTTCAAGTTACAGCTATTTACCTTCAAAGTTCATGATGTCATCTTTCTTTACTGCTGCATAGAAATCCATTGTGTAGATGCACCACATTTTTGTTATCCACTCGTAAGTTGAGGGACACTTGAGTTGGTTCCAGCTCTTCAGTATTGTGAAGAGAGCTGCAATAAACATAGATGTGCATGTATCTTTGCAGTAGGCTGAGTAAGAGAAAAACTTACAGAGTGGGAGGAAGCTTCACCAGTAATACATCTGACAGAGCATTAACATCCAGAATATATAAACTATTCAAAAAACAAAGAAGTAAGAAAACAAATGACTCACTCAAAAGATGGAGTAAAGAGCTGACAGAGACTTCACCAGTGAAGAAGTAAAGATGGCTGAGAAACATCCTAAAAAGTGTTCAGGGCTGGAGAGATTGCCTAGCAGTTAAGAGCACTGACTGCTCTTGCAGAGGACCCAGGTTCGATCCCCAGCACCCACATGGCAGCTGAGAACCGTCTGTAACTCCAGTTCCAGGAGAACTCCAGTTCCAGGGGAATCCAACACCCTCTTCTTAACTCTGCGGCATTGCACAACATGGGTGCACAGACCTACATGCAAACAGTACATTTATACACATAAATAAATAAATAAAATTTTAAAAAAGTGTTCAACATGGGGCTGGAGAGATGGCCTAGCAGTTAAGAGCTCTGACTGCTCTTGCAGAGGACCTGGGTTCGATCCCCAGCACCCACATGGCAGCTGAGAACTGTCTTTAACTCCAGTTCCAGAGGAACCCAATGCCCTCTTCTGATCGCGGCATTGCACGACACGGGTGCACAGACTTGCATGCAGGCAGTACATTCATACACATGAGAAAATAAATAAATGAATAAAATTTTAAAAAATTTAAAAAGTGTTCAACATCATTAAGGAAATGCAAATTAAAATCTAAATATCTCACTCCCATAAGCCTAAGATCAAGAAAATAAACATTAACATTCAATGTTCTTCCCACACTTAATTCTTTCTTTTTGGGGATCAAATACCAATTGATTGCCCCATAGGTGCCTTTGGAATTCCAAGAAATGGAATAAACCATCAAACACATTTTAAAACTTGATCTAGAAATTTTCACGGTGGGATGGTGAACAAAGTTTGGCTGAATTCTTGCAGAGAGGTGATTTCCCCTGTGAAGAGCTGCTGGAAGGTGGCCTTGTGGTCAAACACTTGCAGCCTAGTCCACTTGGCCTTTTCCCAGCTTTCTCTCTCTCTCAGTTCTGCTGTTGGAATCTTCACATAAGAAAGAAGCTTTAAGGGCTAGGGAGGCTCAGTGGGTAAAGTGCCTGCTGTGCCCCATGAGGACCTGGACTTGGATCCTTGGCATTCAAGTAGAAGCTGAGTACAGCGAGTGTGTTCTGTAACCCCAGAACTGGGGGAGGGAAGGATGGGCAGACCCTAGGGGCTGCTGGGAGCCAGCCTGGCCACAACTGCGAGTTCCAGGTTCAGAGACCTTGTCCTCTGACATCCATATTCCCTCTCTCTCTTTGTCTCTCTTTCACACATATACAATTAAATAAACAAATAAGAAAGAAATGAGCAAAGGTAGTGAGACAACAAGTGCAAACAATAACAACAATAACAAATGCTGGCAAAGAAAGGGTGAAAGGAGAACATTTATCCCCTGTTGATGGGAGTCCAAATTGGTACAGCTACTATGGAAATCAGTGTGGAGTTTCCTCCCAAAGATAGAAATATAACTACTATTAGAACTACTGTATGATCCAGCTATACCACTCCTAGGCCTATACCCAAAGGACTCCCCATCCTACTACAGAAATACTTACTCATCCATGTTCATTGAGGCTCTATTCACAATAGATGGGAAATGGAAACAGCCTAGATGTCCATCTATTGACGAATGGAAAATGAAAATATGGCATATATATGCAGTGGAATTTCAGCTGTAAAGAAAAATGAAAATTATACATGAAATATACAGGAAAACTGGATGAAACTGAAAAAAATTATACTGAGTTGGGTAACCCAGACTCAGAATGAAAAACAACATATGTTCTCTCTACCATATTGATGCTAGCTTCAAATCCTTATATTTGTATGTTTAAGTTAAATGCCTGTAGAAACCAGGAAAATATAAAAGGGTCCTGGGGGAGAGCTATTGAGGGACAAAGGATAGTAGAACACAGGTGGTATGTAGAGGGAAAGGAGTATAATGGAAGGTTTAAGTGAGAAGGGGGATAATCTCTTAATCTCGGAGGATGTTAGGGGGTATCATAACTAACTATAAGGATGTCTGGAAAAGTCATATAGAAACCTACTATTTTATAAGCATATATATATATTTATGAAATGATGAAGAGTTTAAATGGCATTGTCCTACACAGGATGATATTGCATCCACAGAAGCCATAGATTATCAAACAAAAAAACCAACATGAGGTGTGGGATACCTTCCCCTTCTACCCAGGGAATGGATTCCCAGAGATACCTATTGCTACTGCTCTTTTTTGCCCACAAGAACTTGATGGTAAATCCCTATTCCACATTCATTTTGGTCACAGGACATGGAGAAATCAAGCTGGTCCTTTCCCAGAAGCTTCCTCTGTGCTGGCAAGTGTTGGTAGTAATAGAAGATGTTTTATAAGCTGCAGGGAGAAAAGGTAATCTTCAGTGTTACAGGTGTAAACTATATGAGCTATAGTAATGACTGGGCTGGAAAGACATCCTCATTGGTGCAAAAGTGGCATGAATGATATGGGAGTAACCAACCACTTTCTAATTGAATTTAAGGTTTGCTCCAGAGGAGGAAACATGCCTGATACTGTGAACCTTGTCAAGAACATTTGGATGGGCAAATCATAAGCCTAGGGGAGAATCTACTACTACTACTTTGTTAAATGCCTATAGTATCAAATTGCCTTCTAAATATTTATCTTTATACCCATAAATTTTGCATATTTCAGTGCTCATCAGAGAAGGTACTTTTTCGCAGTGGAAAGTGGTTAATATAGACACAACTGATTAAAATGCAGAGAATATATATCTGTGTAGATCTTGGCATTAAACAAGACATCTATATAATACTCCTTACTCCTAAGGCTCAGTGTATATTGAGGAAGAGGGGAACAAAAAGATTATAAGAGCCAGAGGTTAAGGAGGACTGTCAGGAAACTGTGCTTCTGGACCTGGCAGAGCCATTGTAGTCAAGAATTCAATGTATCTTTGGTTGCCTACACAAGACCTATATGAGATCAAGCCAGTCCACATTCAAGTATGGACTGGGGAGGGGCTCACATGGCCCTACACTTATCTGAGGAGTTACTCACAATAGATGGGTGCTGGGGGAAGGAGAGTCAAGGTGCTTCAGGGATGTAGTCCCTGGTGGTAGCTTGCCCATGTTCCAGTAGAAGGCCCTATTCCATATGCATACAGCCAGCACTAATTGGATTATTTTAAAAAATGAAGGGGGACAAAAAAAAACTGGGTGTGGTGGCACACACCTTTAATGCTAGCACTTGGGAGGCAGAGGCAGGTGGATCTCTGTGAGTTCAAGGCCAGCCTGGTCTACATAGCGAGTTCCAGTTCAGCTGGGACTAAAGGGAGAACCTGTCTCAAAAACACCAAAAAAAAATAAAAATGAACGGGGACATGAAGTTGAGAGGGGAATATATTGGTACAGGTCTGGGAAGAGTTGAGTGATAGATATATACATTATGAAATTTTCAAAGAATAAGGTGTGTGTGTGTGTGTGTGTGTGTGTGTGTGTAAGGAGAGAACCAACTCCCCCCTCCAAAACACATGCATATGCATACTTATAGTCACAAACATATAAATACACACACAGAGCTAAATAAGAATAAAAATAGGCTGGGCATGGTGGTGCATGCCTTTAATCTTAGCACTTGGGAGGCAGAGGCAGGCAGATCTTTGCTAGTTCAAGACCAGCTTGGTCTATAGAGTGAGTTCCAGGACAGCTGGGGCTACAGGGAGACCCTGTCTCGAAAAGACCAGAAAAAAAAAGAATAAAAATAAACCTTAACGTAAAAACATGGATTAAATGCATGAAGAGGTACACATTGTTCATGAAAAAGAGACTTGCTTTTATAAAAATCCATTTTCTTCAAACTGGTGGAGAGATGCTAAAGAGAAAAGTAAGCTTCAACAAACACCCACAATGCATGTATATGTGTCTAACTAGATAAAAAACTATATAAAGAAAAGAAAAGAGCTTTAAAAAAAATCTTGGGCATGTCAGAGCATGGTGACACAAATACACTTCAACAACTGGCCTGGCAAGTTAGGACCTCTGGTGCAATACTGGTGTGAATATTATGGGAGTAACCAGTCACTATCTTTTTTTACATTTTATGCTTATGAGTTTTATGAGTGTATTGCCTGCATGTACATAAGTACACCCATATTTTGCTGCACCCACGGAAGTCAGAAGAGGGTGTCAGATTCCCCTTGGAACTGGAGTTATGGATAGTTGTTAACTATTGTGTGAATGCTGGGAATCAAACCCAGGTTCTCTGTAAGAGCAGTCAGTGCTCTGAACCACTGAATCGACTTTCCAGTTTCTGTAACCAATCACTTTCTAATTGGATTTAAGGACCTCTTCATAAGATTGAGCCCATACCTGACATTGATATCAGACCTAAGAACATGTGGCTAGGCAAGTCATAGGCTCTTTGAGCTCAGGGTTGCTTTGGCTATCCAGAGTCTTTTGAGGTGCCATATCAATTTTAGAATTTTTTTTCCAGTTCTGTGAAGAATGTCATGAAGATTTTGAATTGCATTGAGTCTATATATTGCTTTTGGTAGCATGGTCATTTTCACGGTGTTAATTCTTCCAATCCATAAGCATGTGAAGCCCTTCTATCTTCTGGTGTCTTCCTAAATTTCTTTCTTAAAAGATTTAAAATTTTAATTGTAGAAATCTTTAAAGTCTTCTATCAGGTTTATTCCAAGGTAGTTTTTTTTAGGCTATTGTGAATGGGAGGGTCTCCATGTTCAGGTGCTCCACTTGCTTGTTATTGTTATATAGAAATGTCATTGATTTTTTTGTAGATTAATTTTTGTAACTTGCCATGTTCCTGAAAGTGTTAATCATTTCTAAGAGTTTTCTGGTGGTATTTTGGGGATCTCTTAGGGACAATACCATCTGGTCTGAAAAAAGGAACAATTTGACCTCTTCTTTTCCAATTAGTACTCCTTTAATTTCTTTCTCTTGTGTCTTACTGCTCTAGCAAGAGTTTCAAGTACTATATTAAAAAGGAATGGAGATAGTGGACAGCCTTGTCAGATTCCTGATTTTAATGGAAATGCTTCCAGGTTTTCTCCATTTAGAATGAGTTGGATCTGGGTGTGGTGGTGCATGCCTGCAATCCCAGCATTCAGGAGGCAGAGGAAGGTGAGTTCAAGGCCAGCCTTGTCTATGGTTCCGCGGGGGCTAGGGAAGCCCATTTCAAAAGGACCAAAAAAAAAAAAAAAAAAAAAAAAAAAGAATGTTGTTAGCGCTGCCTTGTGGGTATTCTTTTGGCAGAAGCACTTAGCAGTTACCTGACAGCCTTGACCCCCTGTGTTTCTCACAGAGCTGTGAAAGTCTGGACTGCTCTTTGATCCTCAAGAAAGAACTTTGATCGGATTTTAGCCTGAGGTTCCCTTGTCCCAATTACCTGCCCCAGCCCCCAATTGTGTGACTGTCCGGCCCATGCCTGGGTTAGTATAAAAGGCTTGAGTTCCAACATTAAAGTGTAATCTATTCCCTCGGGCTTTCTTGAGTCTGTGTCTGTATGTCTGTATGTCTATATGTCTGTCCTATCTTTCTATTTCATTGGGTAAAATCCCTGCCAGTTCCTCCCCTCTCCTTGCCGCAGCTAAGCCTAGAGACTGTCAGCCTGCAGGCAGGGGACAGTCTTTTTTTTTTTTTTTTTTTTTTTTTTTTTTTGTCTTTTTGAGACAGGGTCTCCCTGTAGCCCCAGCTGTCCTGGAACTCACTGTGTAGACCAGGCTGGCCTTGAACTCACAAAGATCCGCCTGCCTCTGCCTCCCAAGTGCTAGGATTAAAGGCGTGCGCCACCACGCCCGGCTTCAGGGGACAGTCTTGTAGCTAACCCAAGGAGGGAAGAACAACAAACAGCATGTAGATGTCAGCCACGTGTGTATAAAGGACTATTCAGACGACGATAAACTCCAACAATGCATCTGTTTAATTATGTTAAGGTATGCTCCTTGTAGTCCAATTCCTTCTAGGTCATTTAACATAAATCTGTGTCGAATTTTATCAAAGGCCTTTTCTGAATCTATTGAGATGACTTTGTGAATTTTGTTTTTAGTCCATTTATATGATTTATTACATTTATTGACTTACATATATTGAACCATCCCTGCATCTCTTGAATAAAGCTGTCTTGATCATAGTAGATGACCTTTATGATGTGTTCCTTTATGCATTTTGCAAATATTTTATGAGCATTTTTGTATCTATGTTCATTAAGGATATGAGTCTATAGATTACCTTTTTGGTTGTGTCTTTACCTGGTGTTGGTTTTAGAGTGATTGGCTTCACGGAAGGAGTCTGGGAGTTCTCCCTCTGTTTCTATCCTTTTTAAAAAATAATTTAAGTACTATTAGTTGTCGATCTTCTTCAAAAGTCTAGTAGAATTCTGTTATAAATTCATCTGGGCTGGGGCTGTTTTTAGTTGGGAGGTTTTGTATTACTATTTCGATTTCCTTATATGTTATGGGTCTGTTTAAGCTGTTGATCTTTTCTTGGTTTAGCTTTGTTGATTCCCATGATTTGGGATATACATCCATTTCTCTTAGGTTTTCAATTTTAGTAGAAGTATAGGTTTTTAAAGTATCTCCTTGTAACGTTATGAATCTTTTTGTTGTTGGTTGTGATGTTTCCCCTTTCATCTCTAAATTTGTTGATTTGGATTTGCTCTTTATTTCTTTTGGTTAACAGGGCTAAGGGGTCTGTATATCTTGTTTATTTTTTGAAGAACCAGATATTGTATCCATTTATTCTTTGTATTTTTTCTTTGTTTCTATTTCATTCATTTCTGCTCTGATTTTTGTTATTTATTCTTATCTGGTGGCTTGGGATTTCATTTGTGGTTGCCTTTCATGAGTCTTGAGTTGCAATGTTAAGTCTTTTATTTGTGTTATTTCTGGTTTTCTAATGTAAGCACTTAGAGCTGTAAACTGACTTCTTTAGACTCTTTTAAAGTGTCCTTGATGTTTTGTTGTATTGTATCGCACTTTTCATTTAATTTTAGGAATAGTTTTATTTCTTTCTTTTTGTAAAATTTGTTCATTTATTTATTATTTTTTATGTGTATGAGTAGTCTGCATGTGGGTTGGTGCACTCATGTCATGCAATGCTGTGGAGGTCAGAAGAGGGTGTTGGATTCCCCTGGAACTGGAGTTAAAGACGTTCTTAGCTGCCATGTGGGTGCTGGGAATCAAACCGGGGTCCTCTGCAAGAGCAGTCGGTGCTCTTAACTGCTGGGCCATCTCTCCAGCCCTATTTCTTTCTTAATTTCTTCTTTGACCCACTCATCATTTATGAGTGTATTATTTAATTTCTATGAGTTCATGTAATTACTAGGGCTTCTTCTGTCATTGATTTTTAAGCTTTATTGCATTGTAGTCTGATAGAATGCTTGGAATTATTTCAATTTTTTTTGTACTTGTTGAGGTTTGTTTTGTGGTCAATTCTGGAGAAAGTTCCATGGAGTACTGAATAGAAAGTATAGTATTTGGGGCTTGGGTGGACTATTTGGTAGATGTCTGTTAGGTCCATTTGATGTATGGTAGTGTTTAATTCAAATGTCTCTCTGTTTATTCTTTGTCAGTTTGACCTGGAGATAGTGGAGTGTTAAAGTAACCTACTAGTGAGTTGGGATCAATCTCTGTCTTAAAGTCCTGTGGTCGTGTATTTATGAAGTTGGGTTTACCAGACAGACTATGGTGTATATATGATTATGATTGTAATATATTCTTGGTTAATTTTTCCTTTGATGAGAATGAAGTGACCCTATTTTTCTCTTCTGATTAGTTTTAGTTTAAAGTCTGTTTTGTCAGATATTAAAATTGAAACTCCTGCTCGCTTCTTGGTGGCATTTACTAGGAATGTTCTTTTCCATCTTTTCACCCTAAGGTAGTGTCTACCCATGAAAGTGAGATGAGTTTCTTGAAGACAACAAAAAGACAGATTTTGTTTCCTAATCCATTCAGGTAGCTCATGTCCTTTGACTGGGAAGTTCAGTTCATTGATATTTAAAGTTATGTTGGAAAGTGTGGCCTGGCATGGTGGTGCACACCTTTAATCCCAGCACTTGGGAGACAGTGGCAGGTGGATCTCTGTGAGTTCAAGGCCACCCTGATCTAGATAGTGAGTTCTAGGCCTGGTGGGGCTACAGGAATAGCCTGTCTCAAAAAAAGACCAAAACAAAGTGTGTATTGGTTCCTGTCATTTTAATGTCTGTGTGCGTTCTTTGTCTAACTTTGTTTCTTTCTGTTGCCCCTTAGGGATAGTCTTTCCTTTCTTCAGTCCTTCAAGTATTCTCTGAAGGGCTGGTTTTTCTGGACATGAGTTCATTCAGCCTATTCAGATCATGGAAGATCTTAGTATCCCTTCAGGGAGTAGCTTCCCCGTGTACCATAACTGAGGGTCTGCTATCTTCCCATCTGCATCCCCTCACTTCCTGTCACCATCCATTCATCTGGAGTTGCTATCTCTACTATACCAGCCACTCACTAAATGTGGCCTTGGAATACTTAAAATGTTGCTGTGCTGTTCATATAGAACAGTAAGAAATAAAACACACACTAGGTTTGGTTTTGCTTTTTTGCCCTTTTTGAGACAAGGTCTCCTTTTAGTTCTAGCTGGCCTGGAGCTCACTATGTAGATCAGGCTGGCCTTAATCTCACAGAGATCCACCTGCCTCTGCCTTCCAAGTGCTGGGACTAAAGGTGTCCACCACCACACCCAGCACACTAGGTTTGTTGTTTTTTTTTTAACCTAAGAAAGGAAGGATTTATTTTGAGGCATCATTCCTGAGGATAGATTCCAAGAGTCCATCTTGGTGGGGAGGGCGTGTACTGGTGGCAGAAGCATGAGACTGAAGCTGGTGGACACATTTCTATTCACAGACAGGAAATAGAGAGAGAGAGAGAGAGAGAGAGAGAGAGAGGAAGAGAGAGAGAGAGAGAGAGAGAGAGAGAGAGAGA
>VZQC01008326.1:16740-75825 GCA_009823505.1 Rhizomys pruinosus | reverse complement strand
TCTCTGGTATGAATCCAACTTGGTCATGATGGATGATCTTCTTGATGTGGGTCTGTATGTGATTTGCCAGTATTCTGTTTAGATATTTGGCATCTGTGTTCATGAGGGAGAGGGTCTATCATTCTCCTTTTAGTTGGATCTTTGCCTGGTTTTGGTAATAGAGTGATTGGCTTCACAGAAGGAGTTTGGAGAATCCCATCTGTATTATACTTTTAACCATGTATTCAGTAATATTAGTGTTGTCGATCTTCTTCGAAAGTTTTAGTAATCTTCTGTGAAATTCACGTTGGCCTGGGGCTTTTTTTAGCTTGGGAGGCTTTGTACTACTATCCTCTATTTCCTATCTATGTCGGGTCTGTTTAAGCTGTTGTCTTTCTTGGAAGCTTTGGTGACTTCCATCATTGGTATTAATCCATTATCTCTTTAGTTTTCAATTTTAGTAGCTCTAGGTTTCATTAGAAGAATATCGTCCTTGTAATATCACGATTATTTGAATCTTTTCTTGTCCGTTGTGATTTTCCCTTTCTTCAATGTTTGATTTGAGTTGTTCCTTTTTCTTTTGTTAACTGGGCAAGAGGTCTGTATATTCTTGTTATTTCTTTCAACGAACCAGATTATTGCTATCATTTATTCTTTGTATTTTTTCTTTGTTTCTATTTCATTCCTGATTTCTGCTCTGATTTTGTTATTTATTCTTCCTGTCTTTTGCATTTTGGGTTCATCTGCTGTTGCCTCTCAAAGGCTCTTTTATGCTGTTAGTGTTAGATCATTCACTGTGCTCTTTCTGTTTTTCTAATGTAGGCACCCAGGGCATAAACTTCCCTCCTTAGGACTGCTTTTAATGTATGCCACAGGTTTGCTGTGTTGTTTTATCATTTCATTCAGTTCCAGGGATGTTCTTATTTCTTTCTTTTCTCTTTCCTTGAACCATTCATTATTCAAGAGTGTGTTGTTTAGTCTCCATGTGTTCTTGTAGGCCGGAGGGCTTGTCCTGGGTGTTGTGGTTGAGCTTTATTGCACTGCTGTTCTGACAGAATGCATGCAATTATTTCAATCTTTTTGTATTCTGTAGAGGTTTCTTCTGTGTCCCCAGGATTGTAGGTCGATTTTGGAGAATGTTACGTGGCGGTGCCTGAGTAGAAAGTGTATTCTCTGGGTATTTAGGTGGAATGTCGGTCCGAGGGTCTATGAGGTCCATTTGGTGTATCATACGTTCGGTTCCGACGTTCTCTCTGTTTATTTTTTGTCCCTGTTTGACTATCCAAAGGATTCAGTGGGGTATGAACTCTCCTACTATGAGTGTGTGCTGTTAGTCTGTTACTTGTGGTCCGGAGAATGTCTTTATAAAGTTTGGTTGCACCATGGAATTTGGGGCATTATATATTCACAAATGTGAAATCTTCTTGGTGGATTTTCCTTGATGAAAATGTAATGGCCCTTCTTTGTTACTTCTGATTTCTTTTACTTTGAGGTCTATTTAATCCTATATAAACTCGCAACTACTGCTTTCTTTTTGTGTACCATTTGCTTGGAATATTTTTTTCCATCCCTTCACTTAAGTTGGTTCCTGTCCTTGAAGGTAAGATGTGTTTTTGTAGACAGCATATAAGGATTATGTTTCCTAATCCAGTCTCCAGTCTCTGTCTTTTGATTGGGGGAATTTAGTCACATTAATATTTAAGGTTATGACTGATAGATTTGTGTTCTTCTTTTGCCTTATTATCCATCGCGGTTTTGCTTTCGGTTTCTACTTTTGCAGTTATGCTTTTATTGATTTCTCCTCTAGGTGCCTGGGGTTGGTTGCTCTTTCTTCTGTTCTTTGCATTGCTTCAAGTTTTCTCTTAGGGGTCACATCATTCGAACCTTGCTGAGGGTAACAACCTGACCTTCCGCTGGGCTCAGGCGATCTCCCGCATTTGTGTTTATATAGCCTTGCAATTGTATAACATGATGTCACCAAAATCCTCTAGTTTGTGGTTTTGTCTTTAAAAGTTCTTTAAACAGGAGGCAGGGTTGTGTCATCCCCGCGTGGAAGGGTTGCGTCCCTGACACATTAATAGTTGGCTCCTGATGTGTCAGTTTTCTTAATTCGGTTCTGGTGCACCAGCAAATGAAATAATATTTCATATTATCTGTGGCCCCTCATTGGTTAATTTTGTGAGTGTGGCAGTTTGAGTCCAACAAAGAGAATGGATTAACTTCCCAATAAAATCTTCCAAAGGGACAGGAGTCATTGTATTAAGATGCTAATAAAAGTCTTTACTTGTTCAGTCAAGGGTTCTCAACCCTGGCATTTGTGGATGGATAACCAATGAGGGCTGTTCTTCATTAGGGAATATTTCCCAGCATCCTTCACTACTACCCACAAGATGTCACTAGCTCCCCATTCCCCCTGGTCCTGACAACTAAAATCTCCAGACCTTGCCTGAGGGCTAACATCCTTAGACCTTGCCTGAGGGGTAACATCCTTAGACCTTGCCTGAGTGGTAACAGCCTTTGACCTTCCCTGAGGGGTAACAGTCTTAGACCTTGCCTGAGGGGTAACAGCCTTAGACCTTGCCTGAGGGGTAACAGCCTTAGACCTTGCCTGAGGGGTAACAGCCTTAGACCTTCCCTGAGGGGTAACATCCTTAGACCTTGCCTGAGGGGTAACAGCCTTAGACCTTCCCTGAGGGGTAACATCCTTAGACCTTGCCTGAGGGGTAACAGCCTTAGACCATGACTGAGGGGTAACATCCTTAGACCTTCCCCGAGGGGTAACAGCCTTAGACCTTGCCTGAGGGGTAACAACCTTAGACCTTGCCTGAGGGCTAACATCCTTAGACTTTGCCTTAGGGGTAACAAGCTTAGACCTTCCCTGAGGGGTAACAGTCTTAGACCTTGCCTGAGGGGTAACAGCCTTAGACCTTGCCTGAGGGGTAACAGCCTTAGACCTTCCCTGAGAGGTAACAGCCTTAGACCTTCCCTGAGGGGTAACAGCCTTAGACCTTGCCTGAGGGGTAACAACCTTAGACCTTGCCTGAGGGGTAACAGCCTTAAACCTTCCCTGAGGGGTAAGAGCCTTAGAACTTCCCTGAGGGATAAAATCCTTAGACCTTGCCTGAGTGGTAACAGCCTTTGACCTTCCCTGAGGGGTAACATCCTTAGACTTTCCCTGAGGGGTAACAGCCTTAGACCTTGCCTGAGGGGTAACAACCTTAGACCTTGCCTGAGGGGTAACAGCCTTAGACCTTCCCTGAGGGGTAACAGCCTTAGACCATGACTGAGGGGTAACATCCTTAGACCTTCCCCGAGGGGTAACAGCCTTAGACCTTGCCTGAGGTGTAACAGCCTTAGACCTTGCCTGAGGTGTAACATCCTTAGACCTTCCCTGAGGGGTAACATCCTTAGACCTTCCCTGAGGGGTAACATCCTTAGACCTTGCCTGAGGGGTAACAGCCTTAGACCTTCCCTGTCATGTCCTTATCTCCTGGCTCCTCCGTATATGCTTTTTTGGGTTTTTTTTTTTTTGTCTTTTAGACAGGCGTCTCACTTTAGTCCAGCTGCTGGAAACTCCACTCTGTAGACAAGGCTGGCTGTGAACTCACAGAGATCTGTTTGTCTCTGCCTCCCAAGTGTGCCTCCAAAGTGCTGGGATAAACGGGTGTGCACACCCACACGCACACGCGCGCCCTAATGGTGGTTTCTTAGCCACCTGTGGGGGATGGGAATCGAACGGGGGCCGCTTCAAGACAGGCAGTTGTGCTGACCACGGAGCCATGGGCCAGCCCCAGAGAGACCGGTGAAATGTATATTAGGGGAAAGTTTCCAGGACTTTCGTGGTAGAGAGCAAGTAGTTTTAAGGGAGAGCAAATAGGGGTGCACCTAAGAAATAACTGGTATTTTTGTTTCTTTTGCAAGATGAAGAAACTTAGACAAATTCAGCACCCCACAAAGTTACGTGATATGTACAGGTCTTAGTAACTGTGGAGTTGAGACCAAGAGAGCAGAGGATCCTCTTCCCTTCCTCTCCACTGTCTGTAAAGCAGATGAACCTGCTACATTCTGTTAAAGAATGGGAACATAAGTGGACCTCTTGTCAAAGCACTGCATAAACTTGTTCAACTTAGTTTTTATTTTTTTTTAATTTTTATTTATTTCTGTATGTGTATGAATGTACTGTCTGCATGCAAGTTTGAGCACCCGTGTCATGCAATGCCGCGGAGGTCAGAAGAGGGTGTCGGATTCCCCTGGAACTGGAGTTCTCCTGGAATTGGAGTTTCAGACGGTTCTCAGCTGCCATGTGGGTGCTGGGGATCGAACCCGGGTCCTCTGTAAGAGTGGTTGGCGCTCTTAACCGCTAGGCCATCTCTCCAGCCCTCAACTTAGTTTTTAAAGTATGTCATTGTTTTCCTGTACGAATGCATTCCCTGCATGTGGTACAGTGCCCATGGAGGTGAGAACAGGGGTCAGATCCCCTGGAACTAGAGTCATGGATGGTTGTTAGCCACCGTGCGGGTGCTGGGAATTGAACCCATGTCCTTGGCAGGAACAGCCACTGCTCTTAACTACTGAACCAGCTCTCCAACTCCTCTTGACAATTCTTAGGAGCCACCGAACACAGTAACTTTTTAAATTTCTGATTGAGGTATTAATATTAAGCAGCTGTTACTACTGTAATCTGTGACTTGTCATTTCACTTGATTTTATCTATGGATACTGGAAAATCTAGACTGTGAGATTGACAGAGGTGACATTTTTATATTTTAATTTAAATTTAGGCCAGGTCTGTGTAAAAAAAAAATCTGGCATTTTCTTCCTTTAAGGTCTGGGTCAAACTGACAGTTTAGGTTGCCTTATTACCTCACTGTAGGACAAAAAGAAGACATCGTGGACTTCCACGTCTCCCTGTCTTTTTCTCAGAGTGCCCTCTGGAGACTTTTCCTCTGGTTTCCTTCCATCCCTCCTGGGTGACTGTCAGAAAAGAGCCCTGTCAGATTAACTGCTCTCACCGAGATGACCTTGACTCCCTAATCCTGCCCTCCCTGGTTAGCAACCTTGAGAGAGGGGAGTCTGTGGCACTTCCGGCACTCGCCAACTCTGTGACTTTGATGGATTCTTCCTGCGTTTTTCCTGGATGATTCTAACCTGTCTCTGCTGGACCCACCACACGTTAAAACTCTAGAGTAAATATTGCATCAAGAAAGTCAGCTAATTTCTAAAGAGTCTATTAAGCATGGAAGCGTCTTGGTTCCCTTGTGTCTTGAATCTCCAATGTTCACCTTAAGTGTTCCCTTTGACCCTTTTCCTCAGCTTCATAATAGTCCATGGTAATTCCTCTATCTAGATAGGAAGTAAGCATGATAGAGCTCAGGGAGAATCCCCCATCTGAAGAGACCTGTCAACCAGACTGTCTGGATTTGGAGAGCCACATTGTAACTTAGCTCATGCAGGCTGGATTTAGATTTCTGTTATCTGGGGAATATGGAATATGAAAATCAAAAATAGCTAAGAGAACTTGTAAGGAAGTGGAATCAATCACAATGTTTGCTTTCCTTAGCCTGCCCATGTCGCAGCAACTGGAAAGTGAAAAAATCAGGGTGCTCATCATGGCAAGATGGGGCAGAAGCAAAAGTGTGGGACGAAGGAGTGGGGTGGAGGGAGGCAGTTCTGTCTCAGAGATAAAGCAGGCGCAGAGATACCAGGCAGAGACAGAAGGCATTAAGACCCAGTGGAGCCAGTGTCTCCAGCCTCCTACCTGAGGACACTGACCTGCCGCAGTGAGTACGACTGCCTTCCCACTCACACTGGCTTGTCCACAAACCTATTGCTTGCTTCTGAGCAGGATCGGTGCTTCCCCTAGACTTTCCCCTGGGCTGCTGCAAATTCAGTTGGGCCTTCCAGGTCCAGCCATCTCACAATGCTGGTTCCCTCTATACCCACCAGTGCATAACACTTCCCCATCCAGGAACAACCTCAGCCAGTGCCCCACAGAGCAGAAAGGGTGACCAGGAACACTTGACTTGTGGCCGCACAAGTGGTAGAAAAAGAAAAGAATGGAGATCTAATCAAAGCTTCCATAGAAATCCACCCATTTCAAAAATGGGAATCTTCTCTATGGTTCTAGTGGTGGGCAGCAGATGCCCAGGGTGGGCAGCAGCAAGCCTGCATGCCAGACACCCACATGGCCGATGGCTTATGTACGCCACTGAAATCCCAATAAAAATCCCCCATGAGCTTTTTCACAAACTTGGAAAAAAAATCCTTAAATTCATACAGAAAAACAGAAAACTTCGAATAGCTAAAGCAACCCTGAGTGAAAAGTGCAATACAGGGGGGATTACCTTACCAGACTTCAAGCTATATTACATGGGTGCAGTCATAAAGACAGTGTGGTACTGGCAACAAAACAAAACAACAGCAACAACAACTAAAAAACCCAGACCCAATGACCAACAGAACAAAATTGAAGATCCAAACTTGAGCTCATATAACTTCAGCCACCTCATATTTGACAAAGGGGCCAAAGAAGCTCAATGGAGGAAAGATAGCATTTCAGCAAATGGTGTTGGCAAAACTGGATCACCATTTATAGAAGAACAAAATTAAACCCCTACATCTTGACCTGTACAAAAATAAACTCCAAGTGGATCAAAGATCTCAACCTGAAACCCGAAACCCTGAAGGTGATAGAAGAAAAAGTCGGCAGCAACCTACAAGACATAGGTGTAGGAAAAGACCTTCTAAATCAGACAGCAGTGGCACAGGAAATAAGGACAACAGCTGACAAGTGGGACCTCATCAAACTCAAAAGCTTTTGTACAGCTAAAGAAACAATCAAGGAAGTGAAGAGAAAACCCACAGAGTGGGAGGAAACCTTCACCACTGACACATCTGACAGAGCATTAACATCCAGAATATATAAACTACTTCAAAAACAAAGAAGTGAGAAAAAAATGACCTACTCAAAAGATGGAATAAAGAGATGAACAGAGACCTCACCAGTAAGGAAGTAAAGATGGCTGAGAAACACCTTAAAAACTGTTCAACATCACTAATAATTAGGGAAATGCAAATTAAAACCACTTTGAGATATCATCTCACTCTGATAAGACTGGCTAGGATCAAGAAAACAAATGATACCAAGTGCTGGAGAGGTTGTGGGGAAAGGGGAACACTCATCCATTGCTGGTGGGAATGTAAACTTGTACAGCCACTATGGAAAGCAGTGTGGAGAACCCTTGGAAGACTCAAAATGGGCTTACCATTTGACCCAGTCATACCACTCCTGGGTATATACCCATAAGACTCATCTTACTGCAGAAATACATGCACAGCTATGTTTATTGCAGCTCTGTTCACAATAGCAAAAAGCTGGAACCAACCCAAATGCCCCTCAACTGATGAGTGGATAGAGAAAATGTGGTACATGTACACAATGGAGTTCTATGCAGCAGTAAAGAAAGACAACATCATGAACTTTGCAGGTAAATGGATGGAGCTAGAAGATATTATGTTAAGTGAAGTAACACAGTCAAAGAAAAAAAAAGGTGAATGGTTTCCCTCATTTGTGGATGCTAACACCAAATCCCCAGTTGGCAGGCAAACTGCGCGACTTTATTATTATATTTCATTGTATCTGAAAGCAACCGTGCTATTATAATGTAAATCTCTTTTTTTTTTTTTTTGTCTTTTTGAGACAGGGTCTCCCTGTAGCCCCAGCTGTTGTGGAACTCACTCTGTATACCAGGCCTTGAACTCACAAAGATCCGCCTGCCTCTACCTCCCAAGTGCTATAATGTAAATCTCTTAATGGGCTCTAGAATTGACTTTCAACTTGTATTCACACATTGTAATTACCATATCTGGGTGGAAGTTATGTATTCATATTCTAAAAAAAAAAAGAATGTAAAGTTATACTTCTTTTTACCTGCATGCAACTTTATTATTAAAATGTGAATCTCTAAATGTGTTTTGCAATTAACCTATAGTTTATTTTCAGATTTTGTAATGTTGATTTATGTGTGGAGTGTATTTATGCATATTTTGGAATATTATAAAATTAAAGGGAACAAAAAAAGAGATAAAAACCTATTCAGTTTTCTATCTAGTCCTACCACATCCTCACAAACACTTGTTAGTTGGGGTTTACACTGCTTGATTTTATGTTTTGATAGCTGCTATCCTAATAGGTCTGAAGTCAAAATCTCATTTGGATTTTGATTTGCATCTTTCTCTTAGTCGCACTAAACATCTTTTCATATAATTATTGATCATATGTGTATCTTAGAGGATATATTTTTTAAAAAATATTTCCCCGCCAATTAAATTGGGTTTTCTTTCAGTTGAATTATATATTTTTCCATATTCGAGATATTACCATCCTTCAGATACATAATTTTCACTTTAGGGAAGAGTAGACATCTTGTCTATAAGTTTCCCAGCCATGAATGTGAAATATTTTTCCATTTATTTGTGTCTTCTTTTACTTCAATTTTTTGTAGTTGTTCAGTGTACAAAGGTTTCAATTTCTCACTTGTTTCTAAAAATTATTATTATTTTTTTATTTCTGTATGTATATACTGTCTGCATGCAGGTCTGTGCACCTGTGTCGTGCAAAGCTGCGGAGGTCAGAAGAGGGTGCTGGATTCCCCTTGGAACTGGAGTTAAAGACGGTTCTTAGCCACCATGTGGGTGCTGCAAATCGAACCCAGGTCCTCTGCAAGAGCAGTTGGTGCTCTTAACTGCTGAGCCATTTCTCCAGCACTCTGGACTCTGAGACTATCTTAATGATACATTTTTAATATTTTATATTTTTGTTTTTCGCTCCCATGTGTTTTGAGAAAATTCATTGCCTTTAACTTCATTCTTCTGTTGATTGTTTAGAGTGTAATCCCTGCTTAATTTCCAACAAATTGTTATTTTCTCTGCTTGCTTCCTTTTAATTGCAGTTTTGTTTTTATTTTATAGTTTCACTGACTTTTCAGACATCTCTTGAAAATAACAATTAGAATTACTTAGATATCTCTTTGGGTCTCTTGGCTACTAGCTTTTTCATGGGAAGCTGTTTCGTGTGCTTATTTTGGCTGCTTTTCCTTTTGGTTATTTGTCTTTTTCAAATATATGTAAGAATAACAGAAGAGCCAGGTGTAGTGGTGCATGCCTTTAATCCCAGCACTCATGAGGTAGAGGCAGATGGATCTCTATGAGTTCAAGGCCAGACTGGTCTACAGAGTGAGTTCCAGGGCAGCTGAGGCTACAAGGGAGACTTTGTCTTAAAATGCTAAAAATAATAAAATAATAATAATAATAATAATAATAATAATAACAATAGCAGAAGAGATTGGCCAAAATAAATAGGTAGCAAAGGTTTCCTCTGCCATGGTGCAAATGTGTCTGTTTCTTCAGTAGGTTGCTCAGAGGGTTAATTGGTAGTGAGTGGTATGTGGTACAATTGGCAAACTTTCCTCTAGGTACATGGATAAGGAATGGAAGAAAGCCCATCCCATACTGTGCTGGACAGCTTTAGTGTCAACTTGACACACCTGGGTTGAGGGAGCCTCAATTGGGGAATTGGCTCCATTGGATTGGCCTGTGGCCACATCTGTGGAGTATGGTCTTGATTGTCGAGCAGTGTGGGAGGGCCCAGCCCACAATGAGTGGTGCCACCCTCTTTGTTGTGTACCATATAAGAAGGCAGGCTGGGCATGACCCAGGGGAGCAAGCCAGTGAATAGCATTCCTCCATGGCCTGTGCTTCAGCTTCTGCCTCCAGGTTCCTGCCCTGAGTTCCTGCCTTGGGCTCCCTAAGTGATGAACTGTGACCCAGGAAATGTGAGCTGAATAAACCCTTTCCTCCCCAAGTTGGTGTCGGTCAGAGTGTTTTGTCACAGCAATGGAAGACAAAGTAGAACACAAACACTACCCCAAATTTCTTTTTTTTTTTCTAGTTTGCTTTCTTTTTTTTTTTAATTTTTATTGATGCTTTGTGCATTTCATACATTATTTTCCAATTCAGTTCAGGCACATTTCCCTTCCCCCCCCCCATCCCAAATCATGCATTCTGCCATAACTGTCCTGCATCTTTCTCTCAGTTTTTTTCATTTTTTAGCTATAAGTGATAATCCATGAGTACAAGCATCCTTCGTGCAAAACCAATCTGCAGGCTGTTGTGCCCAAACCCCCACAGCCCCACCATCCAGTCGGGGGTGACAGGTTGTTTGTTCAATCAAGTTGATCAAATGAGTGTCCAGACTACATTGCTGTAGTTTCACCATTCACCCCAATTGCAGCCCTTACATTCTACCATGCCCCCTCTTCCGCAGATTTTTCCCTAGGTTTAGAAAAGGGGCACAGGTGGATGAGAAGCAAAACAGTCCACTCTCTCTGGAGCTGTTGTCTTGGACTCTGGTCAATTCTGGCTGTTTCCTTTCATGGGCTGACAGTTTGTCCAGGAATAACCTTTCGATCCTACTAATGAAGCACAAGCAATTAGATATATAGGTATTTAATCAGCACTAATAGTTATGGTAGGTTACTTTGGCATAGACACATATGTTTGGATGATATGTTAATCCATGAATTACATTTTTTCCTGTTAAATATGACAGGGTCTTACTGTGGCTTATAACATCTCCTAAACTGTAGAGGATGTAAGCTTGTGGCATCAGCCATGGGTTATTCCTCTAAGGAGAGAGCCAATAGCCAATTCGATTTGGGATATACAGGCACATGGCTGCCTCTGCTGCACAGTATTTCCAGGCAGGTGAGGTGTAGCTGGTGCTGGCAGTGGAGTCTTCCTTGACTCAAGGAGACCTGTATTTGCTTTATTGGTTTAGTGGCCTTTGGTAACACTCTCTGGCGTTCCAGAGGCCATCTGTACACTTGTATGTGAGGTCTCAATACATCACTCCCATGTTAACGTCAGGTCTTCGGCAGCAGGGTCTTATCGCCTCTCCTTCTGCAGGTATCCCAACTTAGAGGCAAGGAGGCCTTACCTTTTGTGGGGCCTTGGATCCCCTGGCCAACATCCCCCTGACTACCCCAAATTTCAAATGAGCATCCACACCCATGAAAATGTCTCGCCCTCACCGTCCCTTACTCTGTTGCCATTTTCTTTCAAAAACAGGATTCCACATTTTTGGAGGTGTAGGCTGTAAGTTATATTTTACTTCATGCTTTTGCAGATAAATTTTACAGTATTTGGGTACTCAGTCATTTTCAGCCTCAGATCTCAATATTTTGTTGAAAGCTAGAAGGAAGAAAAACTAAAAGGTCATGAAGGGTCTCAACAACCTACAGCCCCCAAACACTCCCCAAAACTCAGATGTATTTTAAACATTGCTGTGGATATAGACAGGAATGTGTACCATTGCTAGCAGCCATGTGGGTGCTGGGGACTGAACCTGGGTTCTCTGGAAGAGCAAGTACTCTTAACTGCCTAGCCATCTCTCTAGGCCCTATAATTTTAAAATACATTTTATCGAGTTTTTGTGTATTTCATATATTTCTTAACCCTCTTTATATGCCTTTTCCCATTGGTACCCTCCCATAGCTGCCACCCATAGTCCCCCCACCCCCCTTACTGGATTTCATGCATTCTGTCATTTATGTTAAGGCCTTTCAAGTCAAACTAGTGTTCCCTGAAGTCTGCCAGTGGGATCTAGTCAGCTATCTAGAGTCACTTTCTTTAAGAAGATCAGCTCTTCCTCACCTAGGAATAATGAGCTACCCAACAGTTCTGCTAAGATTATGGTCTGCTGCCCATTTCCACAGTTCTGTGCTAGGTTTCTGTCTGCTTGAGTTTGCATGAGTCTTGAGTGTGCATGGGTCTTGAGTGTGCATGGGTCTTGTGTGTGCATGGGTCTTGTGTGCGCATGGGTCTTGAGTGCGCATGGGTCTTGAGTGTGCATGGGTCTTGAGTGTGCATGGGTCTTGTGTGCGCATGGGTCTTGAGTGCGCATGGGTCTTGAGTGTGCATGGGTCTTGAGTGCGCATGGGTCTTGTGTGCACATGAGTCTTGAGTGCGCATGGGTCTTGAGTGTGCATGGGTCTTGAGTGTGCATGGGTCTTGAGTTTGCATGGGTCTTGAGTGCGCATGGGTCTTGAGTGCGCATGGGTCTTGAGCATGCTGTCACCATTGCTGTAGGTTCATATGAGCCCAGGGGCCTGGAAGACTCTGTTTCCAGTTTTTATCTTGGAATAAATAGCGGGCTTTCACTTATTCTTTGCAATGTGGAGAAAAGAGAGTGCAGAGTTGACAGGCCTGGATTTCCCCACAGATAATCCTGCAGGTATCGCTTCACTGTATGTCTTCTGCCTGTGTTGTCTGTTAGAAGGCCCTATCAGTTCCTGCATCAGAAAAGCTAGCTCATCACCTCAGCTTTGTAATCTGGAATGATTTTATATATCAGCACACTATTTAACTTCTGGGTAATCATTACTAATTTCCTCAATAGTGTCACCTGTCTACTCATCCCATTATTATTGTTTATGTTTATTGTCTTGGCAATGGAATTTGAAGAATAGAGATAATCTGATATCTCAGTTTGAATAAGCTGCATTTCAACTATATCTTAATTTCTGCCTATAAATCTGTGGGTTCTCAATGCTCTTAAGCCAGTTAGAGTATGTGAATGACGCAGAGGAGATTCTATCATTTTGTTCTCTTAAGGGTCTTGATTAAACTTGATCTCACGTTTGTATGGTGCATAGTACTTAGATATATGCTGAATGCTCTGTGCTCCTGTCTTAGAAGAGGACCATACATCATAGTAATGGCAGACAGTTCATGCATGTTACATCATATATCTGTTAGTATTCTTCAAGACCTCTGTCTAGTATCAGTTGTCTTAAACTATATGAAGTTCTAATCCTGTCATATTTGTTTAGAGTTTATGTTTATTTCATAAAATTCTATTTATGGATATATGTAGAAATCTTAGCAATAGCAATTATAAATAGAGTATGTTCTTTGTTCTCTTACACTCATGGAAGTTCACATTCTAGGTGGTTACAAAGACAAATATTTATGATTCATTAGAATGGATATCAAAATGTACAAAGAGCTATTCTCATACCATAGGTATTCAACTACTACAGAAGATCCTCTGTCAACATCTGTGCTTATTGGTATGTTCTGCCCCTTGGTGGCATTTAAGCTAATTTTATATTTGAAATTCCAAAAACTAAACAAACATTCCTTTCCCTAAAGTTTCAGTGCACAATGAACTGGTTTACATGTGAAGATGAAAGTTTGATGAAAAAATATGCCACCTGCTGGGAATTTGTGGAACTGCTAAGACTAATAGGACATTCATTCAAATTAGTGATTTGTCAAGTTCTAAATTTTAGATATTTAAAATACATGTAAAGTTTTAAACTAGTTAAATGAAAAATTACCTTAAATATATAAAGCCAGGGACCGGAGAGATGGCTTAGCAGTTAAGAGCACGGACTGCTCTTGCAGAGGACCTGGGTTCAATTCCCAGCACCCACATGGTGGCTAAGAACTGTCTTTAACTCCAGTTCAAGGGGAATCCGACACCCTCTTCTGACCTCTGCAGCATTTCATGACATGGGTGCACCACCCAAATGGAGATAGTACATTCATACACACACACACACACACACACACTCATATTTATATTTATAAATATATTATATATATATATATATATATAATTCATTTTTCTTATTACATAAGATACTGGATTTTAACTGATTTTTAACCAGCTAAAATTTGATGTTTTGTCAGATATCAATAGAAGGTATTTGAATAGCTGGTCTTCATGGGTGTTTATCAAATCATCAACATCTTTTATATTACATCCATATTTCTTTACTCACAAAATGCATTTCAAATCAGCAAAAGTTGTGTCTTTAAGAAAAAATACTCGTGATAAAATCTGGGTCAAAGAACTGACTGAAATAGTAAAATTGTGCCAAAACAATAAACCTTTGCATAGAAAATTTTTAAAAAAATACTCATGGTTATTTCTGAATTAGGAAATCATTTTAATTTAACTATAATTTTCCTTTTTCCTTTTTCTAAAGAACTTTTTAAATTTTATTTATTTTTTTATGTGTATGAATGTGCTGTCTGCATGTGGGTGCTAGGGATCAAACCCGAGTCCTCTGCAAGAGCAGTCGGCGCTCTTAACCCCTAGGCCATCTCTCCAGCCCTTAATTTAACTATAATTTTTCAATAGGAGTTATTTATCTTAAGCCATATTAGGTTTTAATCTGGTGTACTTGTTTTTAATTTTTCTAATATTTCATAAAATTATACTCATAGTCATGTATCTATGTATGTTTGTGTGTTTTTTCCATTTATTTTTTTTTTTTGGACTTTTTGAGACAGGGTCTCCCTGTAGTCCCAGCTATCCTGGAACTTGCTCTGTAGACCAGGCTGGCCTTGAACTCACAAAGATCCACCTGCCTTTGCCTCTGCCTCCCGAGTGCTAGGATTAAAGGCGTGTTCCACCATGTCTGGCTTGTTTTTTCCATTTATATTGAATTTTTGTGTATGTCATATATAACATCTCAATCAGTCTTAATTGCCTCTCGACCCCCTTCTCCACTGACACCCTCCCACCGCAAACCCCGCCTCCGAAATCCATACATTCTATCCTTTGCGTTAGGGCCTATTGTGCCAAATTAATCTCCCCAGCCATTCCTCAGTGCAAGTTCACCCACTGAGCTCTAGTCAGCCTATGTCAAGTCCTTCAGTTTAAGGCCAATTCTTCTCCAAACAGTAATTAGCTGCCAATATTTCTTCAGCTAAGATTGGGTTCTGCTAAACATTTCTGCAGTTCCATGCTGGGTTTTGTCTGGTTCAGCTTGCATGGATCTTGTCCATGCTGACACCAATACTGTAGGTTCATATGAGCAAGGTCTCAGAAGCTTGTAGGACTCTTGTGGGGCTGTGGGCCCTACAGGTGGACAGGCTGAAGAGGGCATACATGTGGGACTGATGGGCCCATGGCCAAACTCACAGCTGAGGAATTGATAGTTCCACAGCCAAACACGCAGTTGTGAAGAGGGCATACATGTGGGACTGATGGGCCCATGGCCAAACTCACAGCTGAGGAATTGATAGTTCCACAGCCAAACACGCAGTTGTGAGCTGCTGACTCCCACAACCAAATGAGCTGAAGAGTCAGCTGTGGGGTTGATAGCCTTACAACCAACCGTGCATGCAGTAACTGTCTGGGGACCACGTCAGAAAGTGCAAATCCATGAAAATCTGTTTATTCTATGTAACAGGCAGCTTATATTTGTCACCTGACATCACCTCCCAGTGGCCAATCATAGACCTCCACACCATCCATGTCAGCTCATGGGGCATACCAGAAAGGAATGTGCAAACAAATAAATCGGCTCATGGTGCTAAGCACATGCTAGCATCTTGCAGCAGGGTGTGCCCTGTGGTATCGCATTGCTTAGTGTGCTAAGCCGATTGTTCCTGCACATGTGCAGTGTACACCTGAATCCAGGACTCCTGTCACACATCTCCCCCTTCTGATTTTAGCTCCACAAGCTCAGAGAGTGTGAGAGTAGTGGTGGTCAGTTTCATTTGTCTGGTCCGAATGGCCATGACTATTTTGTAAAAGCAATAAACAACTCCAATGATCAATGCCCATGTTAAAACAGAATACTGGGCAAACCAATGAGTAAACATGAGCAAGAAGCATAACGAATGTCCATGTGAACCCAGTTAGTAAGGATCTGTGTCCAATCTTGGTACAACCCAGAGTACCCAAGTCTAGTTGGAGAGGTTCGCTTACACAACCATGCTGACAAAATAAAAGTTCAGCCAGTTTTTGCTGCAGTCAGTTTTCCTGCGGAAGGGTGCGGCTACCATCAGTACTCCCTAGGCGACTGCTCCTGCATCCAAATACTCTTTTGTTATGATGAAGAGGGGTGACCATGTGTTCCAACTGGATCCACCCTTCCCAAAGCCAGGTCAGATTCACTGGCGACCATGTGACTGCTGGATATGAAGACAGTAGCATTGTGAGCTGTAATAAAATTACAAATATGACAGTGGTAATTTCCTTGTTCCACCAGTTCAGGTGAGTTAGTCAAGAGGAACACAGAGGGCGCCCCTAGGCAAGCTGTGGAGAGTTATTATCATAATTATTGACCCTTTTCACAGCAAGGAGGAGGGGTGCAGTTTCTCATGTCAGCTAACAGTTTGATTGGAATTAAATACTCTCATTAGGACAAATTGATTATAAGGTGCTATTTAGGGCCTGTGGTTGGATTAAAGGCAGATTCATTGCCAAAATCAGAGGCAGGGCACTAGCCCAATAGGATGCCACCAGAACTGTGGGTTGGGCATATCTGACACCATCTCTGGAGGCCTCAGTCTCTGTGCCTGTGACTCCAGTGCCTTGAGGTCTCCCCCCCCCATGTCACTTTCTCTGCATTAGAGCAGCATTCTCCTGGATTTCTTCCTCCCTTCCTGGATGCTCAGACAGGCCAGCTTTTCTGCAGGTGGTTCCTGGTCCATCTCTCACAGTCCAAGGAGGAACTCTTCTTGCCAGAACCCAGATGAGGTGAGGCTTCACCTGTGGGAAGACACAAGAAAACCCTCTTCCCATCCGTATTAGGGGGATTTGACCCTTCCATTGTCCCATCATTGGGTTTCACCAAAGTACCAATGGTGGCTCCTTACACCTGTCAGAGGATTTGTAGGGAGCATAATAACATTGGTATATGTGTGGATTTGAAGTGCCGTAACTTTAGAGAAAAGAAAAGTTAATTTAGAAACTGTACTAACCCAAGGCTGTTCAGATAATCAGCCCAGAACACCAACAGGGATCCTGAACCCAGGAAGGGAAGGAGCCCCAGGAGAGCCCAAAGACTGGCCATGCTCAATTGTTTAGGCAGCAAGAGAAGGCACTTTAGATAAGACAGATAACCACCTGGGAACAAGTTCACTCCAGCCACCCAGCTACCAGCTACTTAAGCTGGGAAGTGCGAACAACTTTGCTCTCACTCCCCCTCAGGGGACCTGCTGTGAGATGCCACTGGGAACCTCTCAGCTGAGAATGCTTGGACATGCTTGTGGACTGGGGTTATCATGTCTGGTTTCAAAATTGACAGAAAGGTTATAGTAAAGAGTGCACTCACTGTGCACTGCATCATAGTGGGAGGATTATAGATCTCCCCCTTGTGTTTTTGTAATTACTCCTTTAAAGTTTTATGTTTTCTTTAAACAATGCCTTGACCCTGGGGATTATAAGGAATACCAGTTATGTGGGAGATATTCTAAAAAGTGCAGAAGAGTTTAAACCAGACTCTGGTGTATGCCATGCAATTATCAGTTTTAAGTTGATGTGGGACAACCATAATCAATATGCAGAGAAGTAGATGTTGGCAAATCTTAGCTGCAGATTCTCCTGTCATGGGGGTGGCCATTACATAGTGAGAATAGGTATCCACAGTAACATGAAAGTATTTGAGATGGTCAAAGGGGGAATAATGAGTAACGTCCATCTGCCAAAGAGCATTAGTGTTTAGGCCACTGGGGTCAACTCCTAAGGGCTGAAGAGGGCCCAAAGGCAGAAATGGGGTACAGGTCTTGCAGCTATGGACCAGCTGTTTGCATCGACCCACGTTCAAGGAGGGAAACATCTGTTGTAGACTGTGCACTGATTGATGGAATTGCAAGTGTGAGTGGCTTGTGAAAGGCCCTCTGCAGCCATCCTATCTGGGTCATCATTGAGAGTCACCAGTGGCCCTGGCACCTCAGAGTGAGATCAGATATGCTGGACAAAAATGGGGCTGAACATCCCACAAGCACTTCCAGTTCTTTCAAGAGAAAGTTGAGGCTGTCAAGTGGTTTGGAAAGACCCAATTGACACACAGAATAAGGCAAAAAACGTATCATAGAAGCACAGTATTTGCTATCAGCAAAGAGATTAATGGGTTCGGAGGGGAAACAGCTAACAGCCCTGGTAGATGTCAGTGTTCTTTAAGCTGCACCGAGCCTTTGTGCAGTCGCCAGAAACAGTTTGGAGGAGGAGTCTGGCTCAACGGACACCAATGCAGCCTTTTTCTTGGAGGCAACAGTGACTCTGAGGTGGGCCCCAGGGATGGGGGGGGACATTAGCAGCAACTCCTGGAAGCTGGCCAAGAGCCTATAGATAAGCAAATGATTATGAATAGCACCAGGAAAACTTTCAAGGGAGCCAGGGAAGGGGTCGTTATGATGCATGACCCAATCCAAGAGATGCTTAATAAAAAGAATCAGACATTCAAGTTCCATGCCAAAAAGGTGGAAAGTTCTCTGGCAAAGCCTCCTAATCATGATGGCAACTTCTTCCAGGCAGGGGAGGACGAATATCTTTTGGACTCTATGATATGTAGGGTGCAACCATTCCCGAAGTTCATGAGACTGTCATGTGGCCCCACCAGGCAATCTCCTGGAGTGAGAGAATGATCCCTACAAAGCAGAGGGAGGAGTCAAACTGAACAGTGAAGGCGGCAGAAGCGCAGCATTAATTCTTTGAAGAATGAGTGCTTTTGGATTACACAGCAGAGTGAAGAGGGCTCTGTAGGGCCCCTTGGGCAATCATAAAATGGCTGCCTCTCCTCCAAGGAGCTATTAAGCCATGGGCGCAGCCAGTTAATAGCCCCCAAAGCCTTTTGGAGGTGGTTAAGGGGCAATGTCGCAGGGAGTTTAATTATTGGCATCCGAGGCCAAATCTAGTTTCCAGAATGGATCTCAGAAACTCCGAGGTGGCGGGGGAAGGGGGGGAGTTGAATTTTCTCCTGGGAGACTTTTATATGGGTAGGCTCAAGGGCTGCTAAGACTTGCAGGAGTAGGGAGTCCAGGACCAGGACTGCCCTGTCACAGTGAGCTAGGAGAACATCATCCATGTGGTGGCTTTTCAGAACATGACCAACATCTTTACATTGATCATAAAAAAGGCCTTCCATTTTAAAGAAATCGGTGAACACTAACAGCCCAGGCCATGAGTTTCCAATCATAAGGGGTATTACGACTCAAGGAAAAGTTATCTAAAAGGCTTTCTATGTACAGAGAGTGCAGACCATCTCTAGAAATGGCTTTGCACAGAGAGTCAAAAAAGGCTGAGGAGACCTCTGATGGCTCAGTTCTAAGGGAGCTGAAGGGGCAGTTGTGGGTTCACTATAGGCATAATGAGAGAGAGTGGAGGTTCGAGGAAAGGGGCAGTTGTGGGTTCGATATCGGCATAAGAAGAAGAGAGTGGAGGTTTGTGGGAAGGAGCAGGGTCCTGAGAATCCTTAAGATCTATCAAAGTGTCAGATTCTGGCTCCAAGGACAAAGCCTCATCAGTGGCAGAAGCAGCAAAAAGACTCACAGAAGAGAGCCAGGGGGACAGTGGAAGACAAATGTCCCGAAGTTGCTCAGCCTGAAGAAGAGGCTCTCTAGAAGATAAGAGCAGATTCCTTATGGGGAGGGAGGGTTTTCACATGCCAGAGACTCATTGAATTGCTTCAGGTGTCCCTGTTCGAAGGCCCCAGTTGTGGGACTGTGGACACTGAGGTTGGACAGGCATGCAGGGCTGATAGACTTGTGGCCAAACATGTAGCTGAGGAACTGATAGTTCTGTGACTAAACATGCAGTTGTGGAGTTTCTGGCTCCCGTGACCAAATGAGCTGAAGAGCCAGCTGTAGGGTCAATAGCCCTACAACCAAGCACAAGCACATAACAGCCCAGGAACCACGTCAGGTGGTGTCAATCCATGAAAATCCATTTATTCTATGTACCAGCAGTTTATATAGGTCATGCGACATCACCTCCCAGTGGCCAATCTTAGATCGCCACACCAGCACGCATCATCCCAGCTGGTGGGGTGTACCCAGAAAGGGACATGCAGACCAACAAGTTGGCTCCTGGTGCCAAGCACATGCTAGCGTCTTGCGGCAGGGTGTGCCCTGTACTACAGCATTAGTTAGTGTGCTCAGCAGATTGTGACTGTGCATGTGCCCGTATGCCTGAATCCAGGACTGCTGTCCCACAGAGTCTATTTCCAAATGGTCTTGCACCACCTCCCTGGCTCTTACAATCTTTCCACCTCCTCTTCCACTATGTTTCTTGAGCCCAGGGTGAGTGAAGCTGAATATAGGTGACCTGTCCGCACACCCACATTCTGTTGACTCCTAATCTCCATGGTTTGGCCACTCATGGCCTTTTGAGTACCTGGCCCCCTCTTACATGAGGGAGCTTCCTTAACTAGAGTTGAGAGGTTAGTAAATGCCTTTTGGGGTCCTAGTTCTATGTTGTGTGAGGCTTATGTGTAGAAGTCTTGCATTGTAGATGTGTCATTTAGACTTGAGCAATTCACAGAAAATGTCTGGGTGTGTCTGGTTGTGAGACTTCGTAATATTCATCTGATCCAAAAGAAGCTTCTTTTTTGAGTGGTGTCTAGGATATTTTTTTCTGTAAATATAAGGATACATTTTTTACAATTAGTAAGAGGTTACCTTAGCCTAGGGATGTGACAACCTTAGGAATGTCTCTAAGATCTATGACTTTTCCAGCCATGTGTATCTGGCTATGTTTATAGTACCACACATAAGTTTCTTCCCACTGAGTGGGCTTTAAGTCCAATTCATTAGTCATTGATTGCCCACATGATAAAAATGCCACTACTGCACCAATGTCGTATGTTGACATTGATGTGGCTATTTTGTCTTAACGGTGGTGTTAGACCATAGATCGCTGTCCTCTCTTAGTATCTCGTATAGTGCTCTCCAAAGCTTGAGAGCTAGCCTTTAGGGGAGGTGGCTTTCAGGTAGGTTCCAGCTCCATTGCTATAGTTCCCGACTCCAAAGTATATCTTGTCTTCAGCAATAGGCTCTGACCTTCAGGTTCTGGGAGGCAATCAAGGGCTGTGGCAATAGCCTGTAAAATTTTGGGAGTCTCTTGGACTACCCTGGCCAATGACTCAAAGGAAAGTTTCTCTCCTGTCTGTCTCCATTTCTTGCTATATGGCCTTCAGTCATGTGCATGGACTCATGTAGAGATATTGTATATGAAATTTGTTGTTAGATCATTAGAATATGGTTTCTTCAGGTTTCTTACACTGGCTAGGCATTATTTCTCTCTCCCCCCTCTCTCTCCCCCTGTCTAACACTCCCTCCAGGTATCCTCCATTTAAAGTATCCCCATTTTTTTCCATTTCTCCCTTGGTGATACCAGTCTCTTATGGTCCCACTTCTCTTGAGCTCCTTCTTTCCCTTTATCACCAAATTTCCTTGTATAGCCCTTCCTCTCCCCCCCCCATTTTGATACCCTCATTATATAGATTTCTCCCTTAGTAACACCTGTCTCCTACTAGTGTTCTCTCTCAGGTTCCCTCTTTCCTTTCACCTCCCTGATTCCTTTCCATTTACCTGGTTCCTGCATTTACATCAGGATATATACTCACATATAAGTATTTGGTGCTAGGATATATGAATGAGGGACAACAGTTTTTCCAACTCTTTTTTACTTCACCTAGCATAACATCTTCTAGTTCCATCCATTTACCTGCAAATTTCATGTCATCTTTCTCTACCACTGAGAACTCCATTGTGTAAGTGTACCACATTTTTATTATCCACTCATCAGTTGAGGGACACATAGGTTGCTCCATCTCTTCACTATTGTGAAAGGAGTGGCAACAAACATGGAAGTACAAGTATCTCTGCAATAGGATGAGTCCTTTGGGTATATGTCATGGAGTGGTATAACTGAGTCAAATGGTAAGTTTGTCTTCAGTTTGAGAGTTCTCCACATTGCTTTCCATAGGGGTCGCATGAGCTTGCAATCCCACCAGCAGTGAAAAATGAATTTTGTTTTAGTTCATTACCCTAGCCTGTGTCTTTTGATTGAATTCAGTTCATTGATATTTAAAGTTATTATTGAGAGATTTGTATTGATTCCCATCATTTTAGTTTCTGTTTGCATTCTTGATTTAACTTTGTGTTTCCATGGTTATACCTTCATTGTATTTCTTTGCTTGGGTATAGTCGGTCCTTTTTTCTACTCTTTGTATTGCTTCAAGTATTCTCTGAAGGGCTGGTTTTCTGGACATGAATTCTTTCAGTCTATTCATGTCATGGAAGATTTTTCTTTCTCCTTCAACTATAATAGACATTCTTTCTGGGTTGGCATTTACAGTTATTTAGAACTAAGAATACTTTGGTCCAGGCTCTTCTGGCTTTCATAGCTTGCATTGAAAAGTCAGCTGTAATTCTGATGGCTTTTCCTTTATATGTGACTTGTTTCTGTTTTGCAGATTACAGTATTCTCTCTTCATTCTGTACATTTATTGTTTTTAGTATGATATGGTGTGGGGAGTTTCTTTTCTGGTCCCATCTATTTGGTGTTCTATATGCTTCTTGTATTTGTAGGGGCATGTCTTTCCTTAATTTTGGGAAATTTTCTTCTACAGTCCTGATGATCTTGTCAATACCATTATCCTGAGATTCCTCTCCTTTCTCTATGCCTATGATGTGTAAGTTTGGTCTTTTCATGATATCCTACATTTCCTGAATATTCCATTCCTGTGTTTTAATTTTTTTTCATAATCATTGCTTGAGCAGTCCAATTCAGGTTTACTGTCCAGTCTTGATATTATGTTCCTGAGGCTTTCCACCATCATTTCCAGATGGCTTGTTTCACTTCCTTCATTTCAGCCTGAGTTTTCTTCAGTATTTCCATCTCTTTTGTGAATTCAGATATTTATCCCTTTGAGTGTTCTTTTTTGAAGATCATGCTTATGATCATTCTTTTAAATTTTGTGTCCCGAGTTATGTCTAGGGGGTCCTCATTGTAGACCTCTTCTATGAGACTGGTAGGGTTTTGTTGAGACATATTATTTTGGTTTTTCAGATTCTTTTGTGTGTGATTTTGGCATGTAGATTTCTTTTGTTGTGATTCTGCTAGAAAACTCTCATCTTCCTTTGTTGAGTTGAAAACCAACTTTGTATTCTTGATGCGTCCTAGTTGTCTTCTTTTTAGGTATGTAAGGCTGGTTGGTCTAGGCTTCAGGTTCTGTCTTCTAATTTTGTATTGGAGGGACCAGCTGGGTCTTGTCCAGATACTCAGGTGCTCCCTCAGAGGCCTAAGTCAAGTATCAATCAGATATTCTCAGGCTTCCTTCTAAGGTCTTGGGATCTACTAGCCAACAAGCACAGCACAGTTTGGGAAGCTTGCTGGGTGGAGGCTTGTTCGGATTCAGGCACTGTTGGGTCTGCAAAACTCTGGAACCCTACTAAGAGGCAGGAGGTGGGGGGGGGTTCTATTACTGCAGCAGGGGTAAGGGCTCCAGATGATCCAAAGCTAGTGGGTTGGAGACAGAGCAACGAGGGAAGCTCATCACCACTCAGAGGCCAGCTCCAGGAACTCCTAGGCGGGCTGGAAACAACTGGACCGCTGTGTCATGGTGGAGGCTGGCTTCAAGCACTCTCAGGCCAGCTGAAAATGGCTGGATCTGCACAGGGCCAAGGAATCTAGGCGAAGAGTGGGAGGGACTTCAAATGACCTCCAAGGTAGAGGGGTTGGGTACAGTGCCACTCACCACACCACCATATGGAGGCCAGTTTTAGGCACTCTCTGGCAGGCTAGAAACAAACGGTATGTTTTTCCAAAAGGGACTGAATAAGCTGGGCGTGGTGGAGCATGCCTTTGAGAGGCAGGTGGATCTCTGAGAGTTCAAGGACAGCCTGGTCTACATGGAGAGTTCCAGGCCAGCTGGGACTAAAGGGAGACCTGTCTCAAAAAGAAAAAAAAAAAAAAAAAGAAAAAAGAAAAAAGAAAAGAAAAAAAGGAAAAAAAGGACAAAAAAAAAGGACTGAATACATTGACAGAAACTAAGTTAAGGATGTAGAGTTTCTTTTTCCTTGTGGCATTTTATTAAATGGATAACAGTAAATATCTCAAAACTATCCAAATAGTCTATAAGTATAGACAGTTGGGACTATAAGAGATCTTTGTGTCATCTGTAGAGGAAATATATGTGGCCACCACCCACAAGAGGCTTCCTGAGAAGCAGTCATTCCAGAGGCAGAGAATAATGACACACCTGAGCATGCTTCAGTGATTAAAGTAGGAGCATGTGTGCTCGCTTCGGCAGCACATATACTAAAATTGGAACGATACAGAGAAGATTAGCATGGCCCCTGCACAAGGATGACACGCAAATTCGTGAAGCGTTCCATATTTTATGCACATAAAAGGAAAAAAAAAAAGGAGTGACTGATTCTTCACAGAGGAAGTTTCTTTTCTGAAACATAGCAGCAAAGCAGGCCAAAGAATTTAGCTTTGGAGGAATTGACATTAGGACTGGCAAAGCTCAGATCTGTGGTTCCAGAGATCTAATGAAAGGTGCTGATGAACCTTTGCTTACTACCAAAAATGTCTACAGTATTCCCCTAGTTACTGTGCTCCTCACTACTCTTAATTTAAAAAGACTTAAGTGACTTTCAAAGAACCAGTTGGTTTGATGGCTCAGCGGTTGAAAGTACCGACTGCTTTTGCAGAGGACCTGGGTTCGATTCCCAGAATCCACATAGTGGCTAAGAACCATCCTTAAGCCAGGCATGGTGGCACATGCCTTTAATCCTAGTACCTGGGAGGCAGACGCAGGTGGATGTCTGTGAGTTCTAGGCCGTCTGGGACTAAAGGGAGACCCTATCTCAAAAAAAAGAAATTTTTTTTTAGCTAACTGGAAAGTGAAGTATAGGGCACATGAAATGATAGAGTTTGAGGGAAAAACGTTCACAGCCCACTTTGCATGACTCACAATCGAAGATGCCAGACACTCCGTCATCAAAGATCAACCTAGAATGGCAGCTCCACGTTCCTCTCATGTCAATGAAGATTAACAATCCAAGCTCTCATAAGAGTAAACAAAGTAGAAGCATGCTTTATTAAGATTACAGAAAATCGAGGAGCTGCAGAAAGAGAAATTCCAGTGAGGTTTCCGAGAGAGGAAAACCTGGCCAACTTCTCTAGAGTTGTCGTAGAACCTTGAAAAAAACTGAACAAAGGCAGTAAGTGTGCCTTTATGATTGTTTTTCACACGTTGACCTCCCTGATGATTTGTTCAGCAGAAAAAAAAAGATTTTTAGATTTCATTGTCCCATGGATAGGCCTTAAGATTATGGTTGTATTTTTTTTAAAGGCTACAAAGCCCAGATCTGGAGGTCGGAGCGACAGGAGCCTGCTAGGGAAAGCTAGAGGGTCTGGGAAAAGAATGTGAAACGTCTTCAGTGGTGGCCTCCTCACCTACTGACACCTTCAGACTAAGGCCACTGTTGGGACATCAAGATTACTACCAAGAATTGTAAACTTTCTGTTAAAGTTCTACATAAATTTAAGTGCTTTAGCTCTCCTTCAATACAGCACATACAACTGTAAAGTTGCTCCTGTTGCTAGGAAGTTGAGATGTGCTGCAGTGTCCTCACTCTCATCTTCAGACAACAAAAACGAATAGGATGTCTGTAGCAACTTCCTCCTCAATCATCAAACCTGCCAGCTTGGAGGGAGGCTCAGTAAACTGGCTGATCTAAGAGGGGGTAAACATTCCTTCCTGCAGGGAAGATCCTGAAGCTCAGAAGGTAAACTCATCAGCTTTGGAAAGTCCCTAAAACTGACCAGCTTCACTAGGCCCACTCCCTCCCCAAGCGCTATGGACTGCTGAGGGACATGCAGACAAGCTAACCTGCATGCGCAAAAAGGACTCCCAGGGCAACCAAGCCGCCCTAAGGAAGGAGAGTGAGCTCAGCTGCCAGGAAAAGACTCTCTCCAAAGCGCTGAGCCGCCTGCAGCTTGTGCAGTATGCTCTCAGCTTCCCTGCTTTCAGGAGCTGTCACCCATGCTCGTAGGCTTTTGATGATGCAGGCTTTGAGTCACTCTGCTCCGGTACGTAATCCCTCATCCACACGCCTGTGATCCCACAAAACTCACTGATTTTTATCCGGGGTGAGGTGGACCTTTGTTCACCTCTCCCAGGAACACTATCACACAGCAAATGGTAAAAGAGAAGGTTTCAAACAAAGCCAGTTTGTTAAGATTCTAATATTAAAATATTAAAATTTAACAGCTCATTCATATATATATATATATATATATATATTTTTTTTTTTTTTTTTGGTCTTTTTGAGACAGGGTCTCCCTTTAGTCCCAGCTGTCCTGGAACTCACTCTGTAGACCAGGCTGGCCTTGAACTCACAAAGATCTGCCTGTCTCTGCCTCCCAAGTGCTAGGATTAAAGGCATGTGCCACCACGCCCGGCTCATTCATATTTTTAATTCCCATTTTCCTAGGATCTTTGTGCATTAAAAGATTTGGACCACATCTACACCTTGTGCTGACATATCCTGTCAACTCACATCAAGGAAAGTTTTTTTTTTTTTTTTATCAAGTCAGTGACAAATGTTGTGTGAAATAAAATTGGAAGTAAACTTCTAAGATGGACTTTGTTAGAATCTTTTACCCAAAGTTTAAACATGAATCAAAAACAAGAAAGTAGTGATATGGCCATAAATATTTTTATTAAATGTGAAAATACAAGGGCTTAAAAATAGTGCCCATATTCACAGACATGTGTGAGCCCATCTGAAATCATTAAAAATAGTGCCCATATTCACAGACATGTGTGAGCCCATCTGAAATCATTTTAGTTTCTATCATATTAAAACACTAAATTGAGATGGATTCAGTTAGGTTTGTCCCATTTAAAACAAATGTAATCTTTTAACTTCACGAACATTTCCAACTTCTACCTCCCCTGTGTCCTGCTTTCCTGTGCACAGGTACATATTTCATCCACAAACAAACGCAACAAAGCCTATTGTTACTGTACACAAAGCCACGCAGTGGCTAATTTTACTCTTAAATCATTCAGCAAATGAGATCACCTGTGAAAAGACAAAAATTATCTCCCCCTCTTAACATCATTTGAAATTACAGAGTAAGTTCTGCCACTAAAAAAAAGGAATGATAAGATCTGGAATAAGATATTAGTTAAAAATTAATATTTTTCTTCTTTTATAACTGTGGAAAAGTAAAAATACATTCAAGAAAACTCTTTATTCTTCAGGTTATCCTGCTAACGTGTACTTAATGAAAACATTTCATAAGGCCTATTGCCAATGTCCAGTAGCTATAAGGCAAGTCCACTCCCACACAGGCCTGAGCAGCTATTTCTTACTGGGATATCTCATCCTCTTTCTTCTGACCAATGGAATGCCACTGTCATTACCTGCCAGGAATGGCTGATGGTTACTCTACTGGCTGTCTGTTTAGTTATCGCCCTATCTATCTTCTTCCTTCCTCCTCCTGTGGGGGTGCATTTTTGAAGCAGAGTCTCATTCTACTCCAACCTGGCCCCCATGTCACAGTGATCTTCCTATCTCAACCTCCCAAGTTCTGGGATTACAGGCACGGCACCACCATGCCTGCCAACATTTTTCTCTTAAAAATATCAAGTAATTTTAAATTCCATTATCAGAACTCCAGTAATTTGTTTTCCATACTGCTATTTAAAAATAACTTTTAACACTGACCAAGAAGGACATTTAAAAATTGAGATGTTATAGCCATCACATTAGTAAACCATTGGAATTATTTTTAGGTTTTCTTGGAAATAGCTAACTTGCAGAACTGAAGAATGAATTAAATGAAGTCTCGATGCTGGTTTCCCCCCATATTACAGAGTAATGTTTCATTCCTCCTGCCATGGAGAGGATCTGCTGTGTGCAGATGGATGACACTGCACTCAAGGAGCTCACCAAAGAGGAAGGAAAGGTTAAGAACAGAATTCAGCTAAAGTAAGCTTTGATCATAGATTTTCCCAGTATTGTGACAAGGGTTACTTGCTACCTGTAGTTCCTAAAAACAAACTGGAAATGCAAGAAAGGAAACTACTTTTTTGTTTGTTTGAGACAGGGTTTCCCTGTAGCCCCAGCTGGTCTGGAACTCACTATGTAGACCAGGCGGCCTTGAACTCACAGAGATCCGCCTGCCTTTGCAGGCATGTGCCACCACGCCCAGCCCAGGAAACTACTTTTTACACTGCATTGATTTACTCTGTCAGGCAGGTGTGAGGAAGAACTGTTCTGACACTTTATTCAACCAGGATGTTTCAGTTGTTGTTAAAGACAACACTCATCAGTGTAGACACCAGAAGACTGCTGACGGCTGTCCAGAATGGACCTCCTATTTCACTAATCTGCACAACAGCAGGTCCAACTGCTTTTCCCTCCATGGCATAGGCTCTTGGCACCAAAGTTTGTCATTTCTCTCCACTGATCACAGGCAAACAATAGTACATTTTAGTTAACAAAACTAAACTAAGGCCTTGGTTATTTTGGTTGTTACAAATTGAGTCGGGGGAGAGGGTTCAAAACACTCTGGGAAACAAATTAGGAAGCAACTAGATCTTCAACATATATTCCATGCAGCCCAATAGTCAACCTTCTCAAAATCACCCTGGCTTCATGCTAGTGACAACTCTCTACCCACTCCAAATGGAAGGGTAAGCAATTTAATGTTTCCTTCATTCTCACAATAAACCTCTAGCTTTTGAAAGTACAGAGTCTGTCACTGTATTTCAAAAATGTCAATGACATCATCCCCAGGAACCAGACTGAAAAGCAGCTGTTACAGAAGTAGAGAAGAGATGATTACCAAGAGTTCAAAGCATAAAAATGAATTTATCTTGCAAATTATTTTCACACTGGCTTGAATTTGAGACACTGAAGCAAAATGAAACCTGCCAGGTATTCAATAGTTTTTGAAATGCATTGCTAAGTTTATTGGTAAGAAATAGCTCCTAAGTAGAGGCAAAAACACTTTTAAATGTTTTGCTCAACTCAACTATGTGATTAGATCTTCAGGTAAAAAAAAAAATCTGTATGAATGTTTAAGGATGTGACTCTAGGTTAAGAGAATAATCTGTGATTAGCTGCTACATTCAGTCAAGATGCCTCCCATGATGAATTTAAAATGCTTAATTTCGTGAAAGAAATACATTAGATGCTTTATGCTTAAAATGTTTCAAGACAAAACCAAAAACCTTTCTAGAATAAAGGTAACAATTCCTACCAAAGTAATTCTTTTAGATTTTCAATGCAGCATCAGCAGTTCCATAAATATTCAATATTCTTGATTTAGTAACACATTTTAAAGCAAAAAATAGTATACGAATATTGAATAGTGCATTTCTTAAATAGTTATCTTCTTAAAAGCAAAGGTGGGTATCTCAGGAGAAAGCACCATCTCATTAATGAAATGACAGTGGGTGCACAGCCAGAGCTCAATCCATTTGCAGTCCTATACTTTCTCCTAAGCAGGAGGACCTGGTAGCATCCAGACCCACTGAGGCAGACGTACTGTCCAAAACATCAGCGAACGGCACAGCTCAGACAGCTGGACAGATGTAAAGACAAAGAAGCTGCCTTCCTGTATGGCTTGAAAGTGGGAATCCCGCTGTTCTGTGTTTACTTATGTTGACAGAGCAACTTCATTCCTAAGCCAGTTTTGTTACAAGAAATTTCTTCAAAACAACTTGGAACTTAGTTGTTTCACTATCAGTATTTCAAACTGATACTCAGCATTATTTCAACTACGACTGATACTATCTGGACTCCTTTCACATATTTTAACTTGTTCTGTTAAGTTTAACATTTAAAGGAAGGTTCCCTAAATTTTTAGAATTAAATTCGAGTTAAATTGGCATATGCTTAACATCAACCCACTCTACACCGGGACATACCAACTACCATCTGATGGTACATTTCCTAAAACCTTCAGTGATAGCTGTGTTGACACTGGAGCAGGAGTAAACACTTGCAAGTGACTGGACTGACCAAAATCTAAGCAGAGTTGTCCCTAAGAAAATAAAGCTCAACTGTTCACATTCTTTTTAAGAATACTGAGACGCAATCCATTCTCACGAAGATTACAGTTCCTCCTTATAGGTACTATGAAAGGCTGTGGAGAGAAGAATCTCTGTGTGCTCTAGGGTTTAAAAAAAAAAAAAAAAAAAAAAGAACAGGCTATACATGAACACTTCCATAGGTTAAACACCTCAGAACGACTTCTTCCAGATGTCTGTGAAATGACTATTGGGTTCTTTGTCAGAAACAGAACAGTTCCTTGCTCCCTACAACTTTACAGACCCATCAACCTTAAGTCTGAAATAAGACCAGCTTTTTTTTTTTTTTCTTACTAAAACAACTCTTTGGTCATGGACAAACTAAAAGCTCTTATTTCTTTTCCATTAGGATCCCAGAACAAGTTTCTTTAAGGCTAAAAAATAAAATAAAATAAAATAAAGAAGAGGAGCAGGAAAACAGTTGGTTTAATTGAAGTGGAATTTAAATCTGAATGGTCCTCCTGAGCTGAAGGGGTTGAACCCTTGCCATGAGTTCCAGCTTCTGTGGAAGGGGCTGCCACCTCCTCCCTGTTGGCTCTCTGCATCCAGGGGATCTTCTCCATCATCAAACTTCTTTCTCATTTCTAGGAAAGAGACGACAGATTAAGGGGTTTGGTGAACGAATTTCCATTTCATTTAGCAAAAGGGTTGTGCCTAATACGCCAATCCATACTTCCATTCCTACCCAGAAGAAAAATAATTCCAAAGAGAGCTCTAAATGCAATGTTCTTACAAAACAGCATGTCACTCGAGATCTCTACCCTCAAAGATGAGGCCTACCAGGCAAGACCTCACCGGTCCCCTCCACAAAGTATCAAATGAACTTCCTGGAGCCCCACTATTCGGCCCAACAAATGTAACAGCATTGCAAAAGGCTCACTTTCCTCTTAGAGAGCAATAGAGACTCATGAAGAAAACAATGAGGACACTGCACGGATGGGAAGAAAGCATAAGATCATCCAGAGACTAAGATCAGGAGCTAAAAAAAAAAGGACCATAGTCTTCTTGATTCAGGTGATAGAGGAATTCCTGAGGAACTGGAGGTAGTAGAAGACTCCTGGCTCTGGGTCTGATGAGCTGGCTCACCGTTAAACTGCATTCAAGGCATAGTGTAAGTGCCTGACATTGGGCTGGGGTGGGATGGGGGTATGATTAATACACATAACACATAGTAACCAGTAAATCTGTTCATGTGACTCAGGGCCAGACTGCTGATATCCATTGGGGAGTTGGGTTGAGGGGGGGGACAGCTGGCCCTAGGAAGTGATTTACTCTCGTCTCATCTCTCTGTAATCCTGCATGTCATGCTCGTAACCTTACTGGCTCTTGGGACACTTGAGAATTTGATAAATGTCATATGCTTTCATATGATAGCTGAAAAAAAAATTAAGGCTAAACAGCAGTAGGAACTTGTAGAAAAAAATTGTTGCACACCTGATATTCTTTTCACTGTACATTTATCTGAGGATCTCTAGCATCAGGCAGGGCTGAACTGGGGAAAACTGAAGGACCAAGAACCAGTCATGGGCCTCACAGCTCACCTACCCTATTCTCTACCTCTGCCTGAGATGGGACAAGGGATCAACAGGAGCTAATAAGTCACCGAGTGCACAGTTCCAAGAACTGGACAGACCCTGAGAGCAGCAGCCACCTGGGTCGGAGAGGACTTCCTTGGCAGCGGCGATGTCAATGAACTTTTTCTCAGCTTTTTTCTTTTCTTCTTCATTCTGGAAATTATCTGGATGCCACTGAAGTGCTAATTTTCGGTATGCTTTAATGATTTCTTGCTTTTTAGCATTTCTGAAGGTGGGAAAATTAGTTAACAGATGTTAATTAAGAAAGGCCAACTTTACTTTCATAAAAAAGTCTTGAGAAATCCCTCTCAAGGACTGGGGCTACAACTCAGTAGCAGAGGGCTTGCCTTGTACACATAAGACCTTAGGTTTCGTCACAGCACTGCAGTGAGTCCCCTAATGATTCACAACCTTGTTTTCACAGTAGTTCCACATGTATAGGCCAAAGACTGGGCATACAGGACTTTTCTTTATTTTTGAGCAGTACTGAGGATTGAACCTGGGGACTCACACATGTGAGGCAAGCCCTCTATCACTGAACTGCAACCGCAGGCTTCCTTAGACATTGTTCACTAAGCATCTCAGAATCAAGTACAGATCTTCACAACTATCTCTTTCTCAATTTCCACATGGCCAAAATTCAGTTCTTCCTGGACATTAAAACTATGTTCTCTTTGAACCCTTTGCTTTGGACTGAGCTTTATTAATATAAGAATAAAGTTTTAGCCGGCCGTGGTGGCACACATCTTTAATCCCAGCACTCAGGAGGCAGAGACAGGTGGATCTCTGTGAGGTCCAGGCCAGTCTGGTCTACAGAGTGAGTTCCAGGACAGCTGGGGCTACAGGGAGACCCTGTCTTAAAAAAGACAAAAAAAAAAAAAAAAAAAATTATATGACTAAATAAAATGAAGGATGCCAAGCCATAAGGAGCTATGATTAGCTTTAAAATAATTGATTAAATATACATGCAAACTTTAATAATTCACCTTTTTACTCCCAAGATCTTATAATAGTCTCGCTTCTGCGACTGTTTCAATAACCTTTGTGCTTTCTCTAGACCTTCCCGAATCTGCTGGTCATTTTCATTGTGTTCCTGAGCAGCTTCATAATCCTGAATGGCTGTTAAAATACATTTAGGAAAATGCTGTTAGGGGAATCATGATTCAGTGCATTTACGAGTCCCACAAACTTGGCACTAACGTCCTCGTTCCTAGCCCATCAGCATGTGATTGCTAAGAGCCTAAATGGTATCATTCTCATACTTTTGTTCACAAATTAAAAAGCTAACATTTTTACTCCCATTTGGCAGAATTCATTGTGATTGGTTTACTTATGCACCCTTCTGCATTGTCTCTTCATATCTCCTTCAAGGTATTTTATTATCAGTACTTCCACTCTTTCAAGGTATTTTAGGATCAGTACTAACTTTCTTTTCCCTTTCAAGGTATTTTAGTCTTACAACCAAGACTTACATGACCATTGCATGGGAATGAAAGAGACTAGAAAAAGAAAAAAATCTGCATTGACAACTATGGTTGACAGTTTGGAAGAAGTAGAAGGAAAAAGGGAGCTGGGGGACCATCAGCAGTCAGGTTGACAGTCCCCCACGGGTTTCAATATAGACTACATCCAAGGTGATAGCAGTGTTCATCAAAACCAAAATGCATACATAGACCTAGCATGAAAAGTCTACAGACAGGCCACAGTATATATTTTATTTTAGAGTATTTGGGTTTCTGATATGTAAAAGGAACAGTGCAGTATCTTTTGAAGGCCTGCTGATAAGGCTGATCTCTACTGTTTGGGAGGCTGGATTTCCGAACACTCCCAAAAATCTTGTTAACAATAGCAAACTATAGCCTGGAATCTAGAATTTTAGCATGAACTCGAAGGTGACTAGTAATTAGCCTACCATGACACCTTGAGTGCTGGGTCTCTAACTAGTCCTTATGTAGAAATAAGCTTATGTCAGTTTGAAAAGATTCAGAACCTTCTAGTTTCCACCAGATTTTGGCCCTCTGCACTTCCCCCCTCACTGGAGTCAGTTTTAGCCCTGAGTACTATCTGCTGAGTCACATATGTTCTCCTACCAAACCAGGGGGTGGTCATGGGGAAGCTTAATATGTTTTCCTCTGTTCCCTCTAAATGGACAATTCAAATTAACAGATTATTAGAAAACAAAAAGGCATCACTCTGGATAGCATGCTGGGGCACTTATCTTGCCAACAGTTAATTGTGTAATGGGCATAAAAAGGGACCTTGGGAAGATAATATGAGAAAGGTATCAGCGTACGGTTAGCAGATTGTAGCTACTTGTTTTACTCCGAAAATGAACCAATACCATCATTGGCTTGGCCCAATAAGAACAGTTCTCCAAGCAGGTTAATTCCTGCCCTCAAAGTATTAATACTAAGTGATACACTATTACTGTGGCTCAGTTGGCAGGGTCATAAATTACTTTTTCCAACTTAGTTAATAAACAAAACCATCATAAATATTAGTAAAGTTTAAATTTACAACTCATATTCATAGCACTACAACCTAGAAAGGAAATATTCTCTGAAGAAACTTGAGAGGAAAATGTTTCAAGACATGTATTTATGTTTCTTAACTTAAAACACATTCTCATACTTAAATGTGGAGTATCTTCCCTCAATTTTTTTATTACATTTTAAGGCATGTGTGTGCAACAGTGTAGCACACAGGGATGTCAAAGAATAACCTGGGGGAGTCAGTTCTCTCCTGGTACTATGTGGGCCCCAGGGACTGAGCTCAGGTCATCAGGCCTGGTAGAAAGGCACCTTTACTCATTGAGCACTTTTGCCATCCTCCAAGCCTTTTAAGTAATTAAAAGTTACAGTATACATTTTTCTTTATATAAAAATATAGCATTATTAGTTTCCTATATTCATATAATTGCAAGTAACTAATTAGAAATTAAAATAGGTATGATGTATATGTCTCTTTATGTCTTTCCAGAGACATAAAGCAGGTTAGTCATTTTTAGTGTATTTCCTGAGGGTGCCAGAAGAAAGCCTACGCAGGGCATCGGAGAAGGCTGACAGCTGATCACCAGATCTGACTCTCACCAGGCACTTTACTATCTCTTCTTTCTTCTAGCCTCCCCTGGACACACACCTCTCACTCCCTTCTCTCCGACACAGCGTGCTCCCTCTGTCTCCTTCACTCCTCCTCTCTCCCTTGGTCCTTCACTTGTGCACCTCTCCAGAGTTTCACTCTCCACACCCTCTCAGTCCTCATCCCTTTCACCCCTTAGGCCATTGGGTTCCCCCAGAGGCGCATTTCGCTCCCTTTGCTATTTCCCTTCCTGTCAATCTGGACTATCTCCCTTCCCTGACAAAGCCTGCCTCCTGTCAATCTGGACTATCTCCCTTCCCTGACAAAGCCTGCCTCCTGTCAATCTGGACTATCTCCCTTCCCTGACAAAGCCTGCCTCCTGTCAATCCGGACTATCTCCCTTCCCTGACAAAGCCTGCCTCCTGTCAATCCAGACTATCTCCCTTCCCTGACAAAGCCTGCCTCCTGTCAATCTGGACTATTTCAGCCTCTCAGGGTGGGGAAACAATTTTAACCAGGGATTTTTTGTTTGTCAAGCTGGAATAACTTTTTAATTTTTCTCTTTGATTTTACACTTACACTTATTGTACAGTGCCCACAAAGGCCAGCAAAGTGTTGGATCCCCTGAAAGTGGAGTGCTGGAGTTACAGATGATTGTTAGCCACCATTACGTGCTGGGAACTGAACTGGACTGGGTCCTCTGCAAGAGCAGTCAGTGTTCTTAACCCCTGAGCCATCTCTCCAGCTCTGAGCTGGAATAGCTTAAAGACAGTCATCAGAATAGTCTGTAAGATGACAAATGGAGTGACTGGTTACAGCATTAATCACAACAGGTGTCCATGAACCAATCTCCAAGACTGCAAGATACATGGGAGGAAGGCTCCAGTAGGGGCTCCTAAGACCAAGGAGGACAGAGCAGAGCCCAAAGGCATCTGTGACCTCTGCCAGGAACATAAAAGAAAAACGTCCATCCTACTAAGAAGCTCATTACACCAAAGGACTCTTGATGAGTGAAATGCTGTTCACTGTGGCAGGTGAGTAAGGCAGTTCTTCCTTAGAGCACATCCTACCACTTAAGGCCTTTCCTAGAGTTCACACAGCTGGCAAGCAACTCTCCTCACCACCAATTAATTAAAAGTTCCAAATCTATTTTCTTTCAAAGTAGTGGCACATTTCAAGAGCTTCTCACTATTCCGAGTTACTGAGATGCAGTCTAGCATAAACACCTGAATTCTACAGAGGCCTTTTTTTTTTTTAACAGACATTCCCAACTTACACCTTATACCTCTAAAAATTTGTTCTCAACCATGTGGAACCTTAGAAATATTTTCAAAATGTTTATCAAACAACCCATCATAAAAGTGACCCATAAAGAACACATCTCCTGGAGAGCATACAACGAAAGAAGATAGGTAGTGGAAGCCTATAGACTGCATTTTCAGCAAAACAAAGGAAATATATGGGGCTGCTAAGTTATGATACCAGGAATGAGCCCAAAATGAGAAAAGGAAACAGAAAGTCCAACAACAAAGGATCACGGGAAATGCCAGCAGCCCACTCTCCATGAAAACGGAGTAGACCTGAAGTGATGAACTGCAACCTTTGCATATGAAGAACCACAAAATCTACCACAGATATGTTAGAGACAACACTTATTTTGGAAAGACAGAGGTAAAGAACAGGAGAAAAAATGGGAGTAGCAAAATATAGCTGTGTATGTCTCAGAGAGCATTGGCAGCTACCTGCTCCCGAAGGGGAAGGACTCTTACCCTAAAGCACATCTCATGTAGCATGGGAGGGGCAGAGGAGTGAGCAGGGTCAGCTGCTTATGACTTCCTGGGTACAGTGTGGTTCAGAAAAGCCACTTAGAAGGATACCATGTGTCTGTGGAAGCAGTGAAGCAGAAAGTGTTGCCACCTGTTAACTACAGAAGGCTGCCTGGTCCTCATTAGCTTTCACACATGCATACAAATACAACAACTTGTAAGTTATTGGTAAAGGAGGTCCCAACTGCCTTCCCCCTCCCAAACCAGGGGAAAAAGAAACCCAATACGGTCTTGTGGCATTGCTCCTGGTCGCTCACCAGAACTGATAAAGACCCCACAGCTGAAGATGCCACACGCTTTGGTTGTAGAACATAGAAAAGTCAAACTGCAGTTAACTTCCTTCTTGTTGGAGAGCCTTCATAGTCCCTGTGAAAGTCACTAAGGGAGCAAAGTCATGAGTGGTCTAACCTCGAGCCGGACCCTCCACGCTACAATATGGATCTCCACGCAGGAAGTGGCCACGGGTGCAATAATGATATGAATATTATGGGTATAAATAAGCACTTCTCTTTCCCTTTTTTCCTTTTTTGGTCTTTTTGAGACAGGGTCTCCCTTTAGTCCCAGCTTGCCTGGAGGTCACTATGTAGACCAGGCTGGCCTCAAACTCAGAGATCCACCTGTCTCTGCCTCCTGAGTGCTGAGATTAAAGGTGTGTGGCACCATGCCCAGCTCATAAATAAGCACTTTCTGATTGACTTTGAGGCCCACTCCACAGGTAAGAATTCATGCCTGGTACTATAAACCTGGTCAAAAGCCCATGGCGGGGGAAGTCATGTGTCAGCGAGAAGAACCAACTATTGTTTTGCTAAACGGACATGTTATCGAACCTGCCATCTAAATATTTATGTCTATAACCTTAGATTAATGTTCTCAACCTCAAAGCAACTTCTTTCTGCAGTGGTCAGTAGTTAATGAAGACTCACAGCTGTCAAAGTGCTGAGAATAATGACTGCTGAGTGCTCATCCCCATATGGAGCATCTATATCACCTCCCCACCAAGACTCGGGAACACTAGGAAGAGGAGGCAGAAAGAGTGAGGCCTGAGGGTGGGGAAGAGTGCTGTAGAATACTGTCCCTGGATATAGCACAGCCACAGTTACCTCGCAGCATCAAGCCAGTCAACGTGCAGCATGAACAGGGGAGGCTTATCAGCCTCCACTCCTTCCCTAGCAAAGGAGCTACTGGAAGTTAGTGGTTGCTGGAGGAGGGACAGTGAGTCAGTTTTCTTCAAAGGTATAGGGCCACACTCTTACACATGCAGGCAACCCTAATTAAACTCAGTTATTTAAAAAAATTAAAACTAGGGGCTAGAGAGATGGCTCATCAGATGAGAGCACTAACTTTCCTTCAGAGGACCTGAGTTCAATTTCCAGCCCCATATGGTGGCTAATAACCATTTGCAACTCCAGTTCCATGGGATAACAACCTCTGTGGGCAGTGCGCGACACAAGTGTACCTACCTACATGCAGGCAATTCACTCATACACATAAAATTAAAAATAATAAATATTTAAAAACCAGAAAAATGTAAAAGGACATGAAATGAGGGAAATGTGTCAGGAAGAAGCTCCAGGGGGTGACCAGGGAGTAGAGGTTAGGGGGGTTCTGATGGAAATTTTGACACATATGAAGCAGTCAATGAGTAAACTAAAAACTATCCAAAAAACACCTGCTTAAATGTTCATAAAGTACTGTCACACAAATGCAGAATAGATATAATGAATCATGCCTTTTTAATAAACATCACTATACATGTTCTATCACTGCCATTATTCAAAGTCCTTATAACATCTAATAGGAATCTCTCTTGGTATTTCAACTTGAAGTAAGATAAGCTTCTATCCTCATCTTGCTAAACAATTTGGAGGTCATAGAGGATCATTTTGTTAAGCAAATGTGTATATATGCTTTGTGTATTACAGTCATATGTGTATAAACAAGTCTGGAAAAATATAAATCTGAAATCAATAGTGAATACCTTTGGACGATATGAGATCTATAATAAATCTCCTACTTTGCTGGTGTGTCTCCTAAATGAACTATACACAAGCTAAAATTTGTTCTTTATAGTCTGCTGAACAGTTTCTAACAGAACTCTTTCCTCAAGTATTATACCTTTTAAGTTCCACTATGAAAGAATAATTTCCAAATTTTCTGTCATTTCTAAACCTCAACATTTCTAGATAAACGTTCAAAATAAAATGAAACTGAATGTGTGCTGATTTTATACAATTTAACCTTTAGATACTGTAAATCACATTTCTTTAAAATTTACCTTCATCATACATTTCTTCTATTAAATAGGCCTCTGCCCGATCTTTCAGGGCATTGACATTGTCAGGTTCCATCTGTAAAACTTCAGAACATATTCTAATTGCTTCAACAGGCTTCTCATCCTAAAAGTAAATGTGAGAAAACAATTTATGAGCTTAGGATGCACCTCAATGGTGGAGTGCTTGCTTAGCATGCACATGGCCCTCGGTTTAATCCCCAGGACCAAAAAAACAAGAAATGAAACGAAACTCATAGACCAGAGAAACAGCTCAGCAGGTAAAAGCACTTGCCACCAAGCCTGACAACCTGAGATTGGCCCCTGGTCCCTACACAGTGCATGGAAAGGGGTGACTTCTGCAAGTTGTTTTCTGACCTCCACACATTCAGTGACCACACACACACACAATGAATGAATGTGAAATAGATTTTAATTTATGTTTGTACAGTTGAGAGATGAGTCAAAATAATGCCTAACTAGTATAAAAAGAAAAACAGAGGAAATCATATTAGTTCAAAAACCTATTGACAAATTACACATAAAATATCTCTACATGAGTCCATGTGTATAGCCAAAGGCTATATAACAAGAAATAGTGACAGATAGGAGAAACTTTCCCTTATGTTGTTGGCCAGGGTAGTCCAAGAGACTCCCAAAATTACACAGGCTATTGCTGCAGCCCTTCATTGCCTTCCAGAACCTGAAGGTAAGTAAGACCCTATGGCTGAAGACAGGACATACTTTGGAGACCAGAACTTAAAGCAATGGATCTGGAGCTGACCTGGATGCCACTTCCCCTGAAGGCTAGCTCTTATAGCTTTGGAGAGCACTACAAAATCTGCTAAGGGAGGATATCAATTGATGATCTAACCCCAGTTTTAAGTCCTATTAACCACATCAATGATAAGCACAACAAACAACATTGGTGTAGTAATGGCACTTTCATCTTGGGCATAATCAACAGCTAACTAATTGGACTTAAAGCCCACTCAAGGGAAGGAAAGTCATGTGTGGTACTATAAACATAGCCAAATACATAGGGATGGAGAAGTCACAGATCTTAGAAAAATCACCAAGGCTGTCACATCCCTAGATACACGTAATTTCTTACTATGTGCAAAACATGGATCCTTATATTTAAAGCTAAGTGTCCCAGACACCACTCATCAAAGAACTTCTTTTGCAACAAATGGAGATTATTTACAGAACTCTATTAACTGGTCATACACAGAGATTATCTGTGAATTTCCCAAGCAATTAAGTAGCACACCTACAATGCAATCACTATACCTAAGGCTCACAGAACATAGGACAAGGGGTAAAAAGAACACTAATACATCTCTCAGTTCTCATCAGTGAAGCTCCCTCATGTAACAGCAGGCCAGGAACACAAAAGATCACAAATAGCTGAGGCACAGTGAGTAGAAATCTGGAGAGTGTGGGTCTTTGAACTGGACAACTATATTAAGCTCCACCCACCTAGGACTCAGGAACCATTGTGGAAGAGGGGGTAGAAAGATCATGGAAATAGAGTCCTTTAGGCTCCTGGGACCTTGCTCATATGAACCTATTGTAATGGTGTCAGTATGCACAAGCAGACAAAACCCAGCACAGAACTGAGGGAAATGGGCAGCAGGCCCCAATCTTAATTGAGGAATTATTGGCAGCTGATTACTGATGGGTGGGGAGGAACTGATCTTCTTAAAGGGAGTGACTCTAGATAGGGTGACTAGACCCCAGGGGATGAACTTGCAATAAGGGATGTCTGAGAACACTAATTTGACATGCTAGGGCTTAATACAAATGACAATGAATGAGTTCCAGGTAGTGGGGAGGGGGCTATGGGAGGGGACAGTGGGGAAGGGGGTATAAGAGGACTAGGATGTTCTGTATGAAATGCACAAAATTCAATTAAAAAATTACTTATGCTAACTATTTAAAGTTCTGAAAACAAGTTACCATTACCTTAGAAAAGCAGTGGCAGATCCTCTCTTTGGAGCGAGCTGTGTACTCAGCCACCCCAGGCTCTGTTTTCATGATAGATTCATATTTGCTGATTGCATCTGTGTATCTATTAAATAAGCAGTTGTGGTGAGAAATGATGAAATTCTATTCCCAAGCTGTTGAAAGGAACCTCTTCTGGTGGTATGTTTTGTTTGATAAATTCAACTGAATGTGCACAACAGCTGCCTTCAAATGCAGTTGCCCTCACCTTAATCCCAAGTAGCCTGTACAGCACAGTCCAGACACAAGGGGCCAGTAGGTGAAATAGCTGGTAAAGGCACTTGCTACCAAGCCTGACAACCTGAGTTCAATCCCTAGGAACTAAGTGATGGTAACAACCACTGTCTCTAAGCTGTCCTCTGATCAAATGTCCACCATGACATGTGTTTGCCTATGTGCACACACAAATAAAAATAATTCTAAAAACTGTGAAGACATCTGGCTAGGGTATAGGTATAGAGGGTGAAGGTTACATGAAGAGAAGACTCCATCTCTGTAGCTTTAAGGAAGTTATCCATATCAAGGTGAGACTTCAGAGATGAAGTTGCTTATACAAACCTGGAGAAAGCATGAGCTTCTTCTATATGTAACCCATCACCCATGCTCCTGTAAGTAAACCCAATAAACCCTGCTTCACCAAACTAGACTTGAGTGGAATGGTTACTCTGTTCTCTCATTATTCACATCTCCCCAGTCCCAGAAGGGTTGTTTGTTGTTTAGGTTTGGTTTTTATGGCACAGAACAGCATTGGGGATCAAACCCATGCCTTGTATATTCTAGGCAATCACTCTACCACTGAGCAATATCTCCAACTCTACCTAAAGACTTATACAGAAAAGCAACAGCATTATTCACTAGGTGACCTTCAAGAGTGACTGTCTAAATAAATTGTAGTACATATTCATACCACGGAAAATATTAAACAATAGGAAAGAAATATTAATACATGCTGGACAAATAGCCAGAGAATTATACTGAAGGGGAATAAAAGTCACTCCCAGAAGTCTGAGGCTTCTATGATTTCATTTCTTTAATGATCTCGAGATGAGAAAGTTATAGAAGCAAAGAGTATATTCATGGTTGTCAGGAGCTGAGGAAGGCTAAAGACAAGAAAGCAGCTGTGGCTATTAAAGTGCAAACAAGAGCTCCAGGTGGTGCTGGAGTTGATCAACCTCTTGACTATGGTGCTGCGCTATAGCATCCTAAGGAACTATAGTTTACAAGACATTAGGGGAAACTGAGTAAAGCATTCTCAGGACAACTACAAAGGTATCGGGCATAGGGAAGCCAGCACCTACCTTCTACTAAGCAGTGCTCTCTGGAATGTCTTTAACTCCCCTGCCCTATGCGAGAAACCCCTAGAATCAATCCTCAGACACAACCCCTTACACTCTGTCAACACACACTTTAACACAGGAATTTAAATACCACGTTCTCCAGTGAGTTCCCCGTGCACTCCTGGCCGGCACCACTGCAGACTGGATTAAATAGCCCTGCTCTGGTTCCCCATTTATACTCCACTCTTGACATTTTGGTAACAGCTACTTGGTGTCTGCCTCCCACACTAAGCTATAAATATTTTAAGACCAAAAGTTGTGGTCAAATTCATTTCTGCATTCTCAGTATATAACTCAGTACCTGATAGAAGAGATAAGAAAAATCAGAAATAGCATAAATCTGCTAGTAAGAACACTACGCAGTGAGCATCACTCATTTTTTTGCCCATTTCAACAATGTATAATCCTAGAAGTTTTGCCAAAGCTCAGTGCCATCTATACCCTTAAAGACCAGGGAACAAAGCAGTATCAGTTCAGTAGTTCTTTTGTGCCCACACTAGAAATTGAAGGCAAGACTGAATTGTGGCATAAGTGTATTCTTACCTGCTATCTCTGATCAGCTCTTCAGCTGATTCAATCAGCTTATTAAGTTTCTTCACTTGTTTATAGTGTGCAAAACACCTTTTGTGATCCTGATCAAGCTTAAGACACTCACGCACTTCACTGCTCATGTAATTGAAAAAAAAGGAAATACTCCAAGTCAAAATAATCAGTGAATGAATGCTTATCTGTACAGAAATCATAAGAATATTTTTGTTTCTAACATGCAAACTTCATTACTTACTGTGCATTTTTACACACGACATTGTACCATAGGCAAAATAATTCAAAATAAAATGACATGGAATTACATTATACACTCTTTGTTTCCATAACTAAAATAGCATTTTCACTTTAATAAGCATATTTCATGAAAATAAACTGAAATTATACCTTAGGGATAACCTAATTTAATATGAAAATTGTAAAAGATAAGATTACTACCTTATCACCAACAATAAAGATCACATCTTGATGTCACCAGAACTGACCTGAGAGAGAGTTCATGGTCTCCTAGTTGATAGTACAGTGTGCTGATCTTATAAAATGCCTCAGTATTATCATTCTTCAACTTGGATGCAGCCTTTAAGTCACTTATAGCTTTCCTAGGTTCCCCTTCTTTTATAAAGCACTCAGCTCGAAGTTCACGTAATTCTGCATCCCAAACACAAACCTTGAGAAACAAAAGAACTAAACTTTAAGAAACAAAGTATATGCATTAATTCTTGCATCCCACATATTTGAACCACATTTTTTTTTTTTTTTTTTTGAGACAGGGTCTCCCTGTAGCCCCAGCTGTCCTGGAACTCACTCTGTAGACCAGGCTGGCCTTGAACTCACAAAGATCCTCCTGCCTCTGCCTCCCAAGTGCTAGGATTAAAGGCATGTGCCACCACGCCCGGCTGACCCACATTTTCAAAAACATAAAATATCCCAAGTTACTGAGACAAAGTCTATATTTCAAAAATTGTGTTATTTTTTCAAAGAATATCTTAAATTCTGAGAAAGATATATACAACAAAAAAGGCCTTTTTCTTTCTTCCTCAGATTATGTAATTCTAAAACTCTGAATATAAGAAAACAGTTCCAGCCCAGCCTGAGATACAGAATGAGACCCTGTCTCAAAGAACCTAAGGCATTTACTATTAGAGGGTGCTTCCACTGAAGCACATTGGAAGAGAATATTCAAGTCATATTTTTTGTATGTGTACTCAGTCATTAATTCTAATTTATAGTCAAGAAAATCTAATTTCTTGTTTATTTTGCTTTATTTTCTTTTGATTTTTTGAAACAGAGTCTCACATACCCCAGGCTGGCCTTCAGTACCCTGTATAGTTGAGGATGACCTTTGACTCCTGATTCTCCATTTGCTCTCCCTTCTAAGTACTAGCATTTCTGGTGTTTGCCACTATGGTCAGTGTTCTAGTTTGTCTTCCATTGCTGTGACAAAACACTCTGACTGACACCAACTTGGGGAGGAAAGGGCTTATTCAGCTCACATCTCCTGGGTCACAGTTCATCACTTAGGGAGCCCAAGGCAGGAACTCAGGGCAGGAATATGGAGGCAGGAGCTGAAGCACGGGCCATGGAGGAATGCTGTTCACTAGCTTGCTCCCCTGGCTCATGCCCAGCCTGCCTTCTTATACGGTACCCAACAACCTGCCCAGGGTGGAACCACTCATTGTGGGCTGGGCCCTCCCACATTGCCTGACAATCTAGACAATACTCCACAGATGTGGCCACAAGCCAATCCAATGGAGCCAGTTCCCCAATTGAGGCTCCCTCAACTCAGTATGTCAAGTTGAAACTAAAGCTATCCAGCACAGTCAGTTTATGCTGGGTGTCAGACACAGGGCTATGTGCATGCTAGGCAAGAATTCTACCAACTGAGCTATGCCCCTAGCCTAAAATCTACGCAGTAAATGAGCAAAATACTTTCATTGCATTGACTACTAATTTTATTTTATGTTATTATTTGCAAAATGTTATTCTTGCCTCTTGATCTTAAATCCTCATCAAAAAAGGGGAAAAAAATAATGTGGACATTCTGACTTCAACATTAGTGTTTTATGAAAAGTCCATAATGCTCAGTAAACATAGTAGATTCCTCACCAACAGGGCCTTGGGGGTATATTTATATATTTCTCAGAGCTGCTTTACATTATGCCAACTTTTCATGTATATATCTGAATAAACTGCCATCAATATTGTACATAAATTAAATACTGACAATAGGGGCTGGAGAGATGGCTCAGTGGTTAAGAGCACTAGCTATTCTTGCAAAGAATGTAGGTTCAGTTTCCAACACCCACATGGTGACTAACAATGGTCTGTAACTCCAGTTCCAGGTGATCCATGCCTTTTTCTGACCTCCACAGGTACTGCACAACATGGGTGAACTTTCATACGTACAAGCAATACACTCATACACATAAAACAAAACCAAAAATTACTGACAACAAGATAGGCCAAAATGTACAGTATAGCATCTAGATGCTAATTATAACTTTGTTTCCTTAGTAAAATAATTTCATAAAGCATGAATTGCACTAGGCAATAAGACATGATTTCCTCTATAACATTATCAAATACGATCTGGGGAGGCAGTTCATCAGGTAAAGTGTTTGCAATGCAAACCTGGTGACTTGATTCTGAGACTCAAAACCCAAGTAAAGGTGGAAGAAGAAAACCGACTCCACAGAGCTTGTCTTTTGAGCTCCATAAATGCATTGTGGCACACACAACTACAACAATCACACACCATCTCTCTCTCTCTCTCTCACACACACACACACCTTTTAAATTATCATGTCCATACAACACACATTTACTGAGAATATTAAGTCAACATACAGTGAAAATGGTAATTATATTGATTATTCACACTTAATCTTTTGGACATTCTTCTGAAATCATTTGTCATTAAATCTTTCTGGGCAAAGAAAACCCTAAAATTGTTTCCCCCTCGAACCCTTTGGATCCCACTGCTCTTTCTCTGCCTTCCTACCTAGAAACTTCTCACTATAAGCATCCCTTTCTAAATTTATTTCTTTTTTAAGTAACTCATTTTTTTACCATTATGTAACCACTACTGTTCACTTCCCCCAAAATGTACAAAGTAGGAACGCAGCAATATACAAAAACAAGCAGCTCTCATTGTGCAGCACACCGACATTCCCTGGAACTCCAGCTGCAAGTGTGTTGTGTGCAGTCCCACAGCTTTAAGAGCCAAAAGCTCAAGGAGCAATCTGATTTTATCCTGTCTTGGTTTTTTTTTTTTTTTTAATAGCATATAAACATGTCAAAGCATCTAAAATATGCCTTACTGTAAAAAGGAGTGCCAGGCTTGTCAGATATAATATTTAAGGAACTTACCTCTAAAATCTTATCAAGGAAGGTTATAGCAGCAGTATAATCTGCACTTTCAAAAGCATCAAGGGCTTGTGAGCGTAAACGCTGCATCTCATCAGATTTTGTAAGTTGAGACTGGGCTTCCTTTTCTTCATTTTCACTTGGATTAGATTTGAGCTATAAGTATAACAGCAAATTAAGCAAAGTTTTAATCTCTTAAATCTGGTACCCATAATATGCACAAAGATCAACTATTCCAGACTTTGTCACAGAGGACTTAGTCCCACCATACCTAAACTTCTAACCCCATAAACCATGATACTGTATTACACAGCAACAGGTAACTCACACAAGGGTAGAAAGTTTACTATCTCTCAGTGGCCAAGGTATTAGGGTTTCCATACATATGCTAAAGCCCAAATGAAAAAAGTTATTTTTTAAAATACTTTTATTGATGATTTGTTTTTCATAGATTATCTTTCAGTCCAATTTAGATACACTCCCCTCTCCTCCCCCTCCCCACCGCAGTTCATGCCTTCTGCCATACATGTCTTGCATCTTTCTCTCAGTCTTTCCAAAGTTTTTCACTGCAGAGGCTTGTTGTTTGGGGCAGAATTTAACTGCATCAGTCAGTTCTTTGACCCAGTCTTTATGTTGTTGTTGTTGTTCCCTTCCCTTTGTATTGCTCCAACATATGCCTATACAACCATCACATATGTATCAAAATTATGACCTCTAAGAAGTAAATAATTACATTGGCTTCCTAGCTGAATCTCACTGCTTGACCTACAAAAATTAAGACCATGTCATTGTTGCAGAAAGCTACTACATTCTCAGTTAATTTGTTAACAAAGCAATAGACTCACACATCAAATTTCTGCAACGTATATAGTTACTTTGTAATGAGAGAAATGAAAAGCTAAAACAATAAATGATACAGAAAAGAAAGAACATTCATTCCCAATGCCTTAAGGAGGCCATCCATTATGAAAATAATCATCAGTCCTTCGGAGAAAGGTCTGTTCTAAAGGGAGTTCAAACCAGAATTAACTTGCTGATCGTTGGATGAGAAGAGGGAACACTACCTCTTAGGCAATGTGAAGCAACAAAATATATTTCAGCAGATTTTTAATAGGAGTGGGAAGAAATAACATGTGTCATGTAACTGAGTCTCAATGGGAATGCAAAAAAAAAGATAGGAAGACTTGTAAATACTCAGCCATTAGCAGCAAATCAGAATGAAAGCTGTGCTGCACTTGCTTTTTAATCAAGTTCGTCTGTACTATAAAGATCATTTTTTTCCAAGACTAAATCAGGACACATGGGACATTAAGAATTTTCACAAAATGATCCTTACCACAGTGACAGTCTTGGCTGAGATTTACTGCTATGATTTGATTCCGATTTCTTTTTTTTTAACTTTTTTATATTATTCCAAAATATGCATATATACAGTCCACACATAAGTCAAAATTAAAAATTCTAAAAATAAACTATAGGTTGATTCCTAAACACATTTAGAGAGTCACATTTTAACAGTTAATTTGCATGCAGGTATAAAGTCGTGTAACTTTACATTCTTTTTTTAGAATGTGACTACATATCCTCCATCTATATATGGTTATTACAATGTGTGAATATAAGTGTTAGGACAATTCTAGAGCCCATTTATAGATTCACATTGTAATAGTACAGTTGCTTTTAGGTACAATGAAATATAATAATGAAGTTGCTTGGTTTGCCTGCCAACTGGGGATTTGGTGTTAGCATCCACAAATGAGGGAGACCATTCACCCTTTTTTTTTTTTTTTTTTTGGGACTGTTTCTTCACTTAGTGTAATTGCTTCAAGTTCCATCCATTTACCAGCAAAGCTCATGATGTCATCTTTCTTTACTGCTGCAATAGACTCCATTGTGTGTATCACATTTTTGTTATCCATTCATCAGTTGAGGGGCATTTGGGTTGGTTCCGGCTCTTCTATTGTGAAGAGGAGCTGCAATAAAATAGGTTTGCATGTATTTCTTTGCAAGATAGATGTCGTCTTGTGGGATATACCCAAGAGTGGTATGGGCTGGGCTGGTCAGGTGTTAGGTCATTTGAGTTTTTTTAAGGGTTCCTCACACTGTTTTCCACAGTAGTTGTACAGGGTTACATTCCCCACCAGCAGTTGGATGAGTGTTTCCCCTTTCCCCCACAACTTCCAGCATTTGGTCTTTTGTTTTCTTGATTTGCTAGTCTTTTGGAGTAAATATATCTTAGTGATGTTTTTAATTTGCATTTCCCTAACTATTAATGATGTTGACACACATTTAGATGTTTCTCAGCCATCTTACTTCCTTACTGGTGTTGAAGTCTCTGTTCAGCTCTTATTACTCCATCTTTTGAATGTGGGTACTTTGGTTGTTTTTTAAGTAGCTTATATATTCTGGATGTTAATGCTTTGTCTGATGTATCACTGGTGACGGTTTCCTCCCACTCTGTGGGTTTTCTCTTCACTTCCTTGATTGTTTCTTTTGCTGTACAAACGCTTTTGAGTTTGATGAGGTCCCACTTGTCAGCTTTGTCCTTATTTCCTGTGCAGCTGCTGTTTGATTTAGAAAGTTCTTTCCTACACCTATGTCTTGTAGGTTGCTGCCAACTTTTTCTTCTATCACCTTCAGGGTTTCAGGTTTTAGATTGAGATCTTTGATCCACTTGGAGTCAATTTTTGTACAGGGTGAGAGGTAGGGGTTTAATTTTGTTCTTCTACAAATGGTGATCCAGTTTTGCCAACATCATTTGCTGAAGATGCTATCTTTCCTCCATTGAGGTTTCTTGGCCCCTTTGTTAAATATGAGGTGGCTGAAGTTATATGAGCTCAAGTTTGGATCTTCACTTTTGTCCCATTGGTCAATGGTTCTGTTTTTTTTTGCCAGTACCAGGCTGTCTTTATGACTATAGCCCTGTAATATAGCTTGAAGTCTGGTAATGTAATCCCCCCCAGTATTGCACTTTTCACTCAAGGTTGCTCTAGCTATTCGGGGTCTTTTGTTTTTCCATATGAATTTAAGGATTTTTTTTTCTAAGTCTGTGAAAAAGCTCAAGGGGATCGAAAAAAGTTATTTATACCCAAGTCCTGAATTAATTGCTTATCTACTTACTACCCACACTTACTTTGACAATGAAAAGGAAGATAATACTTATACCCTGTATGGCAAGTACTCCCAAGTCTAAGTATTAGTATTAGGTACTATTAAAATTTCAAGTGCTAGGGATTAAATCCAGAGCCTCATTCATACTAAGCACATGTTCTACTACTGAGCTATAACCCTACCCCTCTTTTGTAATTGTTCTATAATATCTAAATTCACAATGGGAAGGCTGTAGCTTAGTGGTATAATGTTTGCCTTGCATACATAATGCCATAGGTTCAATCCACATTTTTGAAAAGAAAAACAAGATTAAAAAATTTCATAATGAGGACAAGCTACAAAAGATAGAATATAGGCTTTCAACTGATACTCGACTCATTTCCCCCTTGAAATATTTATCAGCTCACTTAAAAATGGACATTCTCAGCCAGGCATGGTGGTGTGCACCTTTAATCCTAGCACTTGGGAGGCAGAGGCAGGAAGATCTCTGTAAGTTCAAGGCCAGTCTGGTCTACATAGCAAGTTCCAAGACAGCTAGGACTGCAAGAAGACTCTGTCTGAAAAACACCAAACACACACACACACACACACACACACACACACACACACACACAAAGGACATTCTTCAATAAAGTTACAGCAAATTATGATAGTACTAAATCTGACTCCTTTGAGATCAAAATAAAATTAGAATTCAATGTTGTCCCACATGTTTATTTCTGTTTGCATAACCTGAATTTTCAGGAAACACACAAAATAAAAAGACAAGTTATAAATTGGGGAAAAATTATAAATCATATTATCAGATAAAGGATAAATAATCAAAATCTATAACTTTTAGAGCTCAAAAGTAAGGACACCTATAAGTAAATATGGTCAAAGAACTTGGAAATACATTTCTTCAGAATGATACAAAAATGGTCAATTGGCTATTGAGATGGCTCGATGGTTAAGAGCACTGGCTGCTGTTGTGGAGGACCCGGGTTCAGTTCCCAGCACCCAAATGGTGGCTAACAATCACCCCTAACTCCAGTTCAAGGGGATCTGATGGACGCTTCTGACCTCTATGCATAGGCAGTGCACCCACATGGTGCAGTTACATACAGGCGGCCAAAACACTCATATACATAAATATAAAAATGAAAAATTTAAATAACAAAGGCTGGAGAAATGGCTCAGTGCTTAAGAGCACTTGCTGCTCTTGAAGAGGACCCTGGTTCAATTCCCAGCACCCACATGCTGGCTAATAACCATCTGTAATTCCAGTTCCAAGGGAATCTGATGCTTTCTTCTGACTCCACAGGCATCACAAGACACGGATGGTGCACTTACACACATGCAGGCAATACACTCAAACACATAAAATAAAAATAACAAAATATTTTTTTAAAATAACAAACAGGTACATGGAAAGATACTCAACATCACTTACCAGGGAAAGATTAACCAAAACCATATAAAGACATCTACTACCTTATACTTGTTAGGAAAACCATTGCCAACCTTTGGATCTGCAAAGTTCCCCAAAGGACCTTTTGTTAAAGGGGTTTTAGCTAAATTCTCAATTTGGTGCTAATGTAAAGAAAGTACTGGACACCTTTAAGAAGCAGGGAGCAGGTATATCTTTTAGGTCGTTAAGGTAATATGCTCAAACAGGACTGTGAGACACTGACCTGTTTCCTGACCTCAAGGTGAAATGGCTTCCTCTACCATAATGAACTGCCTCACAGAAATAGACTGACACCTTTAAAAATGTAAGCCCAAATAATTCTATCCTCTTTTAAAAATTAACCCAGATACTTTGTTATGGTAACTGAAAGTTGAGTAAAACAGCCATTGAGAGAGAGGCAGAGGGAATTTGATTGGAGGGATTGATCATTCCTCAATGTAATCAAAGCCATATACAGGAAACCCACAGCCAATATCATCCTAAATGGGGAAATGACAGAAGTATTCCCTTTAAAGGAAGAAACTTGGCAAGGCTGCCCCCTGTCACCACTCCTCTTCAATATAGTGCTTGAAACACTTGCTAGGGCAATAAGGCAAGAAAAGGGCATTAAAGGAGTACTAATTGAAAAATAGGAAGTTAAGCTATCCCTTTTTGCTGATGATATGATTGTTTACTTAAGGGATGCTAAAACCTCCACCAGAAAACTCCTAGAAACGATCAAGAGCTTCAGTAAAGTGGCAAGATACAAAATTAACCTAGAAAAATCAGTAGGTTTTCTTTACACCAACAGCAAGCAACTGAAGAAGAAATTCAAGGAGACCTTCCCACTCACAATAACCTCAAAAGCAATAAAATACCTAGGAACAAACCTAACCAAAGACACCTGTTCTAGTTTGTCTTCCATTGCTGTGACAAAACACTCTGACCAACACCAACTTGGGGAGGAAAGGGTTTATTCAGCTTACATCTCCTGGGTCACAGTTCATCACTTAGGGAGCCCAAGGCAGGAACTCAGGGCAGGAACCTGGAGGCAGGAGCTGAAGCACAGGCCATGGAGGAATGCTGTTCACTGGCTTGCTCCTCTGGCTCATGCCCAGCCTGCCTTCTTATACAGAACACAACAACCTGCCCAGGGTGGCACCACTCATTGTGGGCTGGGCCCTCCCACCCTGCTCGACCATCAAGACAATACTCCACAGATGTGGCCACAGGCCAATCCAATGGAGCCAATTCCCCAACTGAGGCTCCCTCAACCCAGGTGTGTCAAGTTGACACTAAAGCTATCCAGCACAACACCAAAGATCTCTACAACAAAAATTTTAAACCCTTGAAGAAAGAAATTGAAGAAGACATCAGAAGATGGAAAAACCACTCATGCTCATGGATTGGGAAAATTAATATAGTAAAAATGTCCATTCTACCCAAACTCTCGTATAGATTTAATGCAATCCCAATTAAAATCCCCAAGAGTTTCTTCAAAGGCTTGGAAAAAAAAAGTCCTTAATTTCATTTGGAAAAACAAAAGACCCTGAATAGCCAAAACAACCCTGAGTGAAAAGAACAATATAGGGGGGATCTCTATACCAGACTTCAAACTATGCTACAGAGCTATAGTCATAAAAATAGCCTGGTACTGGCACAAAAACAGACCTGTTGACCAATGGAATAAAACTGAAGATCCAAACTTGAGCGCATACAATTTCAGCCATCTCATATTTGACAAGGGGGCCAAGAAGACACAATGGAGGAAAGACAGCATCTTCAACAAGTGTTGGCAAAACAGGATCACCACTTGTAGAAGAATGAAATTAAACCCCTACCTCTTGCCCTGTACAAAAGTCAACTCCAGATGGATCAAAGTCCTCAATGTGAAACCCCAAACTCTGAAGGCGATAGAAGAAAAAGTTGGCAGCAGCCTATAAGACATAGGCATAGGAAAAGACTTCCTAAATCAGATAGCAGCTGCGCAAGAATTAAGGTTGACAACTGACAAATGGGACCTCATTAAACTCAAAAGCTTCTGTACATCAAAAGGAATACTCCAGGAAGTGAAGAGAAATCCCAGAGTGGGAGGAAACCTTCACCACAGAGACATCTGACAAAGCATTGATTTCCAGAATATATAAACTACTCAAAAAACAAAAAAGAAAACAAATGACCCACTCAATAGATGGAGCAAAGAGCTGAACAAAGACTTCACAAATGAGGAATTAGAGATGGCTGAGAAACATCTTAAAGAAGTGTTCAACGTCACTTATAATTAAGGAAATGCAAATCAAAACCACTTTAAGATATTAATCCCAGAAAAGACATTAAACAAGGCATATCTAAGGTTTTATTATCTCGCTCTTCCAAAGGGTTACAACCAATGCCCAGTAAGGATTAATTGTGTTAAAAATTTATTCTAGCCCAGGCATGGTGGTGGATGCCTTTAATCCCAGCACTCAGGAGGCAGAGACAGGCAAATCTCTGAGTTCAAGGCCAGCCTGGTCTACAATAGTGAGCTCCAGGTCAGCTGGAACTAAAGGTAGACCCTGCCTCAAAAAGACCAAAAAGAAAAGTTTATTCTAAATTACTGATATTACAAATATCAATAATTTAGAATAAACTTTTCTTTTTATAGTTATCTTTTATGGCTGTTTTATAAAGTATAAAGTACTTTAAATTTGTTGGGATACTATTACAAATTATTAAAAAGATGATACACTGCAAATTACTTAGGCCAGTTTCTTTTTCTCCTTATTTGGCTCAAAACCTGCAATTCTGTTAACATGAATTTGTTTTTGAAGTAGTCAGAATATATAGCCCACCGTTCATTTTCTGCCCCTTTTTCGTTGTTTATGGAAATACTCTAATAAACCACTTTGAAAATAAATCTAAAATTTCCACCACTGTTATAACCCTTGTCACAGTACTCAGTTGTCTTTGGGTGAATCCAATAAGCATTAGACTGAATTAAATTGAAACAGAAGCTTGTCTCATAGATTCAATAAATTAGCTGCTAGTGTTTGCTTTCCCTTCCTACTTGGAAAGATGTTTGAGAATCACAGTTTTGATATTGAGGAAAGCCAGCAGAAAATTGGTATGTGCGTGTATGTATGCAGTGTACACATGTGTACATGTGTATGGACAGGTTTGCATGTCCATGCATGTACATGTAGAACAAAGACTGACATCAGGATATTTTCCTCAAACAATCTATGACTTATTTTTTGAGACAGGCTCTCTCATTGAGCCTGGGGCTGTTTCAGCTACCCTGCCACTCACAGGGTTCTGTCCATCTTTACTCCCTCAGCTCTGAGCTTACAGGTGAAAGCTTTGACCCCCAGCTTTTTACATGGGTGCTAAGAATCTGAACTTTGACTTTGAGTGGTCACACATGCCGTTAATCCTACTTAGCACTTGGGAGGCAGAAGCAGGTAGATCTCTGTGAGTTCAAGGCCAGCCTGGTCTATATAGTGATGCAGCTGGGACTATAGGGAGAACCTGTCAAAAAGAAAAAGAAAAAGAAAGAAAGAAAGAAGGAAGGAAGGAAGGAAGGAAGGAAGGAAGGAAGGAAGGAAAGAAAGAAAGAAAGAAAGAAAGAAAGAAAGAAAGAAAGAAAGAAAGAAAGAAAGAAAGAAAGAAAGAAAGAAAGAGAAAGAAAGAACGAAAGAAAAAGAAAGAAAGAAAGAAAGAAAGAAAGAAAGAAAGAAAGAAAGAAAGAAAGAAAGAAAGAAAGAAAAAGAAAGAGAGAGAGAGAAGGAGGGAGGGAGGGAGGAAAGAGAATCTGAACTCAGTTCCTTGAGATTTCATTATCATTCTTTATATAAAAGTAAACAAGCACATCCATATGATTAATATACAAATTTGCTTTGTTCTTGAATAAGAGGTAAATATATGTGTGTGTGTGTGTGTGTGTGTGTGTATATTGCTTTAAAAGAAAGTTCATGATTCATTATCTGTAAGTATTTGTATACCTATTTTATATACCCATACCCAGGGGTGTATAATAATTTATGGGATAAATGGAGTCATAACAGGAAAATGTTCAAGAGGCTATGAAGGACAGTACAGCTGACATTTCCAGTTCTCATGTAAGCCAAAGTAGAGTGAGTCCTATAAACTGGATAAGGATTATATAACAATTTTTACATTTTATCATCCAGTTGTTAATGTGATTCATTGATGCCAGTCACTAACTATTAATTCAGGAACTGCAATTCATAATTATACATATGTGGGTGTGTGTGTGTTAGAAAATTTTCTCTTTTGGCTATGAAATTACTATTAGATGTCTTAATACAAAGAAAAAAATAGATTCTGTATGTCCACAATAGCATCTTCTTGGAGCCAAGTACTTACCACTTTTTTAAAATCATCTTCTGCTTCATCGAGTTTTCCTTGTTTGAGTAATAAGTGACCTCTCTGTAATCTTGCCTAGGAGAAAGAAAGAGGGTTTGTCTTGAATACTATGGCTTGCAATACTTTCTTTAAATATAAAGAATAAAGCTAAATAATATAATGAAGTTACTAATAATTATTTGTCTAATGCTTATTTGACTTGACCCATAGACTAATTCCTATGACCAAACAATGTGGAACATTTTTACTGAAGCACATTTCCTTGGTGCTGGACAGATGGCTAAGTAATTCAGGAATCTAACTGCTCTTACAGAAGATCTGGGTTTGAGTCTCAGCACCGACATGGAGGCTAACAACCATCTGTAATTCCATTTTCAGGGGACTTGATGTCCTCTTCTGACCTCTGCCAGTACTGCACCTCACAGCTGCACTTACCTGCAAGGTAATACACTCATATACATAAAAATTTTAAGTATATTTCCTTATCCAAATAAATTGTAAACAAGGTTTTGTTTTGTTGAGATACAAGGTTTCTTTAGGGAGTGATACGAATGTTCTAGAACTAAATAATGGCGATTATTATACAACTTAAAAATATCTAAGAACTTGGGACTGGAGAGATGGCCTAGCGGTTAAGAGTGCCGACTGCTCTTGCAGAGGTCTCGGGTTCGATCCCCAAGACCCACATGGCAAGTGAAAACCGTCTTTAACTCCAGTTCCAGGGGAGTACGACACCCTCTTCTGACCTCCGCAGCATTGCACGACACGGGTGCACAAACCTACATGCAGACAGTACATTCATACACATACAAAAATAAAAAAAAAATCTAAGAACCAATGAGCACTTTAACATACTGAATTTGATGGCACATGAAGTGTGTGTGTTTGTGTACTGGGTAGCAAGTACAGGTATCACAAAAATGATACCCTACCCCTCAGCTACATTTTAGCCCCTATATCATAATTTTTTTTTAATTTTATTTATTTCTGTATGTGTATGAATGTACTGTCTGCATGCAAGTTTGTGCACCCGTGTCGTGCAGTGCCGCGGAGGTCAGAAGAGGGTGTCGGATTCCCCTGGAACTGGAGTTCTCCTGGAATTGGAGTTTCAGACAGTTCTCGGCCACCATGTGGGTGCTGGGGATCGAACCCAGGTCCTCTGTAAGAGTGGTCGGCGCTCTTAACCGCTAGGCCATCTCTCCAGCCCAATTTTTAAAAATACTTTTTTGACATCATACATTTTTACATTAAATGTTGTAGTGAGACTTTAACGAAGCTCCAGTAATAGGTTTGCTTTTCATTAACACTTAAACATAAATATTTCCTATAACCAGAATAACAATGTCCCTTCCCCTTCATGTCTGCTATTCCTCCTCTTCAAATATTACATAATCCAATCTCTTCAATATATACCTACTCTCTGATGACCAATGTCTTCTAAAAAAACAGAAACCACATTGATGTCCATTTAAATTTACAAATTACTTGACTAGCACATAAAATTTCCCTAATCCCCTGTTAAATGTCAATACATAAAAAGGAAAATGGGTTACTTACCCTTTGTGAAATGTTGTACTTAGCTATGTAAATAATAGATTAAATAAAATATTTATTTGGGAATTCTATCTTAAAATAATAATATTGCATTATACATCTCAAGTTCTTTTTGGACTATGATGGGATATAAATAATAATGGTCACCAAATTAATTTTGAAGGCCTCTAACAGGTCCATAATTCTATATAGTGAGTCAATGAAAGTTTCTTCTGTTCCACTGTTACAGTCTAAATATGAGCTATCCCCCCAGATTCATGTGCTGAATACTAACTGGATCCCCATCTGCAGTTGCCATTTTGGGAAGTAATAGAAACTTTAGAAAGTGGAGCCAAGCTGGAGGAAATAGTTCACAAGGGTCGTATCCCTGGGGGCTGTATCTTAGACTGGTCACATCCTGTATAGTTTTCTCTGCTTCATGTCCACCAATAAGTAAGCAACTTCCTCACGCATATGCCGCTGCTTTCCTGATGCTGTCACTACAGGCCCAGAATCAATGGAACCAAGGACTGTGGACTAAAATCTCTGAAACCATAAACTAAATAAATCTTTCTCTGGTGTGTTTGTCAGCCATTTGGTCACACTGATAAAACAAATTCCCTCACCAAATGAGTCCCCATACAACCTGTGATAACCCTTACAGTGATTTTCTAGTCTTCAGGATATGAAACTTTTATATTTTAGATTCCAGGGAGAACAATTCTAATACTGCATGGTATCAAATGGGTATTTACTGTATACTGGAGACCCCCCCCCAAGCCTGCCAATACTAGTTTTGTGGTTTAGAAAGACAAAAAAACAAAAACAACCACTTAATTGAGATACCCTTTCTTTACTCTTCCTGCTGCATTACTTGAAATTGTTGTTAGTCAGCTGAAAGCCACTTATTTCAGCCTTTTGGGTTTCTCTAACATCTTGCCTTGTACAGATTTGTCCTTCACACAGATTTGTCTTTCTAAACCACAAAACTAGTATTGTCAGGCTTGGGGGGGGGATCTCCAGTATACAGTAAATACCCATTGTTAATCTTTCATGCAGACCTTTAACTTTAAGGACTTTGCTGGCTTTGCCATTGCTGCTGCTGCTGTCAATCAGGCAGAGTCTGGCTATATTGCTCAAGCCCCCAGGCCCGAAGGATTACCCTGCCTCCGCTTCCCAGCTGGCGAGAACTAAAGGTGTGTGACTGTGATGAGGACATCTAGGGATTTTGAATTTCTCTTGTATACTACTCTATTACAGGTCAGATTTGATACCCTTTAGTAATGCCTAAGGAGCAGATATTCACTATAATAAACAAATTACATTTTCTCAGTTCTCTTAAGCACCCCTTTAATCAAGTTTAGGTATACTTACTGCAGTAAAATCCATCTTCAATTCAATTACTTTAGTTAAATCAGGTAGTGCTGCTTTTGATTTTCCCATAGCTAAGAAGACAGTAGCTCTCCGATAGTATGCAATATAATTATCAGGGTCACCATCTGAAAATTAAAGTAACAAATATTAGCTCTCTGTAACTTATTGTTTTAAGAAGCATGCATTTTGAGAACTTTAGTTATGTATGGGGTGGGTGTGTCTGTACATGGTTACAGGTACCCGTGGGATCCAAAGGTGTCAGATCTACCTGGAGCTGGAGTTACAAGTAGTTATGAGCCACCTAATGCGCATGGTGGAAACAGAACTCAAGTCCTCTGAAAAACCAGTACATGTTCTTAACCTCTAAGCTATCTCTCCAGCCCCTATAATTTACTTTTGAAAAGAATCATCTGAGAAATATTAGTTTACAAGTCTATCAAGAATGATATTAAGGCTGGGCAATGATAACACACACCTTTAATCTTAGTACTTGAGAAGGGAGAGGCAGGCAGATCTCTGTGAGAATGGAGGCCACCCTGGTCTACATAGTGTGCTCCAGGCCAGATGAGGCTGAGGGGAGATTTTGTCTCAAAGAGAAAAAGAAAAAGAAAAGAGGAAAAGGACGATGACATTAAAGACATGAGATGTAGCCCAGCAGTTAAGTTCTTGCAAGTTCTTGCCTAGCCCTGAATTCCACCTCCAACACAGAAGGAAGAATTAGAATTCTTTCCTCAAAAATGAGTTGTGGCCAGGCGTGGTGCCGCACGCCTTTAATCCTAGCACTTGGGAGGCAGAGGCAGGCGGATCTTTGTGAGTTCAAGGACATCCTGGGGCTACAGGGAGACCCTGTCTCGAAAAGACAAAAAAAAAAAAAACAAGTTGTGAAGATACTGGGAGTACAGTTCAGTAGTAGAGGATGTGCTTAGTATATATAAGGCCCTAGGCTCACAATCTCTATCAATTTCTTTGTCTCTAACATACATACACACATATACAGACACGTATGTACAAACGCATACATACCCATACTACACACATGTACTCAGATGGACACCTGTAGCTTAAGAAGTCCACTTCAAATAAGTCTAGATTTTAAAGATAAGGAATGAGATTGTAACTCTAAATTTGTAACACAACCTATAAAAATGAGGGATCTGTGATATTGTGAAATATATAGTTTTTTTTTCCAGGGAAGAAAAATAGGCTTATGGCTGAACTGATGACCAAAGGCCAATTATGGAATTACTGACATGTACGTGATTAGGTCACCACTAAAATACAAAGGACAGGCTCAGAACTGCTTTGGGTTAGCTGAACACACACAAGTTGCTGGAGTACCCTCAATCAGAGAGAGCAAGAAAGTT
>VZQC01008322.1:168014-187363 GCA_009823505.1 Rhizomys pruinosus | reverse complement strand
AATAAAAACATAACTGCAGAAGTAGAAACCTAAAACCAAACAACAAATGGTATAACAAGGCAAAAAGGAAGCAACACAAAACTAACAGTCATAACCTTAAATATTAATGGACTAAATTCCCCCAATCAAAAGACTAGACTGGGAAATTGGATTAGGAAACAGAATCCATCGATATGCTGTCTACAAAAAACACATCTTACCTTCAAGGACAGGCACCACCTTAAAGTGAAAGGATGGAAAAATTATTCCAAACAAATGGTACTGAAAAGAAACAGTGTTGCTATTTTAATATCAACAAGACTTTCAAAGTAAAAGAAATGAGAGAGACAAAGAAGGCCATTACATTTTTCATCAAAGGATCAATTCACCAAGGAGATTCACAAATATGAATATATGCCCAAACCTGGTGAACCAAACTTTATAAACAATTCTCCAGGACGCAAGCACACACTAACCCAGTAATTATAGTAGGGATTTCAATACCCCACTGAGGCCTTTGGATAGGTCAACAGACAAAGAATAAAAGAGACATCTGAACTGAAGATATGATACACCAAATGGACCTCATAGACCTCTACCGAATATTCCACCCTAATACCAGAAGAATACACTTTCTACTCAGCACCCATGGAACATTCTCCAAAATCGACCACTACTGGGACACAGAAGAAACCTCTACAAAATACAAAATTGAAATAATTTCAGGCATTCTATCAGACCCAAAGTGAAATAAAGCTCAACATCAACACTAGGAATAAGCCTAACTCAACTCCTACAAGAACACTGGAGACTAAACACACACTCTTGAATAATGAATGGGTCAAGGAAGAATAAAGAAAAAATAAAGCATTCCTGGAACTGATGACAATGATAATACAAACAAACAACCTAGAGATACCTTAAAGCATTCCTAAAGGGAAGTTTATAGCCCTGGGTGCCTACAGAAAGAGCAAAAGTAATGATCTAACACTACAGCAAAGCACTTGAGAGGCAACAACAGATGAACCCTAAACGCAACAGGCAGAAGAAATAAAAATCAGAGCAGAAATCAATGAAATGAAAACAAGAAAACAATACAAAAAAATCAATGAATCCAAAAGTTGGTCTTTGAAAGAAAAAACAAGATAGACAGACCTCTAGCCCAGTGTATAGTAGGGTTCTCTAAAGAAACAGAAGCAACAGGAATGAATATATAACTATATAACATTTATTGATTTGCTCACGTGATGGAGCTCAAGAGTAGCGCCGAACTGGAGAGCCAGGAATCCAGGGAACTGCTCAGTCCACAAGGCTGATGTCTCAGTAGTCCCAGTCTAGTGCTGAGGGCCCGAATGGATTCCAGGAATCTGCCAGTCTTGGTACACGTTGGGATCCGAAAGGTTGATCCACAGCAGCAAGACAAACCACCAGATAAGAGAAGCAAGCCGCAGAAGGAAAAGGGACCAGCTCCCGCTGCCAGGGCCTTAAACACATGCCTGCCGGCAGAAGGTAACACCACCATTTGGGGTGGGCCACCCGGGTTGAGGTGGTCCAATACAGAAACCCTTTTTCTCTATTTGTTCTTTAGTCCAGTCAAGTTGACACCCAGGATTAACCATCACACCCAGTTAACCAAAAGAAAGAAGGAACAACTCCAAATCAATACAATCTGTGATGAAAAGGGAAATATCACACACACACAAGGAAAAGATCAAGAAAATCATACGGGATACTTCAAGAACCTATACTCTACACAAGTTTGAAAACCAAGAGGAAATGGATGAATATTTGAAATCCTGGGAATCACCAAAGCTCAACAAAAAGAGATCCACAGTTTAAAACAGACCCATAATACATAAAGAAATTGAAGACATATAAGAAACCATCCCAACTAAAAAATCTAGGCCGAGACAGTTATCATGGCAGAATTCTATAAAACATTTCAAAAGGCTTACAACCATTATTACAAACTGTTGAAGGATACAATCAGAGGGAATTCTCCCAAATTCCTTCTATGAAGCCAGCATCACTCCTATTACCAAAACCAGGCAAAGATACAACTAAAAAGGAAAATTAGGGCCTGGAGAGATAGCCTAGTGGTTAAGAGCACCAACGGTCTTGCAGAGAGACCCAGGTTCAATTTCACAGCAACCACATGGAGGCTAAGAACCATCTGTACTCCAATTCCAGGAGAACCAGTCCAGGGGAATCCAGAACCCTTTCTAACTTCCGCAGCAATTGCTCGACAGGGGTGCACAGACCTACATGCAGACAGTACACTCATACACATACAAAAATAATAAAATTAAAAAAAATAAAAAAATTTAAAAAAGGACAAGTAGAACCCACCTCCCTAATGAACACAATGCCAAATTCTAAACAGGATACTGGCAAATCGACTACAGACCCACATCAAGAAGATCATCATCATGACCAGTTGGAGTCCTACCAGAGATGCAGGAAGGTTCAACATATGAATACATAAACACCATCAAACACATAAATGGAATGAAAGACAAAAACCACACCATCATCTCATTGATGCTGAAAAAGCCTTTGACAAAATCCAGCATCCCTTCATGCTAAAGTCCCAGAAGGAATTGGATTGGAGGGATCATTCCTCAATGTAATCAAAGCCATATAACAGGAAACGCCACAGCCAATATCATCCTAAGGGAAATGACAGAAACAATTCCCTTTAAGGGAGGAACTTGGCAAGGTTGGCCCCCTGTCACAACTCCTCTTCAAAATAGTGCTTGAAACACTGTGCTAGAGCAATAAGGCAAGAAAAGAAATTAAAGGAGTACTAATTGGAAAAGAGGAAGTCAAGCTATCCCTTTGTTGATGATATGATTTTTTACTTAAAGGATGCTAAAAACTCCACCAGACAACTCCTAGAAACGTTACAGCTTCAGCGAGTGGCGGATACAAATTACCCTAAAAATCAATGGCCTTTCTTTAACACAAGAAGCGAAGCAACTGAGAAGCTTCAAACGAGATCTTCCCACTCATAATACCCTCAAAAACAATAAAATACTAAAAAAAACAAAAAAAAGAAAAAAAAAATCTCTACAACAAAATTTTAAACTTTAAAGAAAAAATTGAAGAGAGACATCAGAAGATGGTAAAACCTCCCATGCACATGGGAAAATAAACATTGTAACAATGTCATTTTACCAAACTCTTGTATAAGATTTAAGCAATTCCAATCAAAATCCCCAAGAGTTTTTTCACAGGTTTGGAAAAAAAAAGTCTTAAATTCATTGGAAAAACAAAAGACCCTGAATAGCCAAAAAAACCCTGAGTGAAAAAGTTACACAGGGGGGATCTCTATACCAGACTTCAAACTATACTACAGGCTATATTCATAAAAAACAGCTGGTATGCACAAAAACAGATCTGTTGACCAATGGAACAAAACCGAAGATCCAAACTGAGCACATACAATTTCAGCCATCTTATATTTGACAAGAGGGCCAAGAAGCCACAATGGAGAAAAGACAGCATCTTCAGCAAGTGGTGTTGGCAAAAACTGATCACCACTTGCAGAAGAATGAAATTAAACCCTACCTCTTGCTCTGTACAAAGTCAACTCCAGATGGAATCAAGACCTCAATGTAGACCCCAAACTCTGAAGGCAATAGAAGGAAAAGTTGGCAGCAGACTACAAGACATAGGTGTAGGAAAAGACTTCCTAAATCAGACAGAGCGGCGCAAGAATTAAGGTCAACAATTGACAAATGGGACTCATTAACTCAAAAGCTCTGTACATCAAAAGAAACAATCAAGGAAGTGAAGAGAATCCCACAGAGTGGGAGGAAACCTTCACCACAGATTAATCTGACAAAGCATTGTTTCCAGAATATATAAACTATTCAAAAAAAACAAAGAAGAAAAAAAACAAATGACCCACTCAATAGAGGAAGAAGCTGAACAGAGACTTCACAAGTGAGGAATTAGAGATGTCTGAGAAACACACTTAAGAAGTGTTCAACATCATAATCATTAAGGAAATGCAAATCAAAACCACTTTAGATATCATCTTACTCCAATAAGACTGGCTAGGATAAGAAACAAATGATACCAAGCGCTAGAGAGGTTGTGGGGAAAGGGGAACACTCACCCTGCTGGTGGGAATGTAAACTCGTACAGCCACTATGGAAGCAGTGGGGAGAACCCTTGAAGTCTTGGAATGAATTTACCACCTGACCCAGCCATACCACTCCTAGGCATGTACCCTCAAGACTCACCCACTCGACCCCACCACCGCAGAGATACTTGCACGGTCATGTTTATTTAAGGTCTCTTCACAATAGCAAGGAACTGGAACCAAACCCAAATGCCCCTCAACTGGTGATGGATAGAGAAATGTGGTACATCTACACAATGTAGTTCTTATCAGCAGTAAAGAAAGATCCATCATGAGCTTTGCAGGAAAATGGCTGCACTAGAGACAGCATCCTGAGTGAAGTAACACAGTCCCAGAAAAACAAACGACAATAACCCTCATCTGTGGATGCTAGTGCCATTACCTAGTTGTAAGTATTTCTTTGTGCACGGCCCCTTGAGCTTTTGTCCAAAGCAGTTGGAGTGATGCATATTGGAAACAGTAACAACAAACAATGACAACAAAGGACTGCTTCGAAGACTCGACTGAAACTGAACTTCTGCTCAAAACAGTCATCTTCCACATGAGAGAGTATTGAGAAAGACTGAGAAAGAGATGAAAAGCATGTTTGGCAGAATGCATGAGCTCTGGTGGGGTGGGGGGATGTGGGGACTCGGGTCTAGATTTGATAAAAATATATAAATAAATTTTTAAAAAGTGTACGTTTTGCATGCAGTACCTATGGAGGTCCAAAGAAGGCATCAGATGCCCTGAAACTGGAGTTATAGATGGTTGTTAGCCACCATGTGAGTGCTGGGACTCAAACCCAGGTCCTCTACAAAAACAGAAATGTTCTAAATTGCTGCGCAATTTCTCCAGGCATTTTTAGTAATGCAAATTTGATTTGTTGATTTTCTCTATTTTGTACTTGCCTATGTCATCAATTTCTGGCTATAAAAACTGTAGTTCTTTGATTCATTGTTTTTAGAATTTCCTTTTTCTACATTGTTGGCTTTGATTACCTTGTTTTTTTTCTCCTGTGTTCTTGACATGAAAGTATATAATTCATTGTCAGCCTTTCTTTTCTTTGATACTATTCTGCTAGGAAATAATTATTTTTGTATAATTTATTTATTTTAGAAAACATTTAGTTAATACAATTTAAGCATAACAAACAGCAATGGTATTAATATTAGTGTTGCTAATATAAAGGAAAGGAAAAGGGAAAACTCCTTTTGTTCAAGAGAATAGAATCTCTTGACAGGCAAATCAGTCACCTGGCTAAAGGAAGTCACCACTCCTCAGGAAGTCAGATCCACCTTAAACTATGCTAAAGAGACAACAGGAATAATTATGCCTTTAATGTGAAAAGGTACTTTTCCTTCCCAGAATTCCCAAACCCCTAGTACAGTGTTCCTGAGACATCATGAGGCTTCTTGGGTCTGCCTGCCTTTTTGATTCAGAAACGTGTCACTTTCCCTTTTCCTTTTTCTTCTCTTTCTTTTGGATGTTGGCCTGAGTCTAGTTGTTCATTTTCTGGTAGTTTGGGCTCTGGTCCTTTCTCTAAAGCCCCCTTTCCCCTTTGCCTTGTGGCTTCTTCTCCACATAGCTGACTTCTATTTCTAACTCAAATGACAAGTAACATGGTTCTCTCTGATCCTCTTCTTTATCTCCCTCTTGTGCACAGCTACAAAGATTTGCAGCTTACCTGCTTTGGAGTTGTTTGTTTGTTTGTTTGTTTGTTTGTTTTATAAACTAATCAAATTTTCCTCTAGCTTCTTTTTTAATATGTTCTAAAATCCTTTTATTAACAAGACCCTGGTTTTCCTGGAAACATGTGGTGGCCCTGCTTTGACTACCCCAAATTTTCAGCATTAGGTGCCCTAAAAACTGTAACTCATTGGGTTATACAAAAAATGTCTACTTAGTCTCTACCATAGACAAGGAACTGAAGACACATTGGTAAATGAGACAAGTATTTCATCCTCACGAAGCCTATAGTGAAGGGGATGGTGGATAATCCTCACATATACAAACACATACAGAAGCAGATTCTGGGCATCCAGACCTCTACTGATCACAAACTATTTGCAATCAAGTATTAAATTATTGTAACTTTGTTTTTAAAACAAAGAAGAGCCAATATGAACATCAAGATGCCCCCCCAAATCCATATTTAATACTTCACTATGTGTGGTGGCTTGAATAAGAAGTGTTTCCCACAGGCTCAAATATTGGAACACGTGGTCAGTTGGTGGCACTGTTCTATCTGGGAAGGGTCATGGAGCCTTTAGGAGGTGTGGCCTTGCTGCAGGAAGCACATCACTGGGCCGGGTTTGAGAGTTCATAGCCCCACTTGCTGGGAGCTCTTGAGAATGTGAGCTCTCAGCTTTCTGCTCCAGCTGCCTCTCCTGCCCTGCTGGGCTAGTATTCCTCTGGGACTATAAGCCAAATAAACTCTTCCTTCTATAAATTGCCTTACTCTTGTTGTTTTACCACAGCAACAGAAAAGTAACTAACACAGCTATGCTGGAAAATTATCCCTATAATTTGCATTTTACAAAGGAGATAACCATGATTCACATAGAACAAGAAAACAGGTGTCTGAGCAAGTAATAAATGGAATTTTCAAATAGCATATTCTTCCTAATTCATCAAGACTTCTTACGGAGTCATCTTGTCATGCTCCATGATTCAAAGATACTTGTGCAGGACCAAAACAGCACATACTTCCAGTGAACAATATAACCATTCCAATGGCCCATTGGTAGTAACTAGCATTGCAGGCTTGAATTGCCTTATCAAAATGGAAAGAAGCAATTACTGAAAGACACACAAAGATAATTTATTTACTACAACTATTATTACTGAAAGATGTATAAAGATCATTATATTTACTTCTGTAATTTCTACAATGGTCACAAACAGCATAGAAGCAAATACGAAAATGACTATGTAAAGCTACCAGAAGGAAAACAAAGTGCCAGCCTTAGAGAGCAACTGTAGCTTAGTAGAAAACTCCCATTACATAAAGAAGCATTTCTTGCAGCCTCAAAATGTTAAACCTTGTTATCAACCATCCCCTTTCCTCCTTTCTAAATGGTTCCTTGTTGTGAGCTCCTTTTCATGAATACCCAGCCCTCCCCTGTGAAAATCTCCACAAATAAACAAAAGGCACTGTATGGGAGCCATCCATAAACAAGGTCCTAGCAGGAATTTCTTTCCATAGCTCTGTTGTTTGTCTGCTCAGGGCAGACAACAGACAGTTGACGGAGCTTTGCCTTCAGCAGAGGAAGCTGAACAAAGGAATCCCAGGGCCCAAACTGTTCAAAAACCTTCTGCAAATACTTCAGGGCCAGCGAATTTTCAAAACTTGTGTCTTTTGCTTTAAAATCAAGATGGGCCAAGGACACCAAAAGGGATGCTAGAGGGTTGGGAGAGAATAACAATGAGTAAAGAACCATGAAGAGTTGGCAGACTCCTGGAAGGTTCTGAAACAGGGCTGGGCCACTGGGCCCTGAGGAACATTGAGAAAGGGAGTAACAGGGTTGCATACAATGCTCGCCTCTCTCAGGTTTCTATCTGGAGCTAACTAACAATATGGCACGCAAATGGCAGAAATCTTGCTTTCTCTCTGATCATTTTAGCTTTTATGGTGAGGGTTTAAAAACCCTCCTCAAAGGATGGAGCCTAATTAACACTTTACTAATAACCTGCAAATCACAAACCTGCTGTGGGGAAAAATAAATCACACTTTCTTATAAAATTACCCCCCCAAATGGTCCTAATTAGCTAAAATCAATTAATGAGACATCAAAATAAGCAGATGTAGATTATCAGTGAAAGGTTTAGTCATGCAGGTAGGTCAACTAGAAAAGAAGTGCTGGGTTTGCTTCAGGCAGTAAGTGAAGAGGAAGTTATCAGTGCACAGAATCTGGAGGGCACTCACCACCGCAGAAGCAGCCTTTTCTGTGTTGTACCACCCGCTAGCACAGATGACTTGAGGGGATCTAACTTTGAATGTGCATTAAAACTTGGAGAAATCATGTAGAACACAAATAAACATCTTGCAACTCTCGGTGCTCAGCTGCGCACACATGAGTAAACGCACACATGTGTAACAAACAAGAGGCTCTCTGATGCTGCTTAGGACTTCTTTATGCATTGCTAATTATATTTTCTGTGAGACTTTCATGCCTAGTGGCTAGTAATTGTTTCTTTTAGGACAATGCTCGTTCAAAACTAAGATGTTAAAAGGACAAAGTAATCTGTGCCAAGTAACTCAGCTTGCGGGATGTGACTTAGGTGGTTTCTGTTTTGCCACCATGGTAGTACTTTGATTCTAAGCATAGGACAAATGTAGTGAGATAAACACCTTTATGACCAACATGATCAGGCAGCAGCGACATGCTCACCTCAGCTCACAACGATTGCTTACATGAAATCTAAACTAGCCATAGTTTCATGACTGCCTTCTATTCTAGATCAATTACATTTTTTAATTTAATTTTTATTTATGCTTTGTGCATTTCGTACATCATTTTCCAATTCAGATCAGGCATATTTCCCTTTCCCTTCCCCCCCACCCCACCCCATCCCAGATCATGTATTCTGCCGTAACTGTCTTGAATCTTTCTCTGTTTTGGGGGTTTTTTTGTTGTTTTTGTTTTTGTTTTTCATTTTTTAGCTATAAGTAATAATCCATGAGTACAGGCATCCTTCGTGCAAAACCAATCTGCAGGCTGTTGTGCCCAAACCCCCACAGTCCCACCATCCAGTGGGGGGTGGCAGGTTGTTTGTTCAATCAAGTTGATCAAATGAGCGTCGAGACTACATCGCTGTAGTTTCACCATTCACCCCAATCGCAGCCTTTACATTCTACCACGCCCCCTCTTCCGCAGATTGTTCCCTAGGCTTAGAAAAGGGGCACAGGTGGATGAGAAGTAAAACAGTCCCCTCTCTCTGGAGCTGTTGACTTGGACTCTGGTCAATTCTGGCTGTTTCATTTCATGGGCTGACAGTTTGTCCAGGAGTAACCTTTCGATCCTACTGATGAAGCACAAGCAATTAGATATATAGGTATTTAAGCAGCACTAATAGTTATGGTAGGTTACTTTGGCATAGACACATATGTTTGGATGATATGTTAATCTATGAGTTACATTTTTCCCCCCTGTTAAATATGACAGGGTCTTACTGTGGCTTATAACATCTCCTAACCTGTAGAGGATGTAAGCTTGTGGCATCAGCCATGGGTTATTCTCAATTACATTTTTAATGGGCATTTGAGCTGCTTCTACAGAAGGCACTTCCTCTGATTGCAGCTGAAATCAAGGGTTTCATTAGCTCCTGGATGCTCTGCTCTGCCCTGCCCCTGCAGAGTATCAGGATCTTGGAGGTGTTTACTTAATGAAGGATCTGGAGGCCTCTACTGGTGTTTAAGAAAACATCAGCTGAGACAGAATTATAATCTTCAAAGGAATCTAAACAGACAAGCCCACTTTCCATTGGAACCTCATTTCAAAATCTCAATCGAACCTTTTTTATCACTCTTTTTATGCTGTAAACACTGGCGCGCTGATTATTATCGCTTCCCAATGTCACCTTTCCTAAGTGCCTGGTGTCACTGCAGGCTACCCCATGCCTACCACTCTGACAAATGCCAGGCTGCCTTGCCCACCATCACTGCACTAACTTAGCCTAAAGGTTGTTTTTTCACCCTCTGTCAGCTTATATCACATCTGAACTCACTGTTCTCCGGGGATTAGGAAAGCTTTTCCATCAAACCAGCTGTTTGCTTTTTCCTCCCCCCAGCAATGGCGAAACAGCTTCGTTATAAATTAACAGTGTCCACATCGGATGGGGGGAAATCAGCTTGCTTTATATCTGTTGTATTTCCAGTCTGGTACAAGCGGCGAGCACATAAAACACAGTGAGACACAGCAGGACAGACAGGTAGAGATGATAAAATGTAGAGCAGAGAGACATAAAAGTCATTACAAAACGATTTCCAAACCACACAAGAGGAATAGTGGTGATCACCATTAATTGTGGCCTTACTATGTGTCATGCTTTCAGTAATTTCCTGAAAAATATGAATAGTATGAGACATATCTTTCCATATTCATGTCATATAAAATTCATTATAACATAATGATCTAATCCAACAATTCTTTTCCTGGAAAAAAAACAAAGGAGAAACAAAACAGAGTCAAACAACACAAACAGCAAATTTAATGAATATATAGGCATCTTTGTACCTCAAAATTAAACCCAGGCACAATCTGAAATGCAGGCATAGGAGACCATTTCTGTTGATTCAATTGCAGAATGTCTCAGTTCGCTTCCCTAACAGCAGAGTATGTTTTTAGGAAACTGCTCCCAGAAAAGACAAATACAAGTGAAAGAAGAGAGACATAAGCAGGATGCTACACTAGGATTGGGTCCTGACACCAGCTAGCAGCCTGGTTATATAGGCTTGTTATAGATTGATATTTACCTCCTGAAGATAGGCCAACAGGTATGTCATACCCACAACAGTCCGGAAAATGACTCTGCAGTGTCTCCAGCCCCTTTGGGTGAGGGAGCTCAGTTCACCAAAGGATTTCACTTATGAGTCCTTCATTAGCAGCAAACACAGCAATTTGGGAAGAGATCCAGGGTTCTGAGAGATCTATGGACAAGCTGTCCTAAAACATGTGATGTTTTATGGCATTGAGAATCAGTGATCAACTGCATATAAGACAAAATTTATAACTATGATGTAAAGTTAAAGGTAAACAAGGACTCTTTTGCCATCAATGTATGTCTGAAAAATTGAAGAGAGTTTGCAGTTTTGTTGACTATCCAAGCAGTCTTAGCTACAATTCCATTTTTCCACATGATGATGTGTAACAAAATCAATCTTTCTAATGATGATCTAATAACAACAGGGGTGTTCTTTAGAAAAGAAAGTAAAGTTGACCTTTCAAGTATAACAAATACACAGCTAACTGTCAGTGGCTGTACTTTTGACCAAAGGACCAAAGGAACTTGGGGATAAAATATGTAGGTAGCTCTTACTTTAACTGAACAGTGTAATTCCATTCTAATTTTACTATCTTTTCATGTAAAAAAAAGACCAGAAGTTTGTTATTTGTGGAACTGTAAGGAATGGAATTTTAATGAAAAACAAAAGGAAAGCTAGGATTTCTATAATTTCTCAAGTATTGATCTGAAAATATTAACACTTATGAAAATAACATATTTCACTCATTTGATAGTCAAGCGTGGGTTTATTGTGGCTGACAGTTATCATTTAAGCAACAATGTCACAAAAGATTTCTGGAAGGGTCTTCCATGTCTAAAAGCTGCATGATTCCTCTGGTTCAGATCACAATGCCACCTTGGCTGAGTACTCTTCTGAAGAATGTCAAGCCCCAGACTGGAGTTCAGTCCACAATTCCAGCTAATGGTGCATGACTGAGTGTGATCCTGCATCTGTCATTTCCACGCTACGAGCTGGAGCTTCATCTTCTGTTTCAAAATAAAGCATGAGCACATTGCCTGTCCTGGATGAATATTATGGAGATTAACTAATGTAGATACATGGAAAAGACAGGTACTCGTCTTTACAAATACAATAAAAGAACAGTAAATATATTTTCTAAAGATCCAAAAATGTCACAAATAATTTAATGAAACTCTGTTTTTTTATTAATCTTACAGAAAGCTTTCTGAACTTAGCTGTCTTGAAAATTCCAGTGTAAGGGAGAGTTCTTTCATTCAGAGCTGGTCATCATTATCATTAAAACTACTTGAAAAGTTTAAAAACAGTATTAACTATATTTCTCCTAAGCAAAGGAAGATAAAAATTTCATTTTATTCAATTTTTAATTTTTACTTTTATTTATATATATGAGTATATGTCTATGAGAATGTATGCTACATGTGTGCAGATACTCTTGGAAAACAGAAGACGGTGTCAGGTCTCTCAGAGCTTGAGATACAGGCATTTGTGATTCAGCAAATATATGTGCTGGGAACCACACTAAGGCCCACTGGAGGGAAGCAACTATTCAACTGCTGAGCCATCTCTCCAGTCCCTAATTACAAATTTAAATACTATGCAAGATACATCATATATATAATATATATATATATATAATATATATGATGTATCTTACATAGTATATAATATATACATATATATCAGGTAATGTTTTAGCTACTTTTTTAAAAATAAAAATCAAATCTCAGTTTATAAATGTCTAAAAAAACTAAAGGATGGGCAGGACAAAGATATGAAAATGGTAATTAAAATAATTATAAAAATTTGGAGGTTTTGCTTCTTATTTAAATGAACTACTTTGATAGACATCATTAAAATTTTTATCATAATTTAAGACTATAATGTTTAAATGCCTTCACTTTAGAGCACCCATAATTCAAAATATTGTCATTCAAGTGTATACTAGCTTATCCTCAACCTTGGAGCTAATTACTAACTACGAGATGCTTTAAGTTTTATTGGCAAAGTAAGAATATATGTCAGAAGAAGACCTGCAGAAACAAGACCTGGATGTATATGGGCACTAAGACAATCTAGAAGAGTCAGTAATCTATACCCAAGCTATGTGTTCAAAGATACTCTGAAACAAAACTTGTCACAGAAATTACAAGAAGCAAAAAGCCTAGAGGCTAATATCACAAGAAAATTCAGCAAAACATCTAAGAAAAATGATAAGAGATTGAATCTAACAAGTTTAAAAGGCATACTACATCATGACTGAGTGTTTATGCCAGAAATGAAACGTTAATTTAACATTCAAAAAAGTGATCAAAGTCCTTCAGCATATTAAAAAAAATTAAATATGTATAATCATTTCAACAGATGTTGAAAAACATTGATGAAATTCGACACATGCCCAATTTAAGAAGAGGAAGGAAAAAACACATCGAACTAGAAATAAAAAGAAACTGCCCAACCTGATAAGTGTATTTTCTAAAATTCAAGAGCAAATATGTTACCTGATAGTAAGATCATGACCCTGAATGACAGTCAGTGAGAACTTGGATCTCAAAATTTGAAAACTTTGGCTGTTCAAGAGCTAGCCTGGGTGACTGCTGGTTCTGGTTAGAGACAAATCAGTCCCTTTCTCCTAGCATTCCCTCTTGTCACCAACACACACAACAACCACAGATAGGCTCTAAAAAGTGAAGAAAAAGACCTGAGATTCTAGGATCAACAGCAAGATGAATTCCCTCTTTTCCTTATTGCTTCTCATGGTTCCTAGTCAGGACTCTGTAAAAGCCTCCAGTCTAGAACTGCTGATGGACACCCCCACACACACCACCCCCTCACACAAAGCAACCTGCTCTCCAAGAAAAGCCCATTCTTTGAGTAAAATAGCAGAAAAGGGTTCATTGCTAGAACAGAAGACCTTTTGTCAATATCCATATATTCAAATCAAATACTTATGGAAAATCTCCCCAACATACATTGGAATTCTTATATTGGCTCAAGAAAGGAGCTGATCTTCCATCCCCCACTTCTACCAACTCATTCTCCTCACATACCTGAACAAACAAGCCAGTCAGTAATGCTCTAGGATCACCACCCATGGGACATAAGGACAAGGAAAAAGATGTTCTTCCATCTCCTACATGACTAGGGCTGGCAAAGCCCCACCACCCCCTGCGAGACTAGGGCACCAAGGCCAAGTGTGAAGTTGGACTTCCCTCTCCTGATCAGCACAGGCAGGAAGAATCCCAACTGTCCTGCCCAGAGAGCACAGATAGGATCTAGCAGTGGCAACAGAAGACGTAAACAGTGAGAGGTGAGGCTCACCACACTCTGCCTTATAGCACCACCTCAATATTGCTGGGCTCAGTTAAGACCTGAGTCTTACCTCAGTTCACAGCAAGAAGCACATAGAGTAGTGACAGACAGCATTAACCTACACTTCACTACACCTTCTTGCCTGTCCAAGTGTTAGTAAGATTTTGTGAGAAGTTGACTTAACATTCAGTGACAAATGTTGGTCTAAGCAATGTCCTATTATCCTGGCAAGGCAGGAAAGTGAGAAACTAAACTCTTCTCTACCTCTGCAACAAAACATTGTAGGTCAGCATCCCCACACTCCTATAGTAGAAAGGTAAAACAAAAGCCCACTCAGCCTTTGTGAAATATTTCATCCAGGGAAATTCACACTTTAAAAGAGTAAATGAAAACAGACAATCCACAGGTGCCAAACTGGAATGAATCAGATGCCGAAATTATTGAACAAAGACATTAAAGGCTCCATTATAAAAATCTAAGAAGCATTTAGGAACTCTTCTGAAATAAATGAAAACACTATAAAATGTCAGAAAAATGGCATATTAAAAACAGGAAAATTTAAAAAATACAAAATGGAAAAATAAAATATAAAAATAGTTCAGGATGCATACAATTCAAAAATAAAAAGAACAGAATCACTGAACATGAGAACAAATCAGTAGAATTTATCCAGTATGAATAACACTGGAGAGAATAAATAAGCTGAAAAAAGTTAATAGAATGACTAGGATCTACACAATTAAGGCAGACAGAGCTGAAAGTCACATCATCTGAGATCCAGAACAAGAGACCAGATGGAACTTGAAAAACAGTACATTCAAGAAAAATAATGATTGAGACTCCTTAATTGGGAAAATGCATAAACTTCAGATTCTGGAGGGCAAGAAAACCTCAAGAAGGATAAATTCAAATTCATGCCAAGATCTATTATAATTAAGTTTCTGAAAGTCAAAAACAAAGGCATATTTTTAAATAACTTACTTACAGATGACCACCTATTTGAATGACAGTAATTTCTCTTTTGAAACCATATGGCCAGAAAAAAAGTGGCTCCACAATTTTCAAGAACTAAAAGGAAGAACTGTCAATCATGAATTTTACATATGGATAAAAATATCCTTCAGGAATAAAAGGGAAGTTAACATATTCTCAGGCAAAGGAAAGTTAAAATATTTGTTTCTAGTAAGTCAATCTGACAGAATAGCTATTGGAGGTTACCAAAATAGAAACATAATGATAAAAATGATTGAATCAAGCTTATGACACAACTCAATATTGCACAGAAAATGGTAAGATATTATACATTAGTGAGGAAGTAAAGAAGACTAAAGAATACTTCTATACTTCATTTGTAAAAGTAAAACATTGGTATCAGTTGACTATAATCAATGAGACATCTATACTGTAAAATCTAGAGCAGCCACTAAGAAAGTAATATACTACATACTTGTAAAGCACTGTAAATGATGGCATGAATTAAAATGTTCATGTACCTCCAAATAATCCAATAGAAGAAAAATCAAGAAACAAGAGTCAAAAGGAAGACAAAACAGTAAAACAGCACATTAAGGCCTACTATAATAACTGCAGGTACACCAAAGTTTGTCAATCTCACTAGATGTAATTTTTTTAAATTTATTTTTTATGTGTATGAATGTACTGTCTGCATGTAGGTTGGTGTACCCATGTCGTGCAATGCCACGGAGGTCAGAAGGGGGTGTCAGGTTTCCCTGGAACTGGAGTTAAAGACGGTTCTTAGGTGCCATGTGGGTGCTGGGGATTGAACCCGGGTCCTCTGCAAGAGCAGTTGGCACTCTTAACCACTTGGCCAGCTCTCCAGCCCCTAAATGTAAAATTTTAAAAAACACATAGTCACAGACTTAAACATTGGCAGACTCTTGAAGACTATCTCTGGGTATTTGATGAACTCAACCATCATATTCAAAACATGGGAGGAATCCTAATATTCATTTTCTTAATTTTTTAATATGGATTTTATTTCAATTTTTATAAATATTTTAATTTTTATTTATCTTTTATGTGTATGAGTGTACTGTCTGCATGTAGGTCTGTGCGCCCATGTCCTGCAATGCTGCGGAGGTCAGAAGAGGGCGTCAGATTCCCCTGGGACTGGAGTCAAAGACGGTTCTCAGCCACTGTATGGGTGCTGGGGATTGAACCCGGGTCCTCTGCAAGAGCAGTCGGCGCTCTTAACTGCTAGGCCATCTCTCCAGCCCCAATTTCTTAATTTTTTTTAAATTAAGAGAAACAACAAAATGGGAAAAATAAATTGAGATGTTTAATAAAAAGTAAAACAAATAGCTAAAGAATATATAAAATGGTTCTCAATCTGGTTCCTCATTGGAAAAAAGAAAATTAAAATCCTAGTGAGATATCACTAACTACCCACAAGAATAGTTAAGGTCAGAGAGGCAGACAGCACTAAAGCAGCAAGGAACACATCTAGCACCCAGATCTTGGTTTCAGCACCATCATACATAAAAGAAACCAGGGCTACTCAGACACCTGATTGATTCTAAGACTATGAAAGGAAATATAGACAAAATGAATCTAGCACATTCATAATGTCAGAAAGTAAAGAACTTCACACAACACACACACACACAACACACACACACACAGTTTGTAAGGATGCTAATGGCACACAGGTGCCAACTTGAATGAGCTGTTAGTGGCCCTAGCTAGAACAATTTGAGCAATAAAATAAAGTGGTATTGGATTATAACTCAAAGAATAAAACATATTATCTATGAGTCCATATTGACATAAGTAAATAACTGATAAATAAACAAATTAGAGCTAAGAGTTAGCCTCCCAAACAGAAGAATTATATGAAAATTATGTAAGTATTCCATTCTCAAGGAAGTCAAATCCAATTCTCCATTCTCTAAGCATAAGTTATATGCCCCAAATGGCCCAGCATGAAAAGAGGGAGCAGTTTAAAAGTAACTCTAGAGTGCAGAGATCTAGCAAACTATTTCAACCAGGTGACCAAGGTTAGCATCAGCAGTTTAAGTCACACTGATAATGTATGTCCTTCACATAATGTGAAGAAAATGGCTTGAGACCTGTACTCTCAATCTAATCACAAAGAAACAGTAGATAAGTTCAGAAGCCTTGCATGAAGGATGGTTTCTCTCATTACTGTGAACTTGGCAATCAGCAAAAGGCCCTCAGCTGCCCCCTCAGCTGGTCCATTATGTATTTTCAGGAATTGTACACGGGCAAAATAATCAGTGGTAAGAACAGCCAGAAATGATGGCATTGGTCCTCGAGACTTACAGAACCTAAGCTGATGAGGATCAGATGTGCATCATCTGACCTGTCATTTGAGAAGGACATTCCCCCCATTAGCCACTTACAAACCACTCCTAAATCAGCTGTCTGTCAGGATGGACCTTGGACAAAAGTCTTCCATTTTCTTGCTGTGTTGGCTTTTCTAATAAAGTCATACTCCTTGCCCTCAACATCTCTCAATTTAATTGGCCATTTTGTGTATAGCAGAGTGATTTTGTTGGGTCTGGCAACAGTTCTAATAGGAGAACATTTAATAAAGATCTAAGGGGAAAAGCTTCATTCAAAACAGACAGGTTCATCAAAAGCAAGGCAGTTCTGAGAATTGTTAGAGCTAAGAGGACACTACAGGGGTGTTACATTACAGCTAAACTTAATGTGATATCCTGGGATCTTAGAGTAGAGAGGAAGGAAGAATATCATGTCAAGGTCACAGAAACCCAAGTAAAGAAAGATGGACTTTAGGGAGCAACATATTTGTTGTAACAAATGCACCGTAATAATTTAAGATGTTAATAGGTGTCTAAGTGTTGAGTTTATTGAAATTGTTCTATCTTTGTGATTTTTTTCTGTAAGTCTAAGACCTTTCTAAAACCACATTTCATCTTTTAAAAATGGACTGACAGCATGAAATGTCAGTAAAAATATGAAGCAACTCAAACACTGATTTGATTTGAATATAAATGGGTTCAATGAATTTGGAAAACCATTCTTCAGGATGGACTAAAGCTAACTAAATATCAGCTTATATTACAGGCTGGAGTGTCATTATTAGGTATTTTCCCAAAGAAATGACTATATGTGTTCACCAAAACTTTTGACCACAATATTCAAAGCAGCTTTATTCTTAATAATAAAAAATGAAAAACTTTTTTAAGATAGCAGACAGAATGTAGGTATAGTTTGCTAGAATCTCCAGAGAATACACTGGGGAAAGTTGGTAACAGAATCAGAAGAAATACAATAATGCCAAAAATCTACAGTGTTCATAGCAAAGAAAAACAGGGGTCTTTACAGAGAACAAAAAGATCCAGAGCTGTCTCAGAGGGTTTGGCACAGGCGGGGCCCAGTGAAAGGGACTGCAAAAGTAGATAAACAGAGCAAAGTCCAAATTAAGAAAGAGAGCTGAAGAAGACCTACAAAATAATAGATGTGGTACCGAGATATTTCATTTTAAAGAGCAAAAAAGGAGAGGAAAGAGAATAAGTCGTGTGTGAGCATCAGAGGGAGAGAAGGCACTGGGAAAACCCTCTCTTCCCAACATTCCATCAGAGTAGCAGAGAGAAGCCATTTACAAAAGATCGCTGCACACACCTTGGCCACCCTAAACACTCCCTGAACAACATGCTCCATGAGCACAGAGCAAGTGTCACAGGATTACATGTGAGACCTGGCCAACAGAGTCTCTCTAAAGAGTAGGGAAGGAATTTTGAGATGGCCTAGCGGTTAAGAGCGCCAACTGCTCTTGCAGAGGACCCGGGTTCAATCCCCAGCACCCACATGGCAGCTGAGAAGCGTCTTTAACTCCAGTTCCAGGGGAATCCGACGCCCTCTTCTGACCTCCATGGCATTGCATGACACGGGTGCACAAACCTACACACAGACAGTACATTCATACACATGCAAAAACAAATAAAAAGATCCAAATCTGAGCACATACAATTTTAGCCATCTTATATTTGACAAGGGGGTCAAGAAGCCACAATGGAGAAAAGACAGCATCTTCAGCAAGTGGTGTTGGCAAAACTGGATCATCACCTGTAGAAGAATGAAATTAAACCCCTACCTTTCACCCTGTACAAAAGTCAACTCCAGATGGATCAAAGACCTCAACATGAAACCCCAAATTCTGAAGGCGATAGAAGAAAAAGTTGGCAGCAGACTACAAGACATAGGCATAGGAAAAGACTTCCTAAATCAGACAGCAGCTGCACAAGAATTAAGGTCGACAATTGACAAATGGGACCTCATTAAACTCAAAAGCTTCTGTACATCAAAAGAAACAATCAAGGAAGTGAAGAGAAATCCCACAGAGTGGGAGGAAACCTTCACTGCAGATACATCTGACAAAGCATTGATTTCCAGAATATATAAACTACTCAAAAAACAAAGAAAAAAGAAAACAAA
>VZQC01008322.1:129101-166613 GCA_009823505.1 Rhizomys pruinosus | reverse complement strand
TCTCTCTCTCTCTCTCTCTCTCTCTCTCTCTCTCTCTCTCTCTCTCTCCCTCTTTCTCTCTCATAATTTCTTTTTCTTATCTTTTTATTCCCTCTGTGCTTTTCCTTTTTCATTTTCCTTTTGATGGTCTTTTCAAAACACCTAAAAAAGAAAAACAAAAGCATAGGCTTTCTGCATATCTTTACACCATAAAAACAAATAAGGAAATCATGACTGCTAACCAAACACCTTAGGAGATACTTGAAAGAATCCTTCAGAGTGAGGAGAAAGTCAACCCTAATCATCAGGCTACAGGAAAGGCTACCCATGCTAGAACAGTATATGAGCAGATGAATAATAGAAAACCACCACAAGATCAACAACAACAACAACAACAACAACAACAAAGCTGGGTTCTGGGCCGGTGAGATGGCTCAGTGGGATTGCTACCAACCCTGATGACCTGAGCTCAGTCCCTAGAACCTACATGGTAAAAGGAGAGAATTGACTTCCACAAGTTGTCCTCTGGCCTGCGTGTGTTTGTGTGTGTGTGTGTGTGTGTATGTGTGTGTGTGTGTGTGTGTGTGTGTGTGTAAAGACACAACCTTAAGATTAAAGAATGGTCAATGGCCTGCCAAGAAAACTGAACTAGAAAGAAAATAGGTGTCACTGTTCTAACTGAAATAAAGACTACAAACCAAATTAAGCAGAGGATATTTAAAAAAATGCGTCACCTCCTACTGGTTAAGAGAACAACCCATCGCATAAATGAACTCAGACTCACAGAAGGTCCCTATAAAACCCAACATTCTTTTAAGATAAAAACACCAAAAAACTAGAAATCACAGATTCTACCTTTTTAGCACATCCTACATAAAATCACACGGTAAGCTATGACATGTGTAGTTCTCCTGCGTCAACCACAGCGGTAACAAGAATGAACATGAGAAAGCCTACAAATCACTAAAACCACACCTCTCAGGACAAACCAAGGCAACACTGGGTAAGATTCTCTGAGACCTGATAATTCATCTGTAGAATCTTAAAAGCAGATGAACCCCGTAATCTAATCTTGAGCTATCTGCCAATCTTTTAGGAATCTTGATTATCAAAATGATCTGGTGTGTGTGGGAGGGAAGATCCAGTTTGAATTAGGGGCTAGTTTTCAGCTAGCATCCCTCAGGACACAACATGAAAGTCATGAGGTTCCTCTGACCCTGCCCCATGAGGGAGCAGCTTGTGGCCCAGGCATATGATACTAGGCAGGGCAGCAGCATACAGGGGCATGAGACTGGGGTCTGCGAATTGCTCTGAGAGATGACGTCATTTTACTTACAAAAGTAATTTGCAGCATGCAATAAAGTGAATTGTCCTTTACCAACAACATGTCAAATTCCTGGATCCGTTATTTTGCATGTATACTGGCTGGAGCAGGCCTGGATTTCAAGTGCCGGGGGCTAATGGGTTAGAAGGGTATCAATCAGATCACTAACCTGGTAAACTAGTGTGGGATTGGACAGAGACTAATCAAGTCACCAACATGTGGAGTGGATTGTGAGTGGGTGTAGGCTGAAGATAGACCATCAGCCGTCAGCCTGAAATGCCTGTCTAGATGCCAACAGTTTCTGGGCAGGTGGGATAGCATGGCCAGATGGGAAGTGTTCCTCTTCCCAGGCTAAGGACCTGAAAGGAACAGTAGTCACTCAGGTCGGGTTATGAAAGTAACAAACTGACCTCTACAGGAAGTGGCCACTGCTTCCCTTCCCTTAGCAGGACTATACTGTACCTGCTCAGAGCAAGAGAAGGTTCCTACATGCGCATGTGCGCGTGCACTTGTGTATGCCTGTATGATTTGCTTGGAAAAATGGTATCTGATCTGACAAAGCATTGATTTCCAGAATATATAAACTACTCAAAATACAAAGAAGAAAGAAAGCATATGACCCACTCAATAGATGGAGCAAAGAGCTGAACAGAGACTTCACAATTGAGGAATTAGAGATGGCTGAGAAACATCTTAAGAAGTGTTCAACATCACTAATAATTAAGGAAATGCAAATTAAAACCACTTTAAGATATCATCTTACTCCAATAAGACTGGCTAGGATCAAGAAAACAAATGACACCAAGTGCTGGAGAGGTTGTGGGGAAAGGGGAGCACTCATCCACTGCTGGTGGGAATGTAAACTTGTACAGCCACTATAGAAAGCAGTGTGGAGAACCCTTGGAAGACTTGAAATGAACTTGCCACCTGACTCAGCCATACCACTCCTGGGCATGTACCACAAGACTCATCTTACCGCAGAGAAACATGCACAGCCATGTTTATTGCAGCTCTCTTCTCAATAGCAAGGAGCTACAACCAACCCAAGTGCTCCTCAACTGGTGAGTGGATAGAGAAAATGTGGTACATCTACACAATGGAGTTCTATGAAGCAGTAAAGAAAGATGACATCATGAGCTTTGCAGGTAAATGGCTGGAGCTAGAAGATATCATGCCAAGTGAAGTAACACAGTTCCAGAAAAAAACAAATGACGAATGGTATCCCTCATCTGTGGATGCTAGCACCAATTACCTAATTGTATGTCAAACTGAGCAATGTCAATGTGATCTGAAAACAACTGTGCTCTTATATTGTGAATCCCTTAAAAAAATAATAAATCAAAAAATGGAAAAAAAAAAAAAAGAAAAAGAAAAATGGTATCTGAAATGCAGTACTCCAAACTGCTAAAAGAGCTCTGAGATAGCATAGCAGGAAAAAGCCAACATGCCTTACCACCTGAGTTTGGTCCCTGGAAGCCACAAGGTAGAAGGAGAGAACTGATTACCACAGACCTCCACACAAGCACAGTGGCAAGAAAATAAATAAATAATAAATAAATAAATAAATAAATAAATAAATAAATATTTAAAGGGAAACCTCCAGGAAAAATGTTGAGTTGGTCAAAGGAATATCTTTTTAGATTGCTTCTGACTTAAATTGTTTCATAACATTACTTTTTTAAAATTTTAGAGCACGTCAGGAAGTATAAAATGCAGGTAGGACTCTCTCTTTTGTGGCTCACTGTAAGAAAAATGTAAGTTGACCTCAGTAAATTTAACATTTTCAGAAAATGTTTTCTTACAGATATGCACAAAAAGAATTTCTTTTAACTATACACTCTCTACAAACTGTACAACCCAAACCCATGCACAGACATAAAACTCCTGACTCTGACTTTATCTCTAGCAAATACTAACCTCACAGGTGATATAAATAGCAGGCAAAGGAAGCTTGTGAAGGCTAAAATAGCAAAGAGAGTTCTTCAGACAATAAAAATAGCACAGTAAGAGAACTGAGAGCATTCATGAGAAATGTACCTATCCATTACAATAGTTCGATTTACATCATGCTACTCTTTTAACATAATGAAGCTAGTGTTGTATCATGAGATAGTCTCTCCACATATCTAAGCTTTAAATGTTTCCTAATATCAGCCTCCTTGTCTTTATCTCCAACGATTATGTCTCACAAGTTGCTTCACAGATAGAGATGATCTTTCTTTGCTTAGATCAAAGCACTCCAAACTAAGCAGTTTGATCTCCCTATGTATCTGACTGCAAACTGTGTATCTAATCCTGTACTTTATAAGTACAGCAATCTTATAATAGACCTGCTGAGCATAAGTGGACAGCTTAACGCACACAGCCTATGAATCGTCATATTAATTACTTTTAGTCCTGAAATATGCAGAGAGGGGAAGTAATTAGATGGAGGTCAGAATCTTGGCTCTCCAACTTACCAAGAGGACATCAACTTCAACAGTCACTTAACCTCTTAAGAGTGTCAGTTTGCTTATCTGTAAAGTGAGGATTAAGTATTTACTTCACAAAGTTTCCTTTGTGCCTTAATGAGATACAAAGAACTTGTGAAAGCACTTACTCAGTGCTGAGCACATAATAAGCCAACAATAAGTGCTAATTAATTTCAAATTTGATCTGGAAAGGAAGTGCATTGTGGGATATTATATTGTATTAAAAGACTGCAGACAGGACTATGACTGTGCTCCATGTCCTATACGGCAGCCGGCAGCTTTTGTTAAGTGGTATATGAGGAAAATTTCAACCTGCCTCTTGGCTTCTTAAGAAAAGTTCTCTTTGATATATGCACGGCCATATTTATTTCAGCTCTCTTCACAATAGCAAGGAACTGGAACCAACCCAAATGCCCTCAACTGATGAGTGGATAGAGAAAATGTGGTACATCTACACAATGGAGTTCTATGCAGCAGTAAAGAAAAATGACATCATGAGCTTTGTAGGAAAATGGCTGGAGCTAGAGGACATCATGCTGAGTGAAGTAACACAATCCCAGAAAAACAAACGACAAATGGTATCCCTCATCTGTGGATGCTAGTGCCAATTACCTAGTTGTAAGTATTTCTTGTGCACAGCCCCTTGAGCTTTTGTCCAAAGCAGTTGGGAGTGATGCATATTGGAAACAACAATAACAACAGAAAGGACTGCATCAAAGATCTGACTGAAACAGTGAACTTCTCAATACAGTCAACTTCCACATGGAGAATATTGAGAAAGACTGAGAAAGAGATGAAAAGCATGTTTGGCAGAATGCATGAGCTCTGATGGGGTGGGGAGATTGGGGGGACATGGATCTAGATTTGATTTAAAAATATATAAATAAATTTTAAAAAAAGAAAAGTTCTCTTTATTTTTTATTTTTTTTTACATTTTTATTTTTTTTATTGATGCTTTGTGCAGTTCACACATTATTTTCCAATTCAGTTCAGGCACATTTCCCTTTCCTTCCCCCCACCCCCACCCCATCCCAGATTCATGCATCTGCCATAAATGGTCCTGCATCTTTCAGTTTTTTTTCATTTTTTTTAGCATTAAGTTGATCATTCCATGAGTACAAGCATCCTCGTGCAAAAACCCAATTGACAGGCTGTTGTGCCCAAAAACCCACACAGCCCCACTCCATCCCGTGGGGGGTGACATGTTGTTGTTCAATCAAATGAGTTTGATCAAATGAGTGTCCAGGACTACATTGCTGCGGTTTCACATTCACCCCAATCGCAGCCCTTACATTCTACCCCGCCCCCTCTTCCGCAGATTGTCCCTAGGCTTAGAAAAGGGGCACAGGTGGATGACGAAGCAAAAACGTCCACTCTCTCTGGAGAGCCTGTTGACTTGGACTCTGCTCATTTCGGCTGTTCCTTTCATGGGTCTTACAGTGTGTGTCCAGAAATAACCTTTCCCTCCTACTAATGAAGCACAAGCAATTAGATATATAGGTATTTTAAACATCACTAATAACGTGATGGGTAGGTATTTTTGGCATAGACACATATGTATGATTATGTTAATCATGAATTCCCATTTTTTCCCTGTTAACTATGACAGGTTCTTACTTGGCTTATAACATCTCCAAACCTGTAGAGGATGTAAGCTTTGTGGCATCAGCCACTGGGTTATTCCTCTAAGGAGCGAGCCAATCGCCAATTAGATTGGGAATATACAGGCCACATGGCTGCTTCTGCTGACAGTATTTCCAGGCAGGTGAGTGGTAGCTGGTGCTTGGCGGTGGAGGTCTTGCTTGACTCAAGGAGACCCGTATTTGCTTTATTGGTTTGGTGGGCTTTGCTAACACTACTCTTTGGCATTCCAGAGGCCCTCTGTACACTTGCATGTGCGTGGTCTCAATACATCCCTCCCATGTTTGATGTCAGGTCTTCGGCAGCAGCGCCTTATTGACTTCCTCCCTGCAGGTATCCCAACTTAGAGCCAAGGAGCCCTTTACCCTTTTGTGGGGCCTTGGATCCCCTGGCCAAACATCCCCCTGGTAGAACAATCCAATGCTGATGTCAGAGCTCCTCATTAATCTACTTTGCCTAAGTGCATAGCCCAAGGACTTTAGTCTTATATTTGGTTCTGAAAAGAGACTACTCCTTTTCATAGTTCTTATGTCTATTAGTCATTAAAAGAAAGGCAGTTTTACCGGGTTTTAGAGATTGATTACCTCTGTAATAGTTGTCTCCAGTTTACAGTTGGAGGAAAACCTCATCATCATCATATTTCTCCTTGTTCTATGGGGGGGAGGCAAAGAAAGTCTCTCATATCAAAACTTTGTGGCACCTAGAAGTAAGTTTCATTAGGACTCATTTATAAATAGTTGTTACCTGTAGGATCCACAGAAGGGTTCAATGTTTATGTCAATCTGAGGCTTTTCTTCTTTCAATGTTCGACGGCCAACCTTTCAGTTGGCACTATAATTTGTACATCCTACTCATGCAAAGCTGTATCTTTTTCTTTCTCAGCCTTAAGTTGGGTGACATTTTATCTATTGGAACTAAAACACAAATCTTTTTCCCACAGTTAGTTTTAAGCATTTGAATTGCAAGGTTTTTGACGAAAGGTTTACATGTCTTTCTGTCTCCCCCTCTTTTTTTAACCCATGCAGTCCCGCAACTGACAGTTGTATTATACATACTATAGGTCGAGTCAACGGCACTAGATTTCATCAAATTCACCTCCAGTCGTTCTTGTTTGGGGTGACTATATATGATTATTGGGAGCAAACTTAATTTTTACGATTAAGTCTTCTTAAAGAGAATGCTAACAAAGTTGACATATCGCTAACAAAAGAGAATTCACTAAGAAATTTGTTTATGTTCACGTCCCACAAGTTTATTGCTCTAGAGATTTTATGGTAAAAACACTGTGGGCAAAAGGCAATTATACTCTCCAATTTAACTCAGATGCATTCATTTTTATCAGAGCTCTGTAAACCAATGTTGTTTAAATTACCATTTTTTTTTTTTTTACTTTTACTAAGTTCTAAAATACCAGGTATCATGTAGACAAGGTGTTAGGCAAAACGTGGTACTTGTTGACTCCGTCATTAAAATATAGCCTTAATTGAATATATCACCATCCATGTCCCTCTCCCACCCCTCCCCCTTCCCAATGTCCACATTATCAGTCATTGTTCTGAATGCCATGTTCTTTCTGGTTGTTCTTATTTCTTCACCTCTCCATGAGAAATACTTTATATCTTGTGGGTTTGGTTACGGTAAGCGATCAACATATGAAGCAACACCACTTGGTCGTGTTGTTTCTCTGGGACTGTGTTATGATACATAATATCTTCTAGCTCCATCCATTTACCTGCAAAGTTCATGATGTTGTCCCTCTTTACCGCTGCATAGAACTCCATTGTAATACATAGTACCACATTTTCTCTAGTCCACTCATCAGTAGAGGGGCACCTGGGCTGGTTCCAAGTTTTGACTATGTGAACAGAGCTGCCGGCATAAAATACTGTCATGTCTCTTTTGCAGTACGATGTGTGCTTGTGGTGATATACCCAGGAGTGGTTATGACTTGGGGGTCAAATGGAAGAGCTCATTTTAAGTCTTTTAAGGGTCTCCACACTGCTTTGGTCCTAGTGGCTGTACAAGTTTCATCCCACCAGCAAGGATGAGTGATCCCCTTCCCATGCAAACCTCTCCAGCACTTGGTATCCATTCGTGTTCCTGATCCTAGCAAGTCCTTATTGAGTAAGTGATAATTCAAGTGGTTTTAATTTTGCATTTCCCTAATTATCAGAGATTGTTGCACACCTTCTTAAGATTTTTCTCAGCCAGTCTCTAAATTCTTCCTCCTCTGTGGAAGGTCTCCTATTTCGATCTTTGCTCCATCTTTTGAGTGATCATTGTTTTCTTTCTTCTTGTTTTTTGAGTAGCTTTGTATATTCTGGAAATTAATGCTTTGTCAGATGTTGTCTGCTGGTGAAGGTTTTCACTCCCACTCTGTGGGTTTTCTTCTTCTCATTTCTTTATTGTTTTCTTTGATGTACGAAGCTTTTGGTTTAACTGAGGCCCATTGTCAATTGTCGATCTTATCTGTTCTTGTGCACTGCTTTCCGATTTAGGAAGTCTTTTTCCTACACACCTATGTCTGGTAGATCTGGCTGCCAATTTCTCTTACCTTTTATCAGCACCGTCCAGAGTTTTGGTGTTTCAGTTGACGGTCTTTGGTCCATCTGGGAGTTGACTTTTGTACAAGTGGAGAGTAGGGGTTAGATTTCAATTCTTCTCAAGTGGGTTGATCCAGTTTTGCCAACACCACTTGCTGAAGATGCTGTCTTTCCTCCATTGTGTCTTCTTGGCCCCCTTGTCAAATATGAGCGGCTGACATTGTATGAGCTCAGGTTTGGATCTTCAGTTTTATTCCAAGAGTTTCTTCACAGGCTTGGAAAAAAAATCCTCAATTTCATTTGGAAAAACAAAAGACCCCGAATAGCCAAAGCAACCCTGAGAGAAAAGTTCTCTTTAATTTCATGCTCACTTCCTATAATTTAACTAACATTAAAACTGTGGCAGACAGCTAGCTAGCAGGAGAAAGTAAGTGCTGGATACAGAGGGGAGGAATGGACAGCAATTGAAGCCTGGAGAAAGAAACAGAGCCCAAAGCATCTGCTCCATTATCTGTCTCACTCAAGGACCACATGTGCCTGGGTTGCAGCACCTGTAAGCGTGCATGCAAGGAGTTCCTCAGGTAGAGAGGTGTGTTGCCAATTTGCTGGCGTCCCAGCCCTGGCTCTGAGCCCTGAAAAGCTTGAGCTAGTGAACTTGGCAATATATCAGTTCAGGAAGGTACAGAGAGGCGCTCTGTGCTTAATGCTGTCCCAGAAATCGGACTGGGTTTGCCAGACTTCATTAGTTTGCAAGTTGAACTGGCTTGGTCTTGCATAACCTTGATTTAAAATGATGATGAATGGGCCTGTTTCTTCAGTGGCAAGGGAGGAAAATGTAAAGAAAATAAATTCTCTTAGAGGATGGATGAACTCCTTCCTGGATCGAGCTTCCCTGTAACAGACAGCAGGAAACAGTGTAACCAGCATGCAGATAGCTGAATCACAGATGTTCCAAGGCTTCGTGTCCACCGTGATGTCATCTCACGCCTTCCATGACGTCATTTGCACGTCGTCACTTTCCCGATACAGAAAGTACAAGCATGGAAAAGCATAGTGATTCTTTCCTCAGCATTAACTACATGCCAAGAATTGCCACCTTGTCACTTCCAATTCCCCAATGGATAATAATAAAGTGACTGGTGATGAAAAGAGAACAGGCCCAGCCCTGCCTGTCTAACAGGCTTGTGATGCAATACCTTCAGGCAGCGGACGTGAACTAGTGCTGCTTCTAAGAGGTTATTTCTCAAGTGTTTTCTATTTTCCTTATTTTCTGGCTAGAATTTAGACCTGTGCAACAACAGAAATGCATCATCTGGCTGGCGAAGGACCTGATGAAACTCAGGTTTCATGTGTTTGCCCAAGAGCAATAGTGGATATTTTGAAGGAGCTGACAAAGAAAAAAAAAATGAGAATATCTGCTGTTAATAAAGACAATGTATATCACAGGTCAAATTCATGAAGATGTTTCCACACATCCAAAGTGCTATGACTTCATTCAGAACACTTACCATTAGTTAATAGGTAGATAGATGATTCCAAATTAGTACAGCCAGGGACATATGTTAGATTTATTCCACTTGTGGAAATCAGAAAAATGTGCAGTAAAAATAAAAACATTTGCTATCTACATCCAGCCAAAATGGAAAAACAGGGGCCAGATTTAAGTACCAGCCTTAAGCAGCAAAAGTAGACAAAAGGAGCAGGAAAATACATAGAACAATGATTTTCAGACACTGGACCTTAGAACACAATTGTCCTTAAGAGAGAAGAAGCAAATATGTCGAGCCCTGTGGTCACCTTGGACTTGTGGTTTGGAATTGCCAAACAGACTTCCTGAATCTAGATATAGAGATGGAGCTGCAAGGAGACCCAGACACTATATTTCATAGGGAAGGATTTGAAGTAGAAAATCCTGCACAGAAGGAGACCTCCAGGTATGTGGACAGCATCTCCCTTGGACCTTTTACTAAGTATTGATCAATACATACACATAAGGAAATACTCACAGAAACCATCCAAAATGAAGGGAGGAAGATATTTGATGCTCACACGGGGGCAGGAGTTGTTTATGTGCTCATTTATATGCAAATCTATTTTCCACAAGAGTGGGAAAGCCTGTGTGTACACATGCACGCATCTGCGTCTCTGTGTGTATATACATATGGTGTAGGCATACACGTGCACACTCTATCACTCTCCACCTTATTTCCCTGAGTCTCACTGAACTGCAGCTGACCTGGTGGCCAGCAAAGTCTCTGAGATCCTCCTGTCCCCGTATCCCTGCAGTGCTGGGACTACAGGTCCAAGCATCCACGCCTAGATCTGTGTGTTAATGCTGAGGGTTCTACCTCATCCTCATGCTTAGACAGCATGTACTCAGACCCACTGATCCAGCAATCCAGCCTGGAAAATCTTATAACTCATGGAACCCAAGATAAAGTACTAAGTTGCTGAACAAACTTAGATTAAAGGTACTTTGGTCTTGCCTAACAACGCTTACCAGCAAGTAAGCAAGCAAGCTATGAGAGGAGTGAATGGTTCCCAAGAACTCGTTGGTTTTTCAGAGTAAAGTTAAAGAATATTTATAGAAATGAAGGAATATTTGGTTTCTAGAAAGGAAAATTTTGTAATGTCTGCCATACAATTAAATAAATAGCAGGAAAATGCCACCTAGAACAAGATCAACCCATTCACAGAAACTGCCCAAGAAATTGCACAGATGTCAGAATTGGTAAGGGACATCGGAGCACTTATCCTGACTGCACTGTACATGGTCAAGAAATCAAAGGATGTGGACACTCCCATGATTAAAGGGATGCTTCTCCTTGTGTTCACCTTCCTCTTCCTCCTCCTCGCCAGCCACTGAAACCAGGCTTTCATCCACATTCCTCCACAGTCCTTGCAGTGATCACCAGGGACCTCCATGTGGGGAAGCTGGGGACTCTGTGAGTAGAACTGAGCCCCTTAACTATTCTTTTATTTCTTGGAATTCGTTTGCCTCCCAGAGCAGCACTTTCTTGAGTTTCACCTCTTTTACTGGGCACTGCTCTTCAACTCCATCTACTTGATTTCGATTTCTGTTTATCTTCCTGACCTCTAGAGTTCAGAGAACCTCAGGTTCAGATCTCAGGGATGGAACTCAGGTCATCAGGCTTGACAACAGGTGCCTTTACCTGCTGAATCTAACCCAGATCCTATCTTTTAAGAAAAGAATTGGTCTCTGGCAAGTAGCAGGTATAATCAACTGGAAATCACTCATTTTCAGTGAGGGGACACTTGTGTTAGAAGAAAGCGTGGTGCGCATCTACTATGGACCTTGCTCTGTTTATATTTTAACCACACATTGTTCAGTTAATTAAGATATTTTAGTAGCTTATTCAAGATGTGGAGGGAGAAAGCCAGAAGACTATCAGTTTAATCCAAAGATGCCTCTAGTATGCAACTCAGGGATCAACCCCTTCCTGTTCTGTGATGTCTCCCATTAGGAGGCAGCCACTAGCCCTCTGTATGAAGGGATCCACTTGTAACAATGGAAGACATCGGGATTTCCTAATGTTTAGATAGAAATCTCCCAAAGCAAGTTGTGAATAAAATCTATAGCCAAAGTAAAACCCGAAAAGTAAATAAGAAAAGCAAAGACACCAAACCAGTATTCTGGCATAAAGGAAATGAAAGCAAAGCACAAGCTGGACATGTGCATTTTTCCTTGGGACTGGCTAACCTTGTCATAGCTCAGCCCCTCCACTCCGCTGTATCCTGGGAGAACTTTGAGCACCCAGCTCCTTGCATGCTCCAGACAGCTTTGTGCCAGCTTGAACTCTTTAAGAAGACACTGTCCCTCCCATCCACGTCTCCACAGTTAAGATTACTGGGGAATTTACAGGACCACGTTCTTCCTCTCATGTGGTGGGAGGGAAAGGGAAAGAGTTTCACTGTCCTTTTTTTCAAAGATGGCTTAAACTCTTTCAAGACTTCATACTTTTTATTGGATATTTTATGGAAATTTTTGAAGAGGTTCAATGAATTCCATTAAAATGGGACTTAAATTGAAAGGAATTCCTTCCTCCTAAAGCAGTTCCATAATATTTATTTGATTCTCACATCAATTAAGCTCTGAGTCACTCTTTTTAAGAGGCAGTTTGGTTAGGTCTCTTATTTGGCCTTAATTTAATATCATAACAATGGGCTAAAGGGCACACAAATTACTACCTTGGTGAGATACGCTTCTTTGAACATTCCAAATCTCTCACGGCAAGCAGAGCTGAAGGTCTGGATGCTGTTACAACTATGTGTCTTTGACTCTCAGAATTTATATTATTGAAAGTCTGGATGGTTTCCAAAAACTGTGTTTTAGGCTTAAGCTCACTGCGTATGAAAGCGTTTCAGGATGCTAGTCATGGTAGAGCTTAAGTTAAAGAATTCAAGTGATTGCAAAAGAAACTCAAGGAAGGGAAAGCCTGAGTTTGAGGGAAAGCTGACATTTCACTGTTGGTCTGGAAAGTAAAAGAAAGTCCCACCTGCCATGTGGACGACAGACTGCTGCTTCAGGGTTCAAGGGAAAAGCAGGGGAGGTCTGCAGTGTGTCACTCTATTCTGATGCAGCTGCTTCTTGGCTCCTCTCCCAGTAGCCTCAGCCCTAGACAAATGGCTAAGAAAACGCGGGTGGGGGGAGAGCAAAGAGTAAGTATGAGCTCATAAAGGGGCTAAACCTGGATACAGACCTAGAGAAGAAAAGAAATCTTCCGCTGGAAAATATTAAAGTCTGATCTCCAAAGAAATTCTAAATATACTCTGTACTTCTACCTGCTCTTGGTCAATAATAGTCATTAATCTCACAGAGAGAAAAAAAGAGAAGTGTAGAAAACTACTAGAAACTACTAGAAATCACCAAAAATACTTAGCCACTCCCATGTGCCCTGGGTAACTGATAACACAATAACCAAACAAACCTTGCACTGCCATATTTCAGATACCGAAAGCACAATGTCACACGTCTTAGAAATAAAAAAAGAGCAAGTGTAAATAACCAAAGCCTGGAGTGGTAATTATATCACGTGCATTTCCTCTCATGTTTTGTCAGTGCAGAAACATGCAGCAGCCCAAGAATTTGCATGTGAATGCTCAGAGGGGCTTTATTCACAATAGCGCCAACCAACACACTGCTCTTCAACAGGTGAATGAGTAAACAGATTACAGTAAAATAGAATATTACAGCACAAAAGTGAAAAGACAGAAGGAAAGAAGACCTAAAACCTGTATATACAATGGCATGGTAAATTGTAAAATTAGTATACTATGTAAAATCAGCCAGACACAAAGAGCACAAAGTACTATTTACATGAAAACTTGGGAAGGAAAACAAAACCTGTAATGAAAGAAAACAAATCAGTGGTTCCTGAGGCCAGTAATTGGGAAGAGGATGTGGCAGTTAGCCATCAAAAGGCAGGAGCAGGTGTTTTGGAATGATAGAAATGGAATACAGATTGATTGGTGGTAATTATAAAAATGCACACACTTTTCAAAATTCACTTACCCACATTTCAAATAGCTATATTAATTTATTGTATGAGATTCTACTTCAATATAATGGACTTTGATGGAATACATTTATTTAACTAGGAGAGAATATAATCAAAATTGGAGTTTTTAGAATTCATTAAAAAACAAACTAGAATAGGTGACAAATATGGAAGGTTTGCTTTTATACAGTCACTGATGTTGTTTTTTGTAGAATATATAGCTATTTCCTCCCCAATTTGGAGAGGACCCCCTGCTTTGCCAGGCATCAGGTAGACTGATAGATCTTTGATAAAGATGGAATGGAAGGGCCAAAACTTCCAGAGGTGTCGAGCAGTCATAGGCTACTCTCCATTGTTACTCAACACATTATAGAGAATAATCATGTTACACACTGGGTCAGTTTCTCCATCTTCTGCTAGCAAGACTTATTTCTTCAAAGTGCAGGAAATACAAGAGAATGCTAAAGATGGCCCTAACTCTCATCTCAAATGGATGGACAAAAATAAGTGCATTTACAGCCAGCACTGTGTACAGCCAGCACTGTGGACACTGTACCCACACTCTACCACAGGCTATCTTCTTCAGTTAGCAAAATAAATAACTCATAGCAATGTTGGACATAGAAAGGTGTGGTGGTTTGGATGAGTGTCCCCCATAGGCTCTAGGTATTCAGACATTTGCCTCCAGTTGGTGGCGCTGTTTTTGGAGGTCTTGGAGGGTGTGGCCGTGCTAGAGGAAGTGCATTGCTGGGGGCAGGCTTAGTGAGTTTAACAAGCCTCGTGGTATACAGTTGCCCTCCTCTCTGCTTCCTGTGCTCTTTGCAAGATGTGACCCTCGGTTTTGCTGCTCCAGATCCAGCCGCCACACCTCCCGCCACAATGGACTAATTCCCTTTAACCACCAATCATAAGCTCAAATAAACTCTTCCTTTTATAAGTTCCTTGGTCTGGTGTTTTATCACAGCAACAGAAAAGTGACTAATACAGTTATTGGTACCAGAGAGTGGGCTGTTGGCTGTGAAGAACCTGACCATGTGTATGTTTGGAGAAGTGTGGAAGACTTTGGAACTTTGGGCTGGAAAGGCTGTTGACTATTGTAAGCAGAGCTTAAAGGGCCATTCTAGTGGAGGCCTGGAAGAAAGCATGGCTGCAAAAGATGTGGTTCCAGGGGAAAATAAAGTCTTAGGCAGCAACCGGGATATTTTGATAAAGAGTCTGGCAGCAGTTTGCCCACAGCCCAGATGCTTGCCTGATGCTAAGTTGAAAAGCAGTGGACTGATGTCTTTGGCGGAGGATATTTCAAGACAGCCTAATGTAGAAATGGTGGCATGGCTTTTAATGGTGAATATTATACAGATCTACAGTGAAAAAGAGCAGATGGGGCAGAAAGAAATGCAAAATGTACAGTTTGGATCTGATAACTGCACTAGGAAGATTAAAGGTGGGGCCAAGGCATGTGAAGGAGAGGTTGGATCTGAAAACTGCACTAGGAAGATTAAAGGTGGGGCCAAGGCTTGTGAAGGAGAGTTTCCTTTTGATAAGGAGTTTAAAGTGATTAAGGAAGGGCTTCGAGATTTACAAGTAAACAAAAGAATCAGTACCTTCAGGGCAAGACCACACCCAGCTAATCCTCCAGCAAGTCCAGGGCAGAGAAAAGTAGCAAATGTGGTTGAAATGGGCCAGGGTCTGGCCCGAACTTGCAGCCAGATTCGGCAATTTCATTCACGTGGTGCTGGCTTTAGAGACATGAAGTTTGCAAGAGTGAAGGGGTCATCAGCTCTTCCTCCACGGTTTCAGAGAGCCAAAGAGGCCAGGAAGAGTACAGCAGGGGTGTCCCTGAATAAAGAAGGCCGTGATAGGCCACTGCGTGAAGCTGTGAGTATGAAGCCTGGTTGGCAGCGGAGACCCCAAGAAGACTTTCGAGATGCCAGACCTGTGAGATATTTGCCAAGGAGAGCTGCATACGGGGAGTGGTACCAGCCTAAGAAAGAGATGTATGTTGCAAGCAAAGCTGGAAGAGCTGAGCCGTGTAAGCCCTTTGGAAGTCAAGTCCCAGAAGTCGCATGTGGAGCTACAGGACTTGGCGTTTGCCCTGCTGGTTTTCGGTCTTGTTTTGGTCCAGTATTTCCTCACTATGCCTCTATTCCTCCCTTTTGGAATGGGAATGTGTATTCGGTTCCACTGTACATTGGGAGTATGTAATTTGCCTTTTGATTTTACAGGAGCTTACAGTTAAGAGATTGGCCTGAGTCTCAGAAGAGACTTTGGACTGTGGACTTTTGAATGACATTGAAACTGGTAAAGACTATGGGGACTTTTAAGGTTGGACTAAATGCGTTTTGCATTTTATATGGTCAGGAGCCTATGGGGGCCAGGGAGTGGAATGTGGTGGTTTGGATGAGTGTCCCCCATAGGCTCTAGGTATTCAGACATTTGTCTCCAGTTGGTGGCGCTGTTTTTGGAGGTCTTGGAGGGTGTGGCCGTGCTAGAGGAAGTGCGTTGCTGGGGGCAGGCTTAGTGAGTTTAACAAGCCTCATGGTCTACAGTTGCCCTTCTCTCTGCTTCCTGTGCTCTTTGTGAGATGTGACCCTCGGTTTGCTGCTCCAGATCCAGCCGCCACACCTCCCGCCACAATGGACTAATTCCCTTTAACTGACAATCATAAGCTCAAATAAACTCTTCCTTTTATAAGTTCCTTGGTCTGGTGTTTTATCACAGCAACAGAAAAGTGACTAATACAAAAGGCAAGACTTTCCAGTTCTCTAAAGAAACAAGTGTTGGCAGAAAGAGCTCAAGAGAGGTGGGGCCATAACAGACAGGAATGATCAAGGGATAAATGAGAAAAATGGGGATACTTTAAGTGAGGAGAGCATGGACGGAGGCTTGGACAGGGAGACAGAGAGGAGAGATAATGTCTACATAGTATAAAAACATAGAATCATATTAGTCCAAAAACCTACTGAAAATTACACATACAATATCTCTGCATGAATCCATGTGTATAGCTTGAAGGCTGTATAGCAAGAGACACTGCCAGACAGAAGAACCTTCCTTTGAGTTGTTGCTCGGGGTAGACCAAGAGATGTCCAAAGTTACACATCTTATTTCCTCAGCCTTTGGTTGCCTCCCAGAAGTTGAAGGTAAGATCCTATTGCTGAAGACAGGACATACTTCAGCACAGGACTTGGAACGATGGAGCTAGAACTGACATGGAAGCCACTTCCCCTGGAGACTAGCTCTCATAACTTTGGAGAAGACTATGCAAGCTGGTAATGGAGAACAGCAGTTGATGGTCCGACTCCAGCTTCAAGGTCTAACAACTACATCAATGACCAACACAGCAAATGACACTGCTACAGAAGTGGCACTTTTATCCTAATTGGACTTAAAGCCCACTCAGTGGGATGAAACTCTTGTGTGGTACTCTAAACATAGCCAAACACACATGGTTGGAGAGGTCACAGATCTTAGAGAAAACCCCAAGGCTGTCACATCCCTAGACAAAGGTCATTTCTTTCGATGTGCAAAATATGGATCCTCAAACTTATGCACAAGTATTTCAATCACCACCCATCAAAGAAGCTTCTTTTTCAACAGACAGAGATTATTACATTACAGAGTTCTACAAGTGATCATACGCAGATATCATCTGTGAACCGCCCAAGCCTAAGTGGCACATCTACAATGCAACCTCTATATGTAAGTCTCATGAATCATAGAATGAGGGATAAAGAAAACATTTATGCATCTTTCAGTTCTTATCAATGAAGTTCCCTCATGCAGCAGATGGACAGGAACACAAAAGGTCACAAATGGCCAAAACACAGTAAGAGTCTTTAGAGTATGGGTCCTTGGACAGGACTCCTATATTAAAATCTACCCTCACAGGGCTCAGGGACCATTGTGGAAGAGAGAGTGGAAAGATTGTAAGAGCCAGGGAGGAGGTGCATAACCATATGAGCAGGCTTCTGGGACCATGCTCATATGAACCTACAGCCATGGTGTCAGCATTACTAGACCCATGCAAACTCAAGCAGACAAAAACCCAGCACATAAGTATGGAAATGAGCAGCAGGCCCCAATCTTAGTCAAGGAATTCTAGGCAGCTAATTATTGCTGGGTGAGGAATAGCTTATCTTCTTAAAGGGAGGGACTCTAGATAGGTTGACTAGACCTCAGTGGATGAATTTGCTGGGGACACTAACTTATATAATAGGCCTTAACACAAATGACAGAATTTGTGTTATTTTGCATTCTGGGGGGGGGGTGCTGTGAAGGTGCCAACAGGGAAGGGAGTATAGAGATGATGAAGATGCTTTGCATGAAATACACAAAAATTAAAAAAATAATAAAAAAGAAACAAGTCTCAAACCTGAAAAAGAAGAAAATTTATTCTTTTATCCTCCCCTGATTAAAACTATAAGTGATAACCCAGTAGGAATAGAAAAAGAGCCTTAAAATGGCATTATCATGAGATTTTGTGTGATCATATTTAAACAAGTGATCATATTTAAACAGTAACCAACACTGCCTAAATGCTTTTCAGTCTTCTATATAGACTGTGTCTTCTTTTTTCCAACATGCCAACAAACATAAGAGGTAGGTCTGATCACTAACACTATATATATTTTTATATATGTAGAAACTGTACTGTTGAGAGTGAGGTGAGATAACTTTTCTGAAAGCAGCAGTTGGTGGGAAGATTCAAACTCAAGTTTCCAGAATCCACATTTGCTTTAGTTGTTATAAAGGCATTTTTTTGGGGGAGGGGGTTGTTTTTTAAAAGTTGGTTCATTTTGGGTTATTATTTGCTTATGTTTCTTTTGGCTTCTTTCTTCTTTCTTTCTTTCTTTCTTTCTTTCTTTCTTTCTTTCTTTTTTTGTTTTGAGACAGGGTATCCATACTATAGCCCCAGCTGGCCTGGAACTTGCTATTTAAATTAGGCTGGCCTTGGATTGTGCTGGGATTAAAGGCATATCCCTCCATGTCTGGCTTTTGCTTATGTTTTTGAAACATGGTTTCACATGCATATATAACTCAGGATGCACTTGAACTGACTATTGTCCATGTTGGCCTCAAAATCAGGATTTTTCCCACATCAGCCTTCTAAGTATGGGGGGATGACAGACACATACCACTACACCTAGCCACATTTTCAATATATTTCTTTATTTTAATTTTATGTGTATGAATGTTTTCGCCTGCATCTTTGTACGTAACTGGAGTTACAGACAGTTGTGAGCCATCATAAGGGTTCTGGGAATGAAAAGAAACTGAACTCTGGTCCTCTGCAAGAGCAGCTGGTGCTCCTAATGACTGAGCCATCACTCCACTCCCCCTTTTCCCTAGTTTTTCTTTTTTAACATTGTTTTCTGTGCGTTGGGTTGCATTTCTAATCATTTTCCAATTCAGTTCAGGCATATTCCCTTCCCTTCTCCCCCCCACCCCCACCCAATCCCAAAGCATGCATTCTGCCTAACTGTCCTGCATATTCTCATCAGTTTTTTTTTCATTTTCAAGCTATAAGTGATAATCATAGTACAAGCATCCTTCATTGAAAACCAATGTTTCAGGGCTGTGTTTCCGGAAACCCCCACACCCCACCTTCCAGCGTGGGGTGAGGGTTTGTTATGTTTCAATCAGGTTGATCAAAGAGGTCCAGACTAAATCACTGTAGTTTCACCATATCACCCCAAACTGCAGCCCTTACATCTACCAAACCAGCCCCCCTCTTCCGCATTATTTCCCTGGTTTTAGAAAAGGGGCAGAGGGGGGGGGGTACAGATAGACATCATCCACTTTCCACATTCTAAACCAACATGCTATACTGTATCATCATTTATTAAGTGGACAAACCATTGGCCTCAAACTTGCTGTGTAGCTGAAGATGACCTTGAACTTCTGATGCTCTTGCCTCTACTTACCAAATGCTGAGATTGCAGGTGTGTCCACCACCATGCCTAGTTTAATATACCTGTCTTTATAGAATCATGAACTAGTCTGACTCAGAGTGCTGGTCTTAGTACCAAAAAACATGTAAGTCTCCCAGGAAAGAATGTTACATGTCAACAAAAATTCATGAAACCCAGTCTATATAAACCATTTTTCTTTTATTTAGCAAGTACCAAAGGAAGCTACATTTTAAGTGGGGTAGTTGTTTTCTATTTCCTTCCTTACAAAAATAAGAAGCTGGTAAACTGTGTAAACCACATAGTGTGCTAAGCACATCTTCCTACTCTGATTTAATCCTGCAACATCTGTTTGCACATAGAAAGCCATTCGAGATGGAAAAATGGATTTTTGAAAGACTAAACAAGTTGGAAGTCAAGCAGAGCTCAGAACCAACAGAAGTTCTTTGACTCCAAAGCTCACACCCCTAGTCACTAATCTGTGAATATTTAACATTATAAAGAGACTCACTTTTCAGCAAACTATGATCCCATATGGGAACAACTCTAGGAGGACCATAATAAGAGACAGGGGCAGGAGGTAACAGAATCTGGTATATAAAGCTTCTGGTTTTCACTTCAAAGGAAAAATAATCTCTGAAGTAATTATGAGTTTACCTTGTTTGAACAAATCCTGGATGATTTAATTATTTAGGATATGCTAAGTCTAGATACTTTATTATTCCAGAATATTAGTTACCTGGAAATCCAATATAAATGCATGTAAAATATCCATAAAAATGTTTAAGTAGTGTGAGAAACCAGAAAGAGATGTGTTAGTTTAAAAGCCTACTAAACATGTACATTATAACAACACAGTTGCTTTCGGATAAAAAGAAATATAACAATGATGTTGTTCAGCTTGCCTTTCAACTGGGTACTTGGTGTTAGCATCCACAAATGATGGAAATCATTCACCGTTTGTTTTTCTGTGACTGTGTTACTTAGCATAATGGCTTCGAGTTCCATCCATTTACCTGCAAAGTTCATGATGTCATCTTTCTTTACCGCTGAATAGTACTCCATTGTGTAGATGTACCAGATTTTTGTCATCCAGTTGTCTGTTGAGGGGCATTTGGGTTAGTTCCAGCTCTTGAAAGATAATGAATGAAATATACAATTCATCAATAAAAGCATTAAAAAATTACACATATGATATCTGTACATGAGTTCATATGTATAGCTGAAGGTTATATAATAAAAAAACACAGTGCCAGACAGAAGAAGCTTTCCTTCAAGTTGTTGATCAGAGTAGTCCAAGAGACTCCCCAAATAACAAGGCTATTACCTCAGACCTTAACTTCCTCAGAGAACTCAAAGACCCTATCAGTGAAGATAAGACATTCTTCCGGCCATGACTTGGAGTAATGGAACTGGAACTGACGTGGAAGCCAGCTCTCTGAAGATGAGCTCTCATAGCTCCAGAGGAAGATGCAAGCTGCTAAGAGAGAAAATTGATCAATTGTCCAACCCCAGCTTTAAAGCCTCAGAACCACAACCATGTGCAGCACAGCAAACTATTGGTGCAGTAGTGTCACTTTATCTTGGGGTTAATTAATCAACAGCCAACTAACTGTACTTAAAGCCCAATCAGTGGGAGGGGACCCTAATATACATATAGCCAAATACACATGGCTGAAGATGACGTAAATCCTAGAGAAAAATCTACATCTATCATATCCCTAGACAAAAATGATTTCATAGTGTAGGCTAAATATGGATCCTTGTATTAAAGACAAGTGCACCTGTCACCATTCATCAAAGAAATTTCCTTCTGCAACAGATGGAGACTGTTGCAGAGTTCCACAACCAGTCAAAAACAGAGAATAAGTGTCTGTGAGATCCCCAGCCCTATGGGACACATCTACAATGAAACCTCTATACCTAAGACTCACAGAACATAGTGTAACAGGAATAGAGAGAATACTAATGTTTCTCTCAGCTCTCACCAGGAAAGCTTCCTCATGCAATACAGGGAGATTAACACAGAAAGCCACAAGTGACCAAAATGTAGAGAATAAGAGACTGCAGAGTGCTTGTAGCTGAATAGGACTTCTATATTAAACCTCCCCCACCCAGGGCTCAGGGACCATTGTGAATGAGAGAATGGAAAGATTGTGGCGGGTGACCACCAGGAAACAAAAATTTCCAAGCTTTTGAGAACTTGCTCATATGAACTTGGTGTCAGCATGCACAAGACCCATGCAAATTCAAGCCAGACAAAAGCTAGCATAGAACTTGAGAAAAGGGCAGGAAACCACAGCCTTAGCTGAGGAATTAGAAGCCTGATCACCACTGGGTGAGAGAGAGTTGGTCTTCTTTCAGGGAGTAACACTAAATAGGCTGACCAGGCTCCGGTAGATGAACTCACACTGAGGGCCATCTGGGGACCCAAACTTGACTTAATAGGCCTTAACATATGTGAGAGAATGCATAAAATCTTGTGGGTGGGCTATGGCAGATGCAGATAGGGAAGGGAGCCTAAATATGATTAAGATGTATTCTACAAAATGCACAAAAATTCAATAAAATATACATTAAAAAGATGCACTCTATAATTGAGAAAATTTTTTGCCAAGAGGACTCTTATGAAAAAGGTGTGGAGTGATGCGTGCTCTCTCTACACTTATCAGTGTTCCATTTTTAGCCATAAAAATAACAGAGTTCTACTATAAATATTAAATGAAAATAATACATTCATTTGACTTTAATACTGAATCCAAAAAAAATTTTAATTGTAAGCTGCCTTGTGTCTTGCACCTATGATATATCAAGAAAATTTCTATTTTGCATTACATACCAATGCCTGATTAAATAAGAGAAAGTGGTAAGTAAGTAAATAGTTGACTGAAATTACACTAAATGAATCATGGATTTAAACTCAAAATAGATCATTTGATTTTGAGGCAAAACTTGTTACTGCCGCTGCCAACCTTCACCGACATCAGAAGCCATCTTCTTCAACCTTCTAATAAGGACTATAGACCAGTGGCTCTTCAGGAATCCTCCAGACTTCAGCAAGAGGCTGGGGCTGCTGAGGCATCCACCCTTGTGGACTGACAAACTACTGGTTCTCAGCCTCTCCTTTGGTTCCAGTCATTGTTTGATTACCCATGCTCTATCATGTAAGTTGATCTAATAAACCCCCTTTAAATACATATTTGTTCCATCAATTCTGTCCTTCTAGGGAATCCTGAGTGATACAGCTACATTCTTTGGTTCATGACATTCTAGTGCCATCTTCAAAGCCAGATGAAGCAGATTAAGTCTTTACCATACTTTGAATCTCTCTGACCAACCCACCCCCACCCCCACTTCTCTCTCTCTCAACAGGTTCCATGTGAAGCCCAGCCTGGATTCAAACTCAGTATATAATTAATGATAACCTTGAACTAAACCCCACATCCTCTGCAGCTCAAATCCTGGGATCTCAGTAATGTGATACCTGGTGCCCTGTGCATTCAAATTAGAGACATTTCTCTGCTTTCAAGAGCTATAATGATCAGATTAAGTCCACCTGGACAATTCAAGAAACTCTTCCTCGTCTAAGTTCTATAACCTTGATGACATCTGCATAGTTCCTTCACAGAAGTATCCAAATGAACATTTGACTAAATAATCAGGGGACAGGAATCTTGGGGTAACTTTTAAAATTCTATCACAATTATACAAAATGTGGCGTCAATGGGGCAAACCAATAAAGTAGCATGCTACCTTGTTTTGCAACTTCTTAGCCTATGAACTTTTGGGCAGCTGATTACTACTGAGTGAGGGAGAGCTCATCTTCTTTAAGAGAGTGACTCTAGACAGGGTGACTAGACCCCAGTGGGTGGACTTGCACTGAGGGGCACTAAGGACTCAACAGATCTTAACATAAACAGAATGCATGAAACCCAGTGAGGGGCTATGAGAGGGCACGGATGAGGAAGGGGGTATAAAGATGACAAAGATGGTCTTACAGTGGGTGGACTTGCACTGAGGGGCACTAAGGACTCAACAGATCTTAACATAAACAGAATGCATGAAACCAGTGAGGGGCTATGAGAGGGCATGGATGAGGAAGGGGGTATAAAGATGACAAAGATGGTCTTACGAAATACACAAAAACGTATTTAAAAATATAATAAAAATTAAAAGTAAAATTATAAAAGCTAGTATAAAATGGAGGAAAGCTAAGTCACTTACCTCTACAAAGCTATTTATTATTAAATGATGATATTTTATTTTTTAATATAATATTTTTATTGATGCTTTGTTTATTTCAGACATCATTTTTCAGTTCAGTTTAGACATATTCCCCTTTCCTTCCCACACCCCACCCCAGATCATGCATTCTGTCATAACTATGCTGCATCTTTCTCTCAGTCTTTTTTTTTTATGTTTAGGAATTCACATTTTCCTCATTTAATTTTATATTACTCTAAAATATGAATACATACCTTCCACCCATATACAGTAATTACAGAGTCTGAAAGTAAGTGGTGGATCGATTCTAGAGCCCGTTGAGAGATTAACATTATAACAATAGTTGCTTTCAGATAAAAAGAAATATAACAATAATGTTGTTCAGTTTGCCTTTCAACTGGGGGTTTGGTGTTAGCATCCACAATGAGGGAAACCATTCACCATTTGTTTTTCTGGGACTGTGTTACTTCACTTAGCATAATGGCTTCGAGTTCCATCCATTTACCTTAAACGCTGATATTTTAATTTAACTTTTGATACTGTGTTCTTGGTTTCAGGCATCTGAAACCAAAACAACAAAAAAGGTTTGTTAAATTTTCCGCAAAGAATTTTTCGCATAGTTACGCAATTTCAAAACTGTTTATACTATGGTATAAAACTATCCTAAGGTGTAAATACTGAAATGCACATAGGCTATCAATGAAACAAACTACTGGTCATAACAATAAGGGCCCATGTTCATGTAATTTGAAAAAAAAAATATCATTTTAAAATAAAAAGGGTTTCAATGCACAAAAGAAAAATTAAATAATGTAAAGGTATTTTCTGGGCTGGAGAAATGGCTCAGCGATTACAAGCAGTGGCTGCTCTTGCAGAGGACCTGGGCTGGATTCCCAGCACCCACATGGAGGCTAACAACTGTCAGTAACTACAGTTCCAGGAGATCTGACACCCTGTTCTGACTTTTGTGGGCATTGCACACTGCAGGTGCATCTACCTATATGCAGGCAATACACTCATACACATAAAGTAAAAAAATAATAAAATATTATAAATGCATTTTTCTTGTTTGTTTGTTTGTTTGTTTGTTTGTTTGAGACAGGGTCTTCCTGTAGCCCCAGCTGTCCTGGAACTCACTACATAGACCAGGCTGGCCTTTAACTCACAGAGCTCTACCTCCTGAGTACTGGGATTAAAGGCGTGTGCCACCATGCCCAGCATAAATGCATTTTTCTACCAAAAAATTTTCTACCAGGAGGTCTAAGGAAGATTTCAAATTAAAGAAAAACAATTACAGTTAGACATATGGAATTTAGGAAATAAAGAATACTGAGTAAAATCAAAGTTGACATCAACTTTATAGCACAATAAAAATGACATGTTGGACTTATATGTAGAGAATTGAAATGCACATCAAGAGTCAAGTAAAAAGAGGGAAGAGATCAAATGGAGTTCAAGTATCTTCATATCCTTGCTTTGTCAGGAAGTTTTAAAAGTGCTAAATTACAGATGACTAATAAAACCCAAGGAGACATATTATAATTTCTAGTGTAATCATTAAATGGATATGAACGGATAGGTGATTTACAAGTCAAAAGAGTAAAAGATAAAGAAAAGAAAACACTATGTTGGTAAAAAAGATGACTAGAAAGAAGAAGCCTGAAAAGAACATCAAGGTGGGACAAAGAGAGAGCTTAAATACTTCAAATGCTGTAAATGTGAAAATGCCAAATATTCTCATTAAATGACAAAGAATGTAAGAATGCATAAGAAAGACTATACTCTGATTAGAAGACAGGCAGTTGCAGGTAGGGAAATAACCTGAAAGTAGAAAGGAAAGAAGAAAAAAAATAAACAACAAATAATCCCCAAATTAAAAAAAAAAAAACACCTTAACATAGCTGTATTAGAAAAATGAAGAAAAAGAACAGCAGTCAAAGAACTGGAGAGGTGACTCAGCAGTTAAAAGCACTGCCTGCTCTTGCAGGGGACCCAGGTTCCCTTCCCGGCACCCACATGGTGGCTTACAACTGCCTGTACTTGCAGCTTCAAGGCTCCAAGATCCTCTTCTGGCTCCGTGGGTATGCACACATGCATGGCAGGTACACACCGACTCACTCACACACGCACACATGCATGGCATGTACATACAGACTCAGACACACACATGCATAGCATGTACACACAGACTCACTCACATACACACACATGCATGGCATGTGCACACAGACTCACATGCGCACATGCATGGCATGCACACACAGACTCACTCACACACGCACACATATATGGCATGCACACAGACTCACATCACTCACACACACATGCATAGCATGTACACACAGACTCACACACACACATGCATGGCATGGACACACAGGCTCACTCACACATGCACACATGCATGGCATGCACACACAGATTCATACACACAAACTCATTCTCACATGCACACATGCATGGCATGTACACACAGACTCACACACATGCATGGCATGCACACACAGACTCGCACACATGCATGGCATGCATACACAGACTTACACAGGCACACATGCATGGCATGTGCACACAGACTCATACATATGCACACATGCATGGCATGTACACACAGACTCGCACACATGAATGGCATGCACACACAGACTCACACACATGCATGGCATGCATACACAGACTTACACAGGCACACATGCATGGCATGTGCACACAGACTCATACATATGCATACATGCATGGCATGTACACACAGACTCACACATGCACACATGCATGCCATGTACACAGACTCACACATGCACACATGCATGACATGTACACATAGACTCGCACACACACATGCATAGCATGTACACACAGACTTGCACACACACACATGCATGGCCTGTACACATAGACCCACACATGCACACATGCATGGCATGTACACACAGACTCACACACATAAATAAAAAGTAAAATAAACCTTAAAAAAGAACAATAATCAAGAGAAACACTTTATGATGAGTAAAATAATAACTTTCCTAGAAAATATGATCATTATTTTGTGTTTGTGTTTGTTTTTTTGAGACATGTCCTCATTGTAGCCCAGCCTGGCCTGAATACATGGCCACCCTCTTGCCTCAGTCACCTAAGTGCTGGGATAATCATTCTTAATGTGTACTGTTGTATTCATCATATATCAACTCAAGTGGAAATCAGTGTTGGAAAGGTACCATGAAAATGGGCAAATGTTTGAAAAAATCAAACATTCCATGTTGAAAAAACCCAAGGGTCAAAGAAATATATAGAAATGTCTAGAAAGCACAAAGTGTTTCTGAAGTGAAAACAAGCAAATTACATCGTAGCAAACTCTGCAGGCTACAGCACAAACTTGAGCTTGTGGAAAAATGCAGCTTTATATGCATTAATCTAGAGAAAAGACAAGCCAGAAAGCCAACTGAATATTTGAAGAAGCCAGAAATAGCCAAGCCAGTGCCACCCTGCCCTCCTCCATGTACAAATTCTTAGGTGTTTTTTTTAACAATGAAATATGTTTTAATTAATTTATTATTTTTTATGTGTATGAGTGTACTGTGTACATGTAGGTTGGTGCACCCGTGTCATGCATTGCCAGGGAGGTCAGAAGAGGGTGTCGGATTCCCCTGGAACTGGAGTTAAAGATGGTTCTTAGCCACTATGGGGGTGCTGGGAATCGAACCCCGTCCTCTGAAAGAGCAGCACTCTTAACCTCTGAGCCATCTCTCCTGCCCCACGAATCCTTAGGTTTTTAAAGAAGAGTTTTCTAAATCCATGCGTCCTTCCAAGAGATGCTGTTACTGGACTTAAAATGGGCACTTCCTGTAGGCATTTGCCCTTAGGCAACTGGATGGTTTAATCAGAATCTCTGATTTGTTTTTGAAACTCGCGTTGCCATCCTGTGAAATTACTGTAGCGTCTTTATCTTAAAGGAGCTTTAATGTGTACATATTCTTGTAGATTGGCAGGTTATTTTGAGTACGAATACAGGTCTTAAAACTCTTGTAAATATGTTGATGAAAAGAGCAATATAAATGCAAAATTATGGTTTTTCAAACTATTTACAAGTTCAGAATAAAAGAGGAAGCGGAGACAGGTGAACTGAACCACAGAACTCATGCGTTTACTTCTCTGCTTTCATTTTAAAATAGCTGTGGAATCAGAGGAGCAAAAGATAAAGGTGTAGAATTGATGTCCCAACATATGAATAATAATTTTTAGATTAAGCTAAATGGGTAAAGAAAGATGTAGGAAGCTCTTAAAACAAGCACCCACCACCAGTGTCCCTCAGGCTTGCTAATGATGACAATAGGTAGCCAACTGGATCCAAATCCTTGTGAGAAAATTTCTTATAATCTATTAACCAATTAGTTTACTCAACTGTCTATGAGTATTAACAGTGCAATAGCCACTGACTAGGTCCAGCGTTCAGCACAAACTGAGGTTCAGCCTCAAGAACCTACGGAGCAGAGGCACAGAGTGTCCTCAGTGTGTACTTTAGGGGATTAGATTAAGTTGGCAGGGGTGCTTCCCTGGGAAAAGTCTGTAAGGCTGACTAGCGAAACAGTGGGGAGATGTGGAAGGGAAGAGATTTCCAATACAAGCAGAGGCCTTGCACATATCTGCCAGTAATGCATGGCTAATAATCCAGCAGGTCATCTGAAGAAGGATGGAGGGGAGGGTTCTGTGGAGAAAGGAATCACTGAAGAAAGTAACTTGAAGCAGCAGGAAGCCAAGCCACAGATCCTAGGGCTTTGGGGGCCATGGAAAAGGTTTCGTTTTTTTCTCAATAGGAAAACATTGTAACAAGGAGATGGCATGGCTAGTCCCAGTATTTTCAGAAACATCACTCTACCCACCCATAACTTCCTGTTTCATAGATGAATTAGGAGCCTGCCGTAGCTCTGTAGGTGAGTGGCAGCTTGGAATGACTCCTCCAGGAAGACAAAGCCTTACTCTGCCCAAGCCCACTTCCTTTTGTTAAACTTTCCGCCTATGGCTCCCACTCTGGCCAGGCCAGTTTTCTCACTGTTACCCTTAAATTATGCCTAGTTTCTCACTTTTGTCCATGGAGCTCCTTCCTTCTCCCTCCCCTCCATCCTTCTTCAGATGACCTGCAAGATTATTAGCCGTACATCACCTGAATCATAGTTGATTTCCACACCAAAGCTCAAGTTTCATTCCTCTGATTCTTTGGGACACTCCCACACCCTTCTTTCTCAACATAAAGCACATGCTAATGCCTTCTTTCTCTCTTTCTAGTAAAAGTTTGTTATAGCTGCCAAGGGAAGGAAATGTGGCTTGTGTATCTTGAGATTCCCCTGTAAGACCAGGCCTGGGCTGGGATGAAGTGCAAAACATCTTTTGCATCTAATTACCTTGCACTGAAATAAAAAAAATGTCCACAGCTTTATGGATAATTATGCCATGTTTCAATTTCTGCTTAAGACAAAAGTGACACTCTAGTAATATATAGGGTATTGTAAATCTTGTTTTATAATAAAATCCAAGCCATCTCCAGGTGGCTTTCTTCACTTCTAAACCATGAGGTTTTTTGTTTGTTTGTTTGTTTGTTTGTTTGTTTTCTGTATGTGTAGGAATGTACTGTCTGCATGCAGGTTTGTGCACCCGTGTTGTGCAATGCCGCGGAGGTCAGAAGAGGGTGTCGGATTCCCTGGAACTGGAGTGCTCCTGGAATTGGAGTTTTAGACATTCTCAGCTGCCATGTGGGTGCTGGGGATCGAACCCGGGTCCTCTGTAAGAGCAGTTGGAGCTCTTAACTGGTAGGCCATCTCTTCAGCCCCCAAACCATGAGGTGTTTTTTTTTTTAAACTTAAGATGCCTTATATAACATCTACACATGCTTACCAAGGCCAAAATGCTAGGATAGCACTCAGGGTTTAAACTCTTGGTAGGATCCCATTAGAGACTTTTCCACGGCAAGAGAAAAGTGGGCCTTGTTCCATACACAGCGTATTCCAATGTGTTCCCAGTGTAGCCCCCGCTGAGCTCCATGTTAGGAACAAGAGTAGAAAGAATCACAGGTAGAAAAAGAAGCAACCAACCTCACCAATCCAGATTGATCTTTGCTGTGGTCAGTGGAGGAGGCTGTGGTAATTACCTGTGCCAGTCGGAGAGCAGGGAAGCTCAAGCATGTTTGTAGGCAGAAAGAGAGTCATGGGTTTTGAATATGGGCATTTATAAAAGGGCTTAGGCCTGGCATTGTTCCAATAAGGGTCTCTTTTGGTGGAGGATCTTGTTTCCAGAACAGGAATAGCTTTATGGTTGGGGCTGGTGTGTTCCAGAGCCATGTCTCAAAACAGGGGCTAACAAGTGTTCCAATAAGGCCTGTCAGTGGAACTAATGGTTTATAACCTGTCAGGGATTTGTGCAATCTCCCTTTATTCTAGACCCTGAAGAGGAACAGATTGGGGGTGGGGGTCCCGTAAATCTGTCCAGCTGCTTCCTGTTGAGAGGGGTTGTCATGAAGATGGGGGCTTCAGAGTTGGAAGAGGGCATACGGGAGTCCCGGTGGCATGGAGAACAAGCATTGTCTTGATTTGGTCCCATGTGGTGGCTTGGGCAGTCATACAATTCTGTAAGAATCTTTGGAAAATATTGAGTAGGCAAGAGCCAAACAAGAGGTTTACTCTAAGGAGGGTGAGAAGGCCCAGTAACGGAGTCAGCCATGACCAGTTTCCCAGTTGTCCCCCAAACTGTTTTCTTCCCCAGGTCCTTCTGCCACTGGTTTAAGTATGCACTGAATTGTTTCTGAGTTTTCTTAACTATGTGAGATGGCCATAGTAACAGCATCCTTCCCTCCAAAATAAGCAGGTTCCTCCTTCCTGGGCAATAAGTGTATCTAAGGTCCTCTCATTTTGAAAGTCAACCAAGACAAGGGAGTTAAGTTGATCTTGAATCAGGTCAGTGGCTTTTCGGACATCTGCAAAATCTTGGCCTATCTGGACAAAAAGATGATCTGCTAAATTAATACATTCCAAAATGTTTTTATTTGTTAGTCGTAGGATGTTAAGTCAGAAACAAAGGTGGATAAGGGGTGGCTACCTTAAGGGGATAGAGATGACCCACGATAAATGGTAATCAGCCTCTGAACCTGTCATATTCTAAACTCTCCACAATCACTGAAGTTTTAATCAGCTGATCAGCCTTTGTAGAATGTTGAGTTTTAAGATGCACTCCTTCTGGGCATTCATTCACAGGTCCCCCTGTGGGCCAAGGATCACATTTTGTACATGGTGGAGCCACATATGTATTCCATGCTGCTGGGAAAGGATTCCTAGGAGCTGCTGTAGCCATCTTTAGGAAAGAGAACTGTTAAACCCAGTAAGGAAGAAACTCCTGGATCATATGAAAACTATCAGCCCTCATGAGCCAGATCTGACTTTTTTCCCTTTTGTCCTCTGTATCTGACATGACATATATATGTGGCATATGATAGGATTACTATATTTGAAATTGCAATAATCAAAAACATTGGTTAGAAATAGGACTAAGTGTAACAGATTAAAGAAAAAAATATTTTAAAAAATGAGATAGACTATGTGTCCCCTGTATTTAGTTATTGGTACTTTATGAACTATTTTATTTATATTTGGAGTATGTAAACAAATTTCACATCTTTCAATTTTTGTTTTTTTCCTATTCATCAGTTACACTTTGGTGGCTAGTGGTAACTCTATCAGCTCGTATCTATGGATAGTGACTTAATCTGTTTTATTATATTGGTATCATTCCAGATTTATTTTGGAAAAGTAAATGTAAAATATAGAAGAAATTACATAACAGTATAGTATTCTTTAAACTTTCTTTTAACAAGGATAGCTTCATTTACATAAAAAATTTTAATAGCATTGAGAGAAACAAGAGATCAAACCAATTAAAAATCAGAGTTTTCAAATTTAGTGGAGTATAGGTTTTCAAATTATTCCCATATGATTGTCTGGATCTTCACCACTTTGTCTGTTGTGATGTTTCCCCTTTCATCATGAATACTATTGATTTGGAGTTGCTTTTTTTTTTTTTTTTTTTTTTGCGTTTTTTTTTTTTTTTTTTTTTTGTTGGCTAGATTATTTTTTATCTCTTTCAAAGAACCAGCTTTTGGATTGTTGTCTATGTATTGTTTTTCTTTGTTTCTATTTCATGATTTCTGTCTGATTTTTGTGATTACTTTCATGTCTTTTGGTTTAGGGTTCATTTGTTGTTGTCTCACAAGTGTTTTTAGCATTGCAGTGTTAGATCATTTATTTGTACCTTTCTGTTTTTTGGATGTGGGCACTTAGGGGTATAAATTTCCCTCTTCAGATGCTTTTAAAGTATCCCACAAGTTTTGTGTGTATTCTGATTGTCTTTTTTGTTCATTCCATGAATATTTTTATTCACTCTTTATTTCTTCCTTGACCCATTCATTGTTCAGGATGGTGTTCTTTAGTCTCCCATGTGTTCTGTAGCTAGTTGGGCTTATATCTGGTGTTCATATTGAGCTTTATTGCAACTGTGGTCTGATAGAAATGGATAAAATAATTTCCATCTTTTGTATTGTTGAGTTTCTTTTGTGTCCCAGTTTTGGTCGATTTTAGAGAATGTTCCATGAGGTGCTGATAGGAAAGAATATATTTCTCAGCCAGGCATGGTGGACACGTTTTAATCCCAGCATTGGGAGGCAGCGGCAGGAGGATCTTTGTGAGTCAAGCCCCAGCCTGGTCTCCAGAGTGAATTCCACGGACAGCTGGGGCTACAGGGAGACCCTGTGTCAAAAAGGGACCAAAAAAAAAAAAAAAAAAAGAAAGAAAGAAAGAAAGAAAGAAAGAAAGAAAGAATATTCTCTAGTATTTGGGTGGAATATTCTGTAGATGTGTGTGAGGTCTATTTGGTGTATTTTATTGGATGAATATTTGAAATCCTGGGAACCAACAAAGCTTAACCAAGAAGAGATTGACAGTTTAAACAGACTCATAGTATTTGAGGAAATTGAGGATGTAATGAAAAACCTCCCAACTAAAAAAAGCCCAGGCCCAGATGGATTCACAGCAGAATTCTATAAAACATTTAAAGAGGTCCTACAATCATTACTACTCAATCTGTTCAGGATACAAACAGAGAGAATTCTGCCAAATTCCTTCTATGAAGCCAGTATCACCCCAATAACAAAACCAGACAAAGATACAACCAAAAAATGAAGCTATAAATCCATCTCATCAATGAACATAGATGCAAAAATTCTCAACAAAACACTTGCAAATCACATACAGACCCACATCAGAAAGATTATCCATCATGACCAAGTTGGATTCATACCAGAGGTGCAGGGATGGTTCAACATACATAAATCAATTAATATCATAAAACACATAAATGGACTGAAAGACAAAAACCACACGATCATATCAATTGATGCAGAAAAAGCCTTTGACAAGATCCAGCATCGCTTCATGTTTAAAGTCCTAGAGGGAATCAGACTGAAGGGAACATTCCTCAACATGATCAAAGCCATACATAGCAAAACCACTGCCAATATCATCCTAAATGGAGAAAAATTGGAACCATTTCCCTTAAAGGCAGGAACGCAGCAAGTCTGCCCCTTTTCACTACTCCTCTTTAATATAGTGCTTGAAATGCTTGCTAGGGCAATAAGACAAGAGAAGGAAATTAAAGAAGTACTAATCAGAAAAGAAATTAAACTACCCCTGTTTTGCAGATGATATCATAGTTTACCTAAGGGATGCTAAAAACTCTACCATAAAACTTCTAGAAATGAAAAGTAAAGTGGTGGGATACAACATTAACTTAGAAAAATCAGTAGCCTTTCTTTACACCAAAAATAAACAAGTGGAGAAGGAATATAAGATGAACTTCCCCCTCACAGTAGCCTCAAAAATAATAAAATACCTGGGAACAAACCTAATGAAAGATACCAACAATCTCTACAACAAAAATTTTAAACCCCTGAAGAAGGAACAAACCTAACCAAAGACACCAATCACCTCTAAAACAAAAATGTTAAACCCCTGAAGAAGGAGATGGAAAATGACATCCAAAGATGGAAAGATTTCCCATGCTCATGGATTGGAAAAATTAATATAGTAAAAATGTCCATTTTACCCAAATTGATATACAGATTCAATGCAATCCTAATAAAAATCCCCATGATCTTCTTCACAGACTTGGAAAAAAAAATCCTTAAATTCATATGGAAAAACAAAAGACTGTGAATAGTTAAAGCAACCCTGAGTGGAAAATACAATACAGGGGGGAATGCTCTACCAGACTTCAAGCTATATTACAGGGCCAAAGTCATAAAGACAGCCTGGTACTGGCACAAAAACAGACCCATTGACCAATGGAACAAAACTTAAGATCCAAACTTGAGCTCATAAAATTTCAGCCACCTCATATTCCTCAAAGGGGGAAAAAAAGCCCTCAATGGAGGAAGGATAGCATCTTCAGCAAATGGTACTGGAAAAACTGGATCACTATTTGTAGAAGAACAAAATTAAACCCCTACCTCTCACCCTCTACAAAAATCAACTCCACGTGGATCAAAGATCTCAACATAAAACCTGGAACCCTGAAGGTGATAGAAGAAAAAGTTGGTAACAACCTACAAGACACAGGTGTAGGAAAAGACTTTCTAAATCAGACAGCAGCTGCACAGGAAATAAGGTTAACAGTTGACAAATGCGACCTCATCAAACTCAAAAGCTTCTGTACAGTGAAAGAAACAATCAAGGAAGTGAAGATAAAACCCACAAAGTGGGAGAAAATATACACCAGTGATTCATCTGACAGAGCATTAACGTCAAGAATATATAGACTACACAAAAAACAAAGAAGTAAGAAAGCAAATGACCTACTTAAAAGATGGAGTAAAGATCTGAACAGAGACTTCACCAGTGAGGAAGGAAAGATGGCTGAGAAACATCTTAAAAATTGTTCAACATCATAATTAAGTAAATGCAAATTAAAACCACTCTCAGATATCATCTCACTCTGATACAACTGGCTAAGATCAAGAACACAAAAGACACCAAATGTACAACCAGAGGTTGTGGGGAAAAGGGAACACTCATCCACTGCTGGTGGGAATGTAATATGGAAAGCAGTGTGGAGAACCCTTAAAAGACTCAAAATGAGCCTACCACCTGACCCAGCCATACCACTCCTCGGTATATAACCACAAGACTCATCTTATCACAAAGATACATGCACATCCATGTTTATTGCAGCTCTTTTCACAATAGCAAAGAGCTGGAACCAAGCCAAATGCCCCTCAACTGACGAGTGGATGACAAAAATGTGGTACATCTACACAATGGAGTACTACTCAGTGATAAAGAAAGAAGACATCATGAACTTTGCAGGTAAATGGATGGAACTCGAAGCCATTATGCTAAGTGAAATAACACAGTCCCAGAAAAACAAGTGGCAAATGGTCTCCCTCATTTGTGGATGCTAACACCAAATGCCCAGATGAAATGCAAGCTGAACAACATTATTGTTATATTTATTTTTATCTGAAAGCAACTATGTTGGCATAATGTAAATCTCTTAACGGGCTCTAGAATTGATCCACCACTTACTTTCAGACTCTGTAATTACTGTATATGAGTGGAAAGTATACATTCATATTTTAGAGTAATATAAAATTAAAGAAGGAAAATGTGAATTCCTAAACATAAAAAAAAAGACTGAGAGAAAGATGCAGGATAGTTATGGCAGAATGCATGATCTGGGGTGGGGTGGGGAGAAGGGAAAGGGGAATATGTCTAAACTGAACTGAGAAATGATGTCTGAAATACACAAAACATCAATAAAAGCATTATTAAAAAATCAGAGTTTTGGTCTACAGAGTGAGTTCCAGGACAGCCTGAGGCTCCAGGGAGACCTTGTCTCAAAAAGACAAACAAAAAAAAAAAAAAAATCAGAGTTTTATAAGCTTGGTAGGCATAACCAAATTTTAAAAATTTTAATGATGGAAATGGTACACTAAAAAAGTCAGTGTAGTATTATCCATTTCCATTCATTAGTAAAATATAAATATTTTAATTATTAATTTTAACTCCAGATAATTGTACTATATAGGGCACCTTATGTATTCATTTAATTAAGGAATATTAGTACTTAAACTTTGAAATATTATATTGTTGTTTTAGATAATGCTGTCTATTGTATAATTTGAATAAGAATAATTAACCTGAGTCTTCCTGTGCATCTCTAGCAAGAGAGAATAGGGTTTCAGCTGCTTTGTTAAATATCGGAGCATGTTATAGGGACTTTGACTCTAATTGGTTGGATTTAGTACATATACAAGCAAATCTGAAACCTTTTTAAACCCAGATTATACTGAATAATTAGAAATAAATATGTATTATATACATACATGCATACATATATATTTACAAAGAATGAAAACATTTGAATCTTTTATTTTATTTTTTTATGGTCTTTTCAAGACAGGGTCTCCCTGTAGCCCCAGCTGTCCTGGAACTCACTCGCTAGACCAGGCTGGCTTTAAACTCACAAAGATCTGCCTGCCTCTACCTCCCAAGTGCTTGGATTAAAGGTGTGTGCCACCAAGTCCAGCTACATTTGAATCTTTTAAACATGAAAACTAGTTGAGTAAAGTAGGGGTCAAGGATAAGTAAATAATCATAATAAAAATATTAATAAAAATAATAACAGCATCATTTAAAACTTAATTCAAACCAAAATTAGTATTATTTTATCATTTAGGTATATACCAAATGAAATATTAAATACCAGACATGATTATAAATATCAAATTATAAAATAATTGAAGGAACAAAATGTGAGAGATATGTTCAATTACTTGAGAGTACTGGGTTGTCAGTAGTTGAAAATGAGTCCCATCCAGCATCTCTGACGTCAATAGGGATGAGTTCTCTTATGAAGTGAGCATATGTGAACATCAAATTTCATCTCCTTGAATGTTGTAGTACAGGAACAGGTAAAAAGTACCTGGGTACAGTCTTTTTTCCTTCACTTGGATGGATTGTTTGATACGACGTCCCTTCTTTCAGTTGATGAAGCCATCTTGGTATCTTTTCTAATCTTTCAAGTAATACTCTGCAATTAATTCTGAATTATAGTAATTATATTTAAAAGTCCTTGTTTTTGAAGCCAATTAATGCTCAGAAAAACCCTTTTTTCTTAATGTTGTAAACAGAATCAAGCATTAATTTTGTCTCATGGTATTGAATTTTTATCTTAAAATTTTTAGGATCTGAGATCTCCTGAGAACAGCTGAAGCACGAGCACCAGGGCGCAGGCTAAAGAGCACCCACCCACCCCCCCACCCCCCCGCCAACTGGGATTACATAGGCATCTGAGGGGCAAGCAAAGCGAGCCTTCAACACAGTGAAGAGGCATTTAGGACTCATGTTGGAATACAGGCAAGGAGAAGCCCATATTCCAGGAACACAAAGAAGACACAACACAGGAAAGGGGCAGGATAATTCCGTACCAAGCTCTACCAAACTTATGGAGGATTCCTACAGTGGGATCACCCTGGGGATGGCCCAGGACACAGATATCAGAAACATAATTGGGAACATATTTAAAGAACTACAAGATTATAAAGAACAAATCAAAGAACTAAGAAAAGAGAATGAAGAACTCAAGAAGTACCTAGAAAGAGAGAATGACAAACTCCAGAAGGAAGTAGAAACACTGAAAAGATCCCATGCTAAAAAAGATAAGGAAACCAACCAGAGAAGCAAAGAGCTACAGGAAGAGATTGAGAAGCTCCAAAAAGAAGTAGAAATACTAAAGAAATTGGAAGAGGAAATGAAAAAGGAAATCAACACTCATCCAATCAAGAGAAAAGGAATGGAAAAAGCCTCAGAA